>JAPKLX010000002.1:4432020-4842883 GCA_026898415.1 Leonotis leonurus | reverse complement strand
CGTGCACTTGCGCAATATAAATTGTGTTTGTCATTTTACACAACACTTTTTGGCTCTAAATTTTAAGTTTCCCACAAAAAGTAAAAGTAAAAGCAATTTTAATTAGTGTTTACTTAACACTCAAAATCTTGTGGGCCCATAGCACTTTATACTTTAAGCAGCCCTTCCTTATTTTCCGTGCCCAGCAAATTATGGCCATCTGTATCGGTTCGGAGGAAGTATTATTTAAACTTGTGTGAGTAATAAAGTTGTTTTAAAAAGGAAATGTAACAAATTGGGTGTGACAACTAAAAAAAGGAAAACGTAACAAACTCGGTGGGACGGATGAGTACATCATAATATCAATGCATCAATAACTCAAGCTAGTTCTTAATTCATCTATAAGATAGAGTTCACATTTGATCCATTCCCTTTATATAAAAAAAAATCAACATAATTTTTAATTTTTGTTATATTAAAATTTCGAATCGTACCGAATTTTAAATTTGTAATATTCGATTCGATTCGTATACAACTCTACAATTATATGCTATGGTAAATCTAGCGGTATGGGATATGTCCTATATACAGTACTCATATTCCCCAATTTGCTAATCTTTACCGATGCACCATGAATAAGAAGTTGACATAATATTACAATAAAACTGTCGATTTAACCTAGTTTGTTAGTACTTCTCTATCATATATTTCCGATAGCATACAATTAATCACATTATAATTCCTACTTATGTTCCATATATAGGTCCCAAAAACTCATTTATAATATGGTTGAATCATCGAAGTCTTCGACTCTTTCTTTCACTTGTGCATAATATATTAATCTTACGCTTGCTTTAAAGGTAGAAGACTCATTTATAATAATATGAACAGTCTCACACTTGTATCATTATTAAAACTAACACTCTTTAGGCTTCCGGATCCCATTTTACTCCACAGTCTCCACTATCTTGTTATTCTTAATCTGATTTTGTAAATTTATTTGGTTAATATTAGTTTATGCAAATTGAGATGCTTGATAAGCTTCATAGCCTTGTAGTAGAAGTATTCAGACTAATTGGAACTACGGAATTAAATCGCAATCCGCAGTTTAAGAAATTGTAACCATTGTCGACAATTCAATTTTGAATCGAACTGTGTAACAAATGGTTCGATTACAATTTCAAAATTTTGGAATCGTAATCTCAATTTTTACATAATTTAATTTATTTATTATATTCTATAAATAGTTATTTTTATAAATTAATACATTAATAATGAAAGAAAATAAAAATTAAATTTTGAATCTTGGAATTGAAAATCAATAATACTTTGTGGTTTCATAGAATGATATTTTAATCATCCCACTAATAAGGACTCATTTGTTTTTATACGAAATTAATGAACACTCAATAAGTATGTATTACACGAAAATCACCAAACATGTCTTTGTTAATTTTTACTCAAAAATGAAATGCGTGATTATTAATGAAACGTTCGAAAAAAGAATATGTCATTATTATGGGGACGTATGGAGTAAACGAATATTTTATTTTATTTTGTAATCACAAGTACTGTTTTAAAATTAACAAATATAAAGTCACTAAAAATCTAAAAAGTTAAATAAACGATATAAATTAGTACGCAATCAAAAATAATTAAGAGTTTAAAATGTTTGAATATATTAATATTGTTATTTTGAACTGTTTAGAATTGCAACCGAAAGTGTCTTACACGATTTAGTTCTAAATTGTGAAATGATGTTTTGGTTATTGCTCGGTTCGTGAACACCTCTACTCGTAGGGATGCTCTTGTGGTCGAAAGTAGAGATCCGTTCCCCTACCTGGGGTGTGCACAACTTAACGTGTCTGCAACTGATATGTTATGCCAAGTAGATAATTCATATATTTTTTAATTAAAATTTATTAATTTCCATTTTCCAATTAAAATTTATTGATTATAATATATTTAATAATTTATATAAAATAATAAAAAAAAAGTGAAAATTATAATAATCATATAGACTTATATAACATTACATAACATTGCCATATTAATTACGAGCACACTACATTGTGTCCACCGTAAATATAGAGACACTACGGCATGTCTGCCACAAATAGAGACACGGTTCAAGATTAACGTAATATTAACATGTTATGTCGAGTTATTGATAAACTTTTTAAGCTAAAAATACTAGTTAATTAACTTTATTTTATGTATTGGACATTTGGATAATCCAACTATAGGTAAAGTCGAAATGGATAAGATGGATGCTATGCATGCTATAGAAAATGCAGATCATAATACTATATTCATTAGAAAGTCGATGTTTCCCTTCCCTATATTCATTCCTATTTGCCAACGTGTTGTTATTCAACTCAATACCCTATAAAATAAAATAAAAGCAAAAATATAGAGTATAATATTATGGTCTATGGAAGACAAAGCGCGTGTGGTGACGTCTAATGATTAAACATATCGAAATTTTCTAAAGCAAAGTGATTTAAGTTTTAAAGCACGTGTTTTAAAAAAGCTTCAACTTGTGCATGTGAACGATGTCGTTTGGACCCACACATTTATCCACTCAGACACACCTGGCTGAGGCTGACTGTATCTATAATGGCCGCCATGTACATGCATCATGCTTCAATGACATATCTACCCCTCCACAGTCCACACTGTAAACACATTACTTTTACTCGTGCATAACCTTTTCCTTTAAGACAAATATAATGATTTTTCTGAAAATCTTAATATCCATCTTTGTCTTATTTATATTCTTTTATTCGCTCCCTCTCACTAAACTTTACTTTTTTCCATGTAATTAAAAAGAGTATATAAAATAATGTAAAAATAATAAATATATTAAGGTACACATCTTTTTAAATAAATAAAATTTATCATTTTTAAAATGTGTCAAGTTTAGTGGGACGGAGGATAGAGTATTATTTGTCTCTACACTAAAAAAACATAGACGATTCAAATTTATTTTATACACATTAATTTTCTTGTTTTAATAAGTGTGATTGGAAAACAAGTCGACAGCCCTTTTTGAAGAAGGGTAAGTTTGTAAATTGAGAGGTTCATGAATCTGCATAGAAGTAATAGTATATAAATGTTGGAGTTAGTTGGACTGAATCAAATTGCCAACTTTCGTGAATCATTCCTCTTATTTATCTTCCGAAGAAGAACCCGCGTTAATTTATTCCATTTTTATTGTTGTTTTCTTTAAAAGATATCATCAAATTGGGTTGTTTGAGAAAGAAGAGTTGCACTTAATTCATCAAGAAATCGAGATTTGGGATTTCAATTTTGGAATAATCTTGGAAGGGTTTTTTGTTTTATTTGATGGTTCAGCTGATGGGATCGTTGCATTCCGGGAATTTCGAGGATTTTACTGAAGATGAGTATGGCTCTCTCCCAAAACGCTCTCGCATAGAAGCCGCTGCTCCTTCAAATCAGGTTTTCATTTACTGTATTTTTTGAATCTGGGTTTTGAGTTACAAAGGGATTAGAATTAGTCTCCATTTTCACTCGTATGATATGATCATATGATATTTCGTCATATGCTGTATACGGGATGATAAATGAACTGTAAATGGTCATAGAGCAAAGACGTGCCTGCATTTGAAACCTTTCGATTGTTTTTTTGTTTTGAGTATTAAAATTGAATCTTTGTGAAAAAGTAGTCTCTTCACGTTTTTGAGGAATTATTCTGGTTTATTGCTAGTCGACGTAACCAAGCCTCCTACTAAACATAATTCTTGTGCGTTTAAGTAAATACTTATTTTCTGTGTCGATGTGTTAGGTTATGCGAAATTTTGCATTAAATGTTGGAGTTGTTTCCTAATGCATAGTTTCTTGCATTTTCTTTCAGCACTTGAGTTGTGGGAACCATGCGTTACATGTGCCACCTTTACAGTACAATCCACTTGCTGAGCCAAGTCCTCTGGGTTTGAGGCTCAAAAAAAGTCCGTCATTGTTGGATTTAATCCAGATGGCAATCTCCCAAAGAAGTAGCAGCTCTTTCGCAGAGAATACTACTGAAATCACTAGCCATGGAAGCAAGAAAGACACAAGCGGGATTGCTGCTTCAAGTGCTAGTGATAAGTTGAAGGCTTCAAATTTTCCAGCTTCATTATTGAGAATCGGCAGCTGGGAGGTAGTGCTCATTTCTATTCTTGTTGAGTCTGTCAATGTATGTGTGCTTGTGTTTAGTGTATATCCCCGGACACACACATTCGCATGTGTGTGACTGTGCTTGTAGATACGAATCACGATTAGTTTGTTAAGTGACCAGTTTCGTGGATTATGACTTAAATTCAATAGCAAAATCATTTTAAGGACTGATTATGACTTAAAGTGAGCTGATCAGTGAAAGAATGTGCACTTAATGAAGTATTTGAACAGAAAGGGAAATGAAAGACAGTTCAAACTATGTTCTACTTCCATATGTTATCTATGTCATAATGTCTTAATACTGTATCTCCATTGCTTACATGGGATTTTTTGGCAGTATGTTTCAAAACACGAAGGCGATCTTGTGGCAAAGTGTTATTTTGCAAAGCATAAGCTTGTATGGGAAGTTCTTGATGGGGGCCTCAAGAGTAAAATTGAGATCCAGTGGTCTGAAATAACGGCTCTGAAAGCTGAATTTCCTGATGACGGTCCTGGAAGTTTAACCATTGTGGTAATCACTTCTCTTTATTCCTATAATAGAATACTTTACACCTGTGAAATAGGCGATCTAATAATTTGTGAATGTGTTTTATCTTTCTTGGCCAGCTAGCTCGTCAGCCTGCCTTTTTTCGGGAAACCAATCCACAACCCAGAAAACATACTCTATGGCAGGCAACCACGGACTTTACTGATGGGCAGGCTAGCTTAAATAAGTAAGTCCCTAGAGATCTCCTCCTCACTCTCGTTTGCCTGTAATAACTAACTAATAATCAACTGTGTGCATGGAATGATGTCATGGACTACTGTTCTTGATCCAGAGCTTAAGATGACTGCTTAACATTATTTGGGCATTGCAATCTTAATTTAAATTATGCTGATATATGCAATATAAATGACTATAAAGTTGTTCTATTAAACTTAACCATCTTGCTGGATGTGTTCTCATGAATGAATAATTGCTCTTCTTTTGTAGGCAACATTTCTTACAATTTCCTCCTGGCACATTAGACAAGCACTATGAAAAGCTTCTTCAGTGTGACATGCGTCTTAGCGTCTTGAGCCAACAACCTGAAATAGTTCTGGACTCCCCATTCTTTAAGTCACAAGCTTCTGTTTGTGAAATATCCGAAGAATCTGCAGGGAATGGAGGAAATCAGCAGCCACGTGCTGCTCAAAGATCACCTATCTCTGCCTTCAATGATGTGGCTTCATCGACTGCTCCTCAGTTACGAGCTTCCAAATTTGGAAAGAATCCGCTGGTAGTTCAAAATATGCCTAAAGAAGCAACATCACCATCATCAAGCTCAGGTATAGGAAAACTTTTACCATGTTTGATATTTGCTTTTAGTGGAAGGAACTTGGTTTTGCTGCCCAAACATAACTTACAATTTCCTATATTATGGTACGGTTGGCATTTTTTGTGGGATCATCTCTATATATCTCTATGACTTTGGAAAGCTAAATCTTATCGATAACATTTTGAGCGTTTCAACTGTCTCGTTTTATTACTTTTGAAAGCTAAATCTTGCTAGCGTTCTCAGAAAATCTTCAGTCATTGCATAACTTCACTAAATTTTCTTGGAGTTTGTACTGATGTGTCATTTTTTATTATTCTACTAGGGATAGATACACAAGCACTTGAAGGGAATATGAAGAATATTGAACATGATTCTAGGGAACCAAAAAGTCGTGAATCGTTGGTGCTGCCCAGGATATGCCCGTCTATGTCAATGACAGATCTTGTGAACCACCTAGGAAACTGTATTTCCGAGCAAGTGACTTCTGGAAGCTTGCCGTCTGACAAGGCATCAGAATGCCATGACATGCTTGAAAACATTTCCCAAGTTTTGCTCAGTGATACTCACTGGTCAACGGGGTTGGATGAAAGATCCCTAATGAAGAAGGTAAATTCTCTCTGCAACTTGCTGCAGGATCCTGTCATAGCTTCCACTGCTCTAGGGGAAGCTGAACGCTGTAACCAAGTTGATGATCCAGCAAGAAATGTCTACTTTGACCTTGCAAATGATTCAGTAAATGGGAGTAGCAGTAACATCATGCAGGCTACTGAAGTAAATTTTGCAGAAGCACCTGGTCTACCAAGAAAAGACTCGTTTAGCGACTTACTTCTCCACCTCCCGCGTATTGCTTCTCTTCCAAGGTTTTCAAACTTGTTATATGGAATTGCAGAAGATGAAGAATATCAATCTCCGTGATACTTTCTTTGGCCATATTTGTTTATAACAGCTAAGGTAAGCGCTGATTTTGGTTTTAGTGATAGTAGTCAGCCTTTTGGTTAAAATAACTGCATAGGGATAGGATTCTGAAATCAATCAAGGTTTGTGAAGAATCTAAACATATTATTAGCTCAAGATTAGGAATCAATATTTCTTTGTTAAGATGTTGATGAACTTGATCATGTAAATGAATAAACGGTACAATTAATGTTAATTGATCAGTAATTTCAAGAACTGGGATTTTCAATCAGACAAACTCATTTGATCTATTATAATCATATTGGGTTAAAAAAGAAATCATAAAGATATTATTAGCTGAAGATTAGAAATCATATTGGGTTGATATAATTTATATTTGGGGTGTCTGAAAATAAAAAATTTAAAGCACGCATGAATAAATATTTTGGGATGTGAAGTTTTAATAGAATAGATCGAGTGAAGTTTTAATTGAACGGTGTAGATTGATTGAAAATTGAATGTCACATGATTTATTATTCTTAATTGAATTGTATTTATTGAATAAAGTGAGTCCATTTATTATAAATGACAAATTTCAAGTGTTAACAATATTGGTGGATTAACCAAAATGACAAAATGTTAAGAACATTAATGGCCAAATGTTAAGAACATTAATGGCCGGAGGGAGTATACAAAATTACAAGCCCGTTGATAATATGATATAGATAAATTAAAAAAGAGAAGAAAAGAAATTTAACTAGATAGGTGGTAATAATTCAGAAAGTTGAGAAGGAGATGCCAATATTATGTACAAAGAGATGGATTGAATCAAATTGTAGCTATACAAGAGAAGATGAAGGTTAAATTAAACAGAGTTATCATCTTCAGTTCCATACCATAACATAAAAGCATATAAGTAGATATATCTACACTTGGTTTCTTCCATCATGTCCATTCTGCAAATTTGCAACAAGATCAGGAAGTAGTAGATGAATGAATTGCAGTGTCAGGTAACATGGCTACGGTTACTATGAAGTATTCACAGCCAATAGGAAGATCGTAAGGATTCAGCATATCTACTTGATCTCTAACACTCTCGCTTTGCTGTGGCGCTGACTTCACTGTTCGTCTTTCAATGTGCACAACCTGCCCCACTATATACCTTGTACGACTAGGGAGATGGTCAGTAAACAAGGCTACAGATTCTTTAGAGAGGTAATAGTAAGGGCAGTTGCGGTTTATAGCTTCATAATAACCAGCCGGGTTAAGGACGAATGCAGCTATCTCATGCACTTCTAACCGTCCGAAAGATATCTTCTCTTTGTTTGCCTGCAAACAAATCATTCCCTCTAAGTATTCCAAAGGAGAAGAAGTCTTGTCACTGCTCTATAAGATTATAAAAACTCAATCCTAGGACTATATATGGATAAAATTTTAGTTCATCTTAACACTTTCTCCAGAATTCTTCCCTTATTTTGTTTTCACTGGCATATATTTCCTTGTATGTCGTGTGAATATTTCTGTAATTTCAAGGCAAATTTTTGTGGAACATGGAAGATAATGCAAAGACACTTTGGTCCCTGCATGTCCTATTTCAGGGTAAAGCTTTGTTGAGATGCAGTGATGTCATATGAGATACCATCAAGACACAGTATACATTACCTGCTTCTCCAGTTGATGCTTCATATAAAGAGTATTCACCAATTCTTTCTTCTCTTCTAGTTCCTTGGTGAGTTTCTCATTTGAAGCTTCGACTTTGGAGTGTCTGTCAAGCAATTCAGCACGTTGTCTCGACAAAACAGCAACTTTATCTGCTAGTACCCTTATGCATTCACGGACCTCAACAGTACCATCATCGTCATTTTCATTGGCAACACTGAAAATTTAAAGGTTTAATCAGATATCTTCACTTCATTGCCAACACTAGAGAGTTATAAGTCTAATCTTAAACAGGCATGGCAATAGTGTGTGTGTGTGTATATATATCTTAAGCGAACATGCTAGTTGTAATACACCTAACTATGCCAAATGTATAGACTTTAGAATGAGCAGTAACACTTACCTGCTTAAAGACAGAGCTAAAGCACGCAAAGCATCAGAGAAAGTTGCCACACTAGATGACAAAACACAGCTTTTAAGTCTTTCAAAAAGACCACGTGTTTTGACAGCAGAGATACGCAATGCACTATACTCTGAAGCCTTACGATCGGCAGCACAAAGATGGGTTTGGGCTTCCTCTCTCGCTTCATGCAGACAATTCTCTAAATGAGCACAATTCATCTGCAACACGATAGGTAATCTTAATAGTTTATATGTAGAACTTTAATAGCAGAGATGAATACTAAGATCAATAAAGGATCGTTAGACACGATTAGATAGCACACTCTTTCTTGACCAACAATAAAAGAGACGGTCGAACACCCTTTTCCTAAATGGATACTGAATGATTAAATTTTAAATTTAAGTAGATTATTGGCTCTAATTTTGAGGTCTCACAGATTAATTTTTTTCATCTAAGAGATGTAAGTAGTGCAGAATGACTAATTTTTAGTTTAAAAAAGACAGACAACTTATGCTGGCCAGGGAGATGGATATATATCTCCTTCTTTACCCTCAAATTTTCGCTCTTCTTAGCAAATGCTAATGTAGGAAAATAGTGAAGAATTTTTCATTGAGCAGAGACCAGAAAATAGTAGAAAGATAAATTCCCAAACCCAATAAAAAAGGATGGGGATTAGACAGATCTTAGCAGCCCCATGCCCTTGCCCATCTCCCTCTGGTGTCGATATGATAACAGACAGATCAAAATTAAATTTACAGTAATACCTGAGATTCATCAAGCAGCTTTCGACTGATCTCCAACTCCCTTCCAAGCTTGGAAACATCATCCATTAATCCTCGGATCTTAATTTCTACATTCTCTAACTGACTTGATTTCTCTCCTAGGGCATTTTGCAATTCCAGCACAAGGCTATCACATGCTTTAGCATCCGAACTTGGCTGAACATCTGCTTGATGCGACATGCTGACTGCCATGTTACTAGTAGCAAGTGCCATGCCTACATCAGACAATAGTGTTTCTTTCTTCTCCTTGTCATGGAGATGACCTTTTTCACGGTGCAGATCCAGCATTGAAGAATCCAGTTGTGGGTTTAGCATAATAGAGGAGTCTGTCATATTATCCCCTAGTCCTTCTTGAGCCTTACTATGATCAGAGAGAACCCCAGATTTCGATGAGCTAGATGCATAAGAGACATCGTCCATTGCATGGGGCATGTGCACTTCTCCAAGTCCTGATACTTCTGACTTGTTATCATTTGTCTTTGCACCTGAAATCACAGAAGTAGATTCATCCTGATCCACCGAAAGCTTATGACCTCTTACATACTGATCAGACAACCTTTGTTCCAATTCCTGAATCCGTTTTTCATAAGATTCACACTGCATTTGCTTCATCTTTAGCATTGATTGGAGGTGTTTTCCATACTCATCTTTCAGATGCAAAGCTTCTGATGTTTTCTCTGCAGCATTTCTCAACAAACTCTCTATCTTGTCGTCATCTACAGAATCATAATCAAGCTCTGTACACATCGAACATAATAGCGCAATTTTAGAAGCAAGTTCAGCTTTCAGTTTCGCATTCTCAACTTCCATCTTGCTAGTCCCTGCAATCTCCATCAACTCTGACCCCTCAATAAATTCTTGAAAATCAAACTTCTCCGGGAGGTCTGCACCACATCCTTCAACTTCAGATGACAAAGAACCATCATTAGACATTGATAGAGAACTCCTCAGGGCACCATGCTTCTCACTCCTAGGAGAGGGTCCTACCAATGATTCAGGAGCAAAACGGTCTACGTCTGAAAGATCTAGGGCAAGCAAATTAGTGTCAAAAGGGGAGACATTAACATCACATGGGTTAGGGGTGTCATATAACCCCATGGATGCTAAAATGTCACGAGGAATATAAGTACTATGGACTTTCAGAAACTCCTCGCGTCTCCTAACTTCATCATCCCTCTCGGCAGCAAGTTTTTCAGCCAATTGTCCAGCCTTGCCCATATAGATCTTCATTGATGCTTTCCTTCTCACTACTTCAGCAAGGCATGCTCTATAAGCAGGACCAATACCGCGTACCACTTTCAGGTGCTCAAATTGATCATTCTGACGCTTCAAAGCCTCCTGGAACACAGAGAACTTGTAGCGCACATCTTTAATGCTAAACTGTATATATGCAATCTTTTGCATGTATTTGTGAACAAAAATATTCATCTCATTCTTCTTATTCCTGCAGAAGTCGAGCAAATTGGAAATTGCACGGTCGCATTCCTGCATTCTTGGAAGGTAGCTTTTGTCATGGCTATCATACATAGGTCCCAATGCAGAAACAGCATCATGAGGACGCAATGAGGATGACAACTTGCTGGAAATACAGTCATCCACCAGCTTCTTTACAGTATTTACATCTTTGCTGCACCCCAAACATAATATTTTAGTTAATAATTACTTATGAAGCAAATTCTCATAATACTATAAATGACAATGACGACATTGGATAAAGCAATATGCATCCTAAACTTAAAAAACCATATAGATGAAATATGGGGGTGAGAACGAATGTCATTCCAGTTTTATTATGTATTTTATTATGATACGTCCAGTAAGAAGACTATTTGTAATTAAAGCAACCTGTAACACAAGCAATCAAGTTTTTCTCCAGAATGCTAGGGGCTCATCATTTACAACTCAGATATATTAATGAATTGCCAGGAATGTCTGGCAGTTTCCTGAAGAGCTAAATTTTGCTTCCTGTCTCTATGTCACGAGACATTTCTTAAGTGTCTGTATTTGTGCAGCACAATCATTTTCATGTCTTTGTTACTAAGATTGGGCATGACAGGTCAAAAATCTATTCTGAAATTAAGGAACGCAAACACCATGTGCTTCTCAAATTATTTTATGTATAATGTATAGTCATATAACACAACAAACCCAAGTACATACCAGTTCCCTTGTTTTGTAGATAGGCATCGTCTAAATACCATGGTTATAAACTAGAATCAGCATTGCCAACTAAACCTAACCCCCAGAAGAGCTGAGCAAGGGCCAGCTTTATCATTCCAATACCAAACTTACCACCTATACTAATCTACTGCAAATTTGCAATGACCATAAGTCTGTCCTGCCATTCCCCACCTCATTGGCAATTCTCTCCTACATCTGAAAAGGTTGAATCTTTAAACTATCAATTAATCTTAGTTGCCAGTTGCCACGAACTTAACAGTTTTACATGTTTCATTTCGTTCTTTTCCCAGTATACTGTCTCTTACTTTTCTCCCATCTAAAGGGGGTAAATAAAGGCAATGAATATCTATTAGCCTATTAGGCATTTTTCTCAACTGACCAGTGATCACTGTCCCCTTTTCAGCATTGGATTGAAGTTAGTAATAACTGATAAATCAGAGTTCGTAGAGTAAATCTAGACTGCAACATACTAATTACCCTATATAAAACAAAATCATAGCATAAGTTACCTTACCTCCAAATAAGAGGTCATTATCAAAAACATAGACAAAAATAAATTTGGTGGAATTGTCAGGATATTTCAACATCAATACATCATAACTTCATCTTCCAGACAAAAAACCTCATCCTAGCCTCACAACATCTGTCATCTAAGGTTACGGTAGAAATCAGAGAAAAAAAGGAATGCGGGGCATTTCATAGCTAAGTGCATGACTAAGTTAAATGACTGACGGGAATACATTACAAGAGGAACTACCAATAGTAGATGAACTAATGAAATTCCTCCTTTGCATGGTTCTGCTATTGCATAGAAACATAACAATAACTGAATTACAAGAGCTGGGACATAGAATGAATTTTGTGTGTGTGTGTGTTTGAGAGAGAGAGAGAGAGACCTGAAAGCTAGCATGATGCTTTTTTGCTCATTAGTAAACCGCTGGTGGTCTTTAATTGCCAAATCCAAATCCTTGACAAGAAATGATGCCTTTCCTGAAAATAAATTTTCTGTATTGCGCTTTAGATCTCCAAACTCCTGTTTAAATTCTGAAACTTTGTTTTCAAACTGCCTGTGGGAACTACTGCAATCTTCAACCGTCTTCCGCAAATTTTCTTCTTTCACAAAATCCAATAAGCACCTCCGGTTAGTAGTTTGCAATGATGGATGAAGTTTGATTGATCTCAATCTTTCCATATCCCTCCCGAAATTCACCAAAAGGCTGGTATGTTGACGATGCTGCTGTGAGTAACACTTCATAAAATCGCTGTAGTTTTGAAGCACAATTCTGTAGAAATAATCTAAATTGCCCTTTGCAATCTCCAATGCCCTCTCTTGCACCTTCTGCTCTTGCAAAAGCCTCTCGCATATGTCAAATTTAGCTATAGTCCGGCTGCAAATAGCATCTCCACATTGAAAATGATATCTAAATTGCCTCTCGTACGAAGGCAAGGCCTTCAATGCAGGGTCTGAAGCATCATCAAGAGGGTGAGGGTTGTGTGAGGAGGACGGTGCTGGAGGATCAGGGATATCAATATTCTCGCATTGTTCCAACGGAGGAGAAGGTGAATTACTCCGCATCCTTGCTTTGTTGAACAAAAATACTTCGCGTTCACTAGATGGAAGTTTATAAGTCGAGAGGGAGCGTTGAGAATCCAATTTCATGTCCAAGCACAACAGAAGCTGATCATTGAACGGTATCCCACAAACTGACTCCAGGTATTTCTGCACAGCCTCAACAAGCGTATATTCCTCACAGTCAAGCTCATACGAATGGCCATTCTCAGCAATATGAATCACAAGCTTTCCCATTTGAACAACACCTTCTGATGCATTTGAATTCATGCTTCTTGGTAGAACACAAAGCCTGTCCGTCAGGATCTTGTGGTGTCTTAACCCACCCGAATGAGAACGTTTGACCACTATAACCAGAACAGTTCTCGAGGTTCAGCTGCAGCTAAACCCAAATCCCCTTCGCCAGAAAGGCCTCGCAACAGTAATTAATCGAAGCAACAGAAACCTACAAGATCCTACAACCAATATCCCATATGCACACATAAACCTCCGAGAGATCCCTAATTACTCTCCAATCATAACCAAGTTCACTAAATAAACTTTGAATTCACCACTGATTCCTTTCCTAGAAATCCCCAACCGCTCCTTTAAGATCTGAAGATAGCCCTATCTTCACCCAACCCAGATAAAATATTCAGAATAACGAAAACTCCAATTAATACCGACTAACCGCAGAAGCGCCCAACAGAAACATAAGAGCACAATTCTCAACACACCCACCAGACGATAACAACAGATTCCCAACTTCAATCATAATTGTCAAGCATCCCTGCCGTTAAGCAATCAAAAAGTCGATAACACACCGTACGGTAAAAAAATCAATACAATATGTCATACAAAAAAAACCCACTTGACAACCTCAAAAAGGACGAATTTTGTAAGCTAAAAGACAAAGAACCGAGAGAAAGAGATACAGAAAATACAGAAGCAGAGACAGAGAAAGCTCTAACCCACAACTAGAAGAAAAACAATTATAACAAGAAAACCGATGTAATCTCTATATCAGAACGTGTTGTGTGTGAATAAATATTTGCAAAACTATGCATATCACTTCACGGTGGTGTATGCATAGGCTGTTTTCCTCTAGCAATGGCGTGGAGTGTTCCCCCGTCGATGAATGATTGATTAAATTATTGTTAAACGCTACTCTCTTTCTTTTCTTTTATTTTTCTTTTCTTTTCTTCTCTTCTCTTCTTCCTATAATATATTGCTACTATTTAATAAAAAAAAATGGTGCAAAGTAAAAGGCAGAGGCTTCTTACCTACGCAGGCAGCAGAGCCGCTGCAGAGATTGTTTACTGTGACTGTGTGTTTTTGTGTTGGGTTAGTTCAAAAAAGGAAGAAGACTCCATTCAAAGAACAATAGGAAGTAGGGCTTCCTATGATTTATATAACTATATTATTGCTTTTCGGTATCTTGTTATTATAATTAATGCAAGTATTCAATTAAGCGTATTTTTTGAGCTGTTAGTTGTTATGTTGATGAAATTGTTAGATATATGTAACACGATATATACCTTCTTTTTTTATATAAAATGCATTATGCGTTTATTGCTCCTATTATGACATACCTATGCATTTATTTATTAAATCAACTTGTGTCCTTTATATCTTTTACTTGATTTTGAAGAGATAAATTCGATATTATGAAATCCAATCAATTAGAACGTCTAAATATTATAATATTGGATTCCTATAGGAATTTTGTACAAATTACCCTTGTATTGTATAAAGTACTAAATCCTATTTATAGTGATTAATCCTAATAATTATTGAATACTATCTCAAATGATAGTATATCACACTAGTATCGTATTTTGAAAAATATGTATTGAGATTGATGATGATCCAACAATCAAGTTTCAATAAGATTGCTTCGATCGATTAATTTTTCTTTATGTTATGGCTCTTATCCATTTCACAATTTCTCTTTATCAAATTCGGTATCGACACTTGAGCTGGACTTTAAAGTTTTTTTAAATATTAAATTATTTCATAATGTACATAATATTTGTTTGGTGAAACCAAAATAGCAGGGTAAATTTGTAACACACTACATTCAATGAACTTTTAGTGAAGTTGGGAAATAACATTATGATTTTTTGAATTAATAAATATATCACAATTAAAAATAGCAAAAATCAAATTTCAAGGATGTACATAAAGTTTTATTATATTTAGTATTTACAATACTTTATAATTAATACTCCCTCCTTCCTCTTTAATAACATTGATAGTCCTTGATGTAGCTAACGCCTTTATGTGTTGAAGCCTCGTATTTGGTTCTAAATTGTAAAACCCATGAGTAATTAAACTTTATTAAATATCAATACCAATTGATCTAAAAAAAATAAAAAATTAATGGAAATTAAAATATACAGGGATCATTCAAATTAAATTATTTGTTTTTGGGTTAGCTGAACTCTTATAAAATCAACCCTTACACATGACATGAATTTTGTTTTATCATCCGACTGAAGAAAGAATCAAACGAATCTATAAAAATTCATGTATCAGTTAATATGTAAATGTAAAATAAGAGATGTTTCCTGAAATATTATTATCAACTCACTCAATGTATGTCACTTTATTTTTTTCAATACGTTTCGATTGAATATGTCTCATAATAATATATAAAAAAAAATCATCCGCCTATTGACCCATTAAGAGTGTGTTTCTTACCCGTTTATGCAATTTAGGGATGAGTATTCGAGTATTCGGATTGAAAAAAATAACCAAACCAAACCAAATTAAAATTCGGATTGAAAAAAATAATCAAACCAAACCAAAAAACTAAATTAACCGAACCAAAAAAATCAAATTTATTTCGGTTTGATTCGGGTTTTCCAAATATTTTATTTCGTAATTAATTTTGTTCTATTCTAAGAATTATTAATTATGAAAATTTAATTACATATATCTTTAACAATTTTTATGTACTAAAAATAAAATAAAAAAGTTTCAACATTAAAAGGTTCAGAATTTAAAATTATAATAAAAAATTAACAACATATCTTCGATATTTTTAAATTTTCAAAGGATAATAAATATTGCATAATTTATGAATATTATAATTATATTTGTTGTAAACATAAAAAAAAATTATAATATCACATTTAATTCTTATATAATGTTTAAAATTTTATAATATAAGATAAAATACAACTAAAAAGAAAATAAAATTCATATGATAAAATAATCTTATTTAATAAAAATAAAATATATTATAATAGTAATAAAATAATTCAGTTTTTCGGTTTGGTTTTATCTGAATACGAACCAAACCAAATTAAAATTCGAATCAAAAAATAAAATCAAAATAATCAAACCAAATTTAATATTTCGATTTGGTTCAGTTTGATTTTTCGGATTTGGATAATTTTACTCACCCCTAATACTATCCACCAACTTTGTTGTTTTATATTTTAAACATCTTCACACAAAACACTCCATATTTTACGCTTTACATATATTATATTTTATATTTGCCTTTCTCCACAAAATATACTTTTTCATGACATGTTTGTGGTCAAATGAAATCATAGCAAAGAAGCGATTAAATACAGCCATCATAATTTACCACCAAACACGACACCAGCAATTTGAAAAGTAAACGAATAGATAAAGATAAAGGTAAAATTGTCAATTTGGCATCATTTGTGCATGTATTCTTAGATGAGACATTTATAAGGAGACAAAGGTATATAATTTTACCTATATGCCTAGGAATGTGTTGGATTGCATTTCTAAGTAGTAAAATTATATATGAAAGTATGAAACAACACCAAATTACTAATTTAGTAGGGTGTAAATCCAAATGCCTGTGGGACCCACTATTTCATAAGTTAGAGAGAGGAGGGTACATTACATTACTACATAGCCCTATCTATTTATCTACCTATAGAACAGGGTGATGTGGAGATCCCATCTTTATTTAACATGTATGATTGTAATATGTATTGTCCCCATATTCCCAATCATCCAATCTCCTCATTTTTTGGACCAATAAACTAAATATCCTCCTTTCAATAAAAAAATAAAATGGAAATTATATATGAATTCTCAATTGAAATATGAGAATTGGGTTTAGATTAAAGGAAAAGGGGTTGAAAAGTGACATGGATTGAGCCCAATGATAATGAATATTGAAAGCTGTCTAAGTAAGAAATTGGGCCCAACTTGGGCCATGAAGTCCAATATATATTGATCTTAATCTTACAACAACAACAACAACATTAACAACACTATGAATCTATGATATTCATTGCTGGTCAACATGCTGCTACTGACCATCACAAAACCAGAAAACTATACAGTTTCTGCCACTCCGAATTGAACATGAAAAAACATACAAATCCCTGCCTACGCCTATATACTATATGCTATACATAATACTCCATAGCCAAGCAACCAATCAACATATCTCACCCAAAATGTGCTGATTTTCTGTCTTCTCAACGCCTTGGCTTCATTATTGTCCCTTGATCATCCTCAATCAACACTAAAGAATATTCCCATGATTACAATTTCTTGAAAGTTGGAACTAGGTGAGTAGCAAAGGAACATGCAGGCATACCGAAGACCATCAGTTTCTTCCAAGTCCGCGTGGAAGAGCAAAAAAGAAGAGCTCTAGTCACTGCTTGGACAAATTCAACTTCTACTAAACCAGGACTAGCAGCATCAGCGAGTCCTTCTCCAGGTATCCTCAGGTTATCAAGGAAAAAGAATTCAGAGTGGATGATCAGTTGAAGAAGTATGGAGATTCAAGGACCTTTTCCAGATCAAAATCTCCTCTTTCAGGTAGAGAGGGGAAGGTTAGGGTTGGATGCAACGTCTGGAAGCTCTCGAGCAACTATTCGTGAAATCAATAATGTAAATACATAATTAATCTAAAAACGTAAATGTGGACTAAGTGAAAAGATCTTGAACGTTTCAAACGTGCAAACAATCTCGAACGCTTACATTTTCAAGTACTGGTGTACTGTATAGTTCCACAAATTTTTGTCTTAATATCTGATTCATTCTATCAACGTCACACGCGTGTGTCCAGAATGAATCATGCACTCCTGCAACAGGTCCATGAAAAAACTCTTATATGTTGTGGCAACAGATCCATGAAAAAACTCATATATTATGGCCAAATGTTTCAATTGACGAAGACAACATACCAAATAACAAACAGTAAAAGGTTCAAAATAGACTTTTTCTTTGTCAATCAAAACAAAAGTCCAATCTAATCAGCAAAAGAACAAAGAACTCTTGATTAACGGGCTCTTTAATCCTTTAAATAACTCTTCAAAACTTCAACAGCAAAGCAGTATTCCATTATGCCAAGCTTTTCTTATGGATTAGTTTTTCTTTTGCATATCCCATATTTCTATGCAAAGGGTATGGTAACATTTATAGCTTGGTAGATATTGTTAATTAATAAATTCTAGAAGTCTACAATGGTTTGGACTTGGAGTTTTTGCTCTCTAAGCATGTCGAATATACTGAATTAATTATAATCTGTCACAGGTATTTCGTTAATTTCGATCTAGGACATTAGAAATTAGTGATGAAAAGGCAAACCTGCAAAACGTAGCCCAGCATTCCGACAAGCTATGGCAGTCATCATCATGTGTGAACCATCCAATGAGTGCACAAAGTTGGGAGGGAAAGCTGTTCTCTGCTTTCTTACCTCAACCTGGAGTCATTTAATATGTTTATTGGTACTTGAAAGAAGAGGTGTTCACAATTACAATCTTGTTCCCGGTTCCTTTGAACACCTCTACTTGAAACAGGAAATGCTTAGATACAATATGAGTCAATCCAACTTACCGAATCACCCTCGCGCTGCAAAGCCAAAACTTGAAGAGACGTTTTTATCTGCATTTTACATGAATAATCAGGGATCCATTCCACACGATGTAATTAGTAGGTCACGCTATAGAAACATAATTTTGCATTTAATTTGTAAGATTCCTGCATGGAAGTATAACACTTACTACATGACGTTGAGTCTTGAAGTATGGTTGTACGACGGGAAGACCTAAGGGAGTTGTCCAACTCACAGGTTGATTTTCTTGAGCAATAACCTGTCAAAATTAAAGACATGGTGATGCCAAGTTCATAAAATTAATTTGAAGGAAACACATTACTTTATGCTACTCAGCCTTTCTTCACACCTTTGCACAGTCACCAAGCCAACCCATTATTCCACGTGCAGCTTGAAATAACTCCTCAAGAGCCGCCATGGTAACCTGAAAAGAAGTTTTCTTAATTATAGAAAAGCTTGTACCATTTACATCCTTTAATCTTTTTTTTACAATTAACAAGCTTGTACTGTTACAAGAGTTGACATTCACCATTATTCCCTTCTCGGCAAAACTATCACTAGTGAAAGGCAAATTTTCATTTGTTAGAGAAAAATCATAGCTCACTCAATTGATTGTTGAGGATAAAAATTTAATAAAATTATATCAAAAGTAGAGGGGTTGGATTGGGATGAGGGTCTAAACTGCAAATGGATAAATAAATAGTCACAATTAATTGGTTTATACATAAGCAACTCAGCCATAATTAAGAGGATAATGAACCACATTTTCATTTAAAAAAGATGATTAGATTGATAGAATGATCTCAAAGCATTAGAAGGGGATGAAAGAGAAAAGGTAACATCCCAACTAACATAAGAACCAAAAAACTTTTATTTGGTTTGCGACTCACTCTAGCAGCATAGCATGCTGCACCGAAGAGTAGCTTGTCATCACTGATGACACCCTTTTCCTCCAATCTTCGTTTGATCTGCTCTCTAGCACCAACATAGGTGACACCATAAACTGAAGTCATTACTGTCTGTTTCACAAGTTTCCTGTCCACCTGAAAGCTTTTGCAACTTCAGATTCTTCAATCATATAAATCATAAATGTGTTAAAAAGTTAAGAAACCATAATCACATTTTTCCAAGACCCCAGGATTTGGAATACAATTTAGAGGCAGAAAACCAAACCTGACCAATTAAGAGTTTGGCTAGCAAAGCATTTGGATCAGTTTCAGGGTCCTTTTCACTATCTCTTTTCATGATCTTATGAACCCTGAAAGTCATGTATAATATTAAAAGAAAGACAAATTTGTCCCAAGAGGAAAAGAGGGAGCTAGTCAGCTAGGTTACACAAAAAGGCCACATTTTTTAGGGAATCGTGATAACTTGGCAACAGAATATTGGATTATGAAACTTTTATGAGATATACCTTTTCTTTTTAAGACAAGTTTATTTAATAGTATCTAAAGGAAATTTTACATTTGTTCTGTTCTGTAATGAAGAAATTCATATGCAATATGATCTCCTGGGTCAATGAAATGAACCATCTATGCTGATAACAGAAATCCATAATGAAGAAATTCATATGCATTATGACCAATTAGCGAAAAAAATAGGCAAACTATTTTCAGATTTGCAAGAATTGGTAGGATCCCAAATTGATGGGTTAGTATAAGCTTATTCCCATGCCGTGCTTGCATTTTTCATTGCACACGGCTTTCCATCTACACTTTAAAGTTAGACATTATATACCTAAATTTTCACTTTAGTTGCAATTCTCACCTAGACTTACATTCTGCAAAAAAATGACATGAGAAGCAGAAGTCCTACGCGGCGATAACATTCATTGGCTAAAATGATGTCGTATTATGTAATTTCTGCTGCTTACAAATAACCTTAAAAATGGACATCATTTGAGTTAACAAATGTCATCATCATGCAGGACTTCTGCTTGCTATGATGGATGCCATATTTGTTTTACAATAGTCAATGTTATGTGAGAATTGCAACTAAAATAAATTCAGGTATAAGTTGGCTAAGTATAAAGTTCGGGTGAGTCGGGTGACAATTGCAAATCTGAATAGTTCATGGGTATTTTTGGCCAATAAGCCCATATATATTAGTATCAATGTAGGCCTATATATATTAGTATCAATCTAAATTCCAGGAACTTCATTAACATAAAAATGCTACTGTTACTATAGTTATGTTGGGCAACTTCTGAGCTTCAATAATTTTCTACTGTTCTAAAACTATGAATTAGCAAAGAAAATTGAATAGCAAGTTTGTTACTCCTACTCCTATGCCATCTATTTATTTACCTACTTTAGCAACTGTTTGGCCATCAGGAGATGAAAGCCAACTCTGATAACTGCTGTTTCATCAAATTAATAGCTTTACGATTTTACTACAGTAGTAGCTGGGATGGTATATTTACAAAATTAACTTCCGCAAGCACTTCCAAATATTTTTTCAAGGTACATTTTGTATAGACAGCAAGCCAAACTTAGCAAGAACTTAAGTTAAGACAAAGCAAACCTCTCTGCGATCTCTGAGTAAATATCAGCAGGTTTGTCTCCAGCAACTAAGTTTACTGCTGCAGCTTCAAACTGAAAATCAGCAGAAAGTCAGAAAGGAGTGAACAATAACTTTTCTAGGAAGTAGGAACTATACACATGATGAAGTTGGGTTGATAATGATATAAACAGGATAAGAGAACACTGAAAAATAGGTTAAAAGTGGTAAGCAAACATAATACAGACCAAGATATAGCAACCCCAGTAAGATTAACGTAAAGCATGTTCTAGTGAGTTCCGATGTAGACAATGTAGCTATGATCAGTATGACTTACGCTATCTCTCCCAAGAGCTGCATAATGCTGCAGTCCATTGCATGACCCATCCTATGATAGAAAACAAAATTATAATGAATTTGAAGATTAATACAGTATAAGCAAAAGCAAGGAGACCTCTCAAAAACATTATGCAAGTACGGTTCTCCAGGCACTTATTAACATTGCTCCAGATGACTCAAGTGGGCCATAACATGAATAGTATATGCAAAAGCAAGTTAACCTCTCAAAAACTTAATGCAAGTATGGTTCTCCAGGTACTTATAAAATACTGCTACAGATGACTCAAGTGGGCTGTAAAAAAAACTGCACAAAAATACATGCTGCTACTCCCAAAGGTCCTTCCACTCATTTTACAGTCTGGCATCATATTGCTTTTCAAAATTGGGACATCAAATTAATTGTGAATTTTTGAAAACTTGACCATATTCATGCTATTTAGAAAGTTCATATAATCAGCTCTTAGAAGTGTTACATTAATCTCTGTCTATGACTAACCCCTTAGATCCAATAAATATTTACTTGGAATAAACTCAAGTATATATCTCAACAATGTTTAATAGGTTCAATATTTACTTGGAATAAACTTTTCATATTACTACTGATACTTGTTCCCTTTTCCCCAGACAAACAAGTTTAAAACAGGATGTGTCATGGGAGTGTCTTTGCGTACCTGATGAATTGGCAAGTAGGATATAACAGTTTGTGGGGATGAGCTTTTTAAGGCTTCCGACAGATTAAAACAAGCCGCTAAGCATTGAAAAGGATCTTCTGCCTTCAGCCACCAGCGGTTTCCATTGAGAGAATTATCAGCAGAATCTAATATTTCTGCTATATTATCTTCCACGAATGAGATGCGGGCATCATAAGAGAGCTTCTCAACACCCCCACCATAGAGATTTGCTAAATGTATCTTTAACCAACGTAAGCCGGACTTTCCCAGTGGTCTTCCTTCAGCAAATTCAAGGATTCCTCGACAAAGATCAGAGCTAAGATGATTCAAATGCGGGTGCATAGGATATGCACGGCCTCGAAAGTCAAGATTGTGGGGATAGTAAAAACCTTCCTCTTCTTTCATCTTACGAGCAACCTGATTTAAAATTTCTGGTCAGAACTCCATCAAAATAGTTTTGATTCTTCCCACACCTTCCTCATATTTTTGGGGTTAAGTTAATTGAGACTTAAAACCAGAAGTCATCTATCAGCAGAAGGAAACTAGCACCTGAAGCTTATGTTATGCCATCATGAAACTTACCATGTTATAGTACATATTTAAGGCGTAATGCTTAAAATGATCAGATATGTTGAGGTTTTCAGCAAAAAATTCTAAATATTCTTAAATCTATAGGAAAAAATAGCTTTGTCAAACAAAGATCACTGATCAGTATTATGAAAATATAATTCAACCTGGTTCATCATCCTAGCAGACAGATAATAAATGTGAAATTGCAGGCAAAGGCTTTGGCTGTAATCTAGTATTCTGAATATCAATTTACTTGGATTGTATAGATCAACAATTTGAGATAGTTGAAAATCTCACAGAAAGCTTTAATTCTACATCGCATCTTTGTGAATGCCTCTCTTGATTGATTTTCTTCACCTTCCTCACACTCCACTTCCAACTTTTTATTGCATTTTCATCATCTGAGAGCAACTCTGGTATTGGAACCTACACCAAGTATACCACTTTTAATAATAAAATCTACATAAGGTATTGAGACTGTACTGCAGATAGCATAGAAGAAAAATACTATATTGCAGGCTATGGATATAAAATTATACTACATGTGCACATACATTTTCACGGTTCACCAGACCTGCTACGTCACCACCTGCAGCCCAAAGGCTCTCCACCACGTTTAAAATGCGTCTATTTACTCTCCACTTAGTGTGTCCCAATGTATCAAGAGCCTGCATATCCAATCAAAAACAAAAGTTTTGAAACTATTGAATAATTCCGGACATGACAAAGAAAGCATTGGACTATTGGGGCAACAAGATCCCGGAGCTATATGGAAGAGTGAGTCCAAACCCTACTAAGATCAAGCAACACACATCTTAAGAATCTTAAAGTTAATCTAAGTAGAAAAGATACTAGTTGCTGTATTTCGAAGAGAAGAAGGATGTTTTTGATGTATTGGGTTAAGACTTAATTACTATAGAATATGCAATTATAGACTATTTACTCAGTAAATTATGTGCAAAATGCAAGGAAATGCTACAAAAATGATACCAATTATCTAGCCCAACCTCATAGACATTCTGCATTTGTTTTGAAGGAACAGCTCGAACAGCATCCTTTTGCCTCCGCGACCCATGAGTACGCATTAAGTATGAAGGCAAAAATAGGTAACCACCTTTGTCATACCTACAGGCCATCCAAGATGATATAACTAACAGCTAATATTAAAATAAGCACTCTACGAGATCTTCAGCAAGGTTACTGATATTACTACATAGAAGGTTCTGAAGATATATCTCATATTTGTTTTTGCCTATCACATTTATTGTTAATGAACTCTTACTCCACCATTAGACTAAATTTAAGATAGGCGAGCTTCAAAGGTATACTGATATGAACTTCTCTTAAGGAGAGTCGAGACTAAGGAGTAAAATATACCCTTTCCATCTTCTTGGTGGCACCAACATTGGGACATAAGGAATGACCATGTGTCTTACCTGCATAAAGCATAACATATAAATATATACCAAGAAAGCAGAAACAAATATTGAAAACGAAAAACAAGCAGAGAAAGAAAAGGTTTGCCCCTTATTTTTGAGTCATACAAATTTCATCATGAAAAGGGAATTTTATTTATACTGTGAAAGAACATATTCGAGTGATTATCAACTAAATGTTCAAGAACAGTAGGTATTACACTGAATGTGTTCGTAATTGATTGCAAAATCCAGAAAAGCTAGATAAAAGCTATAGCATAGCAGTCTAAAACCAAAACTGTGTTTATGCAGTAAACTGGTACAAAATAAATGATACTTTCCAATCGCTAGAACAACCGTGGCTTGCCAGAGAACTCACAGATTTATCGAGTCCGTGAAGGACTAGTGGATCACATTCAATGGCGCCATACTTCTTGACAATGGTCTGCCTGAAACAGATAAAGAACAACCCTCATATAATATTAACAGGTAATCGACATGATAGAATTTATTTTTCTAATGTATATACTGAATCAAGAACTTGATCAGTTACAACTTATTAAATTTATACAATAAGGCCGTTATATAGCACACCTAGGACTATATCATACTCATAATAAAGAAATGATCTCAAGACTGCATTTCAATGCGAATCTTTTTTTTATCAAATATTCTCACCCTGCCTCTCTGGCTGCAATCTTGAAGACATGCCTAAATGCAGGGCGAACTTCAGGGGGGGAGTCGGCTATCTGATCTATTGGAGGTTGAACATAAGCACTTTGAGTTAACAATTCTATAAGACAACATCCCAACTGCAGAACATAAAAATATCTGTCTGATAAGATAAAAGTGCCAAGATTGGTAATAGCAGATCGTAACTACTTCAAATGGTTATTAGCTAAAAGACACTTAAGGATCCATACCTTGGCTTGTGTATCTCGACCCCATGCCTCGAATTCTTCACTTCTCAGCAGCTTATGTACTTCAACAACCCTGTTCCTTTTGATCAAACGCTTAACACGCTGTCTAAGCATAGCGACTTCCTTACTTGAATCTTCTTCACCTTCATCCACAACTTCCTTCCCCTTATTACTTTTTTCTTTCTTAAAAAGGTTCTGAATTCTAATCTGGAAAGTAAGATTCAATTCGAAAGGGGAATTATCATTAGCATTAAATCAAGAACCAATTTCCAGCAAATCAATGAGGTAGCAGATGTTGTGAGAAAAGGAAAGAAAAAAAAACAAAGCTTTACATCAAGAATAGAATGAGTACTCACTTCTTGCTCAATTGCTACTCCAATATGAACGGCAGCCTCCACCACACGCACGCTCCTATCCTCCTTGCCTCCCATCATCAACAGCGACATTAGTTTATGCATCACAATTATAGCTATTTTGTCAGCAGGTAAAGCGTCAATATAAGGCGCAAAAGCAGCCTTATTCTTCTGTGACCTTCTCAAATTCTGCTCCTTCTCAATAGCCTCCCTAAAAGGCTGAAACCATCCCAGCATCAAATTCTTGAAATAAGGCAAGTTAGGTGCCAACTTCCTCTCACACATTTCCCTCTCCAGTTCTCTATATTCTTCCACCATATTCTGCCACGCCTCTGTCTCCGCCTTCACCTGCCTCCTCCTCAGCAAATAATACTTCCGCCTCTCCATCTCTTTGAACTCGAGTTTGACCCCGCTGCTTTTCTGGCTCCTAAAGAGCATATTTTTCATGAAGAGAGCGGAAATCCAAGGCGGGTCCCGGATGAAAACCCTCCCACCGGATTCACTCGTGGAGTTCGAACTCAAAGGGAACCCTTTTGTAATGACTTGCAAATTCGACAAGTTGTCGGCATTTCCGGGGTAATTTTGGTCGGTGGCGTCTGATATGGGAGGTGGAAGAAGAGGGGGCGGGTTGTGCAATGAAGGAAGTTTGAGCGTTTGCGGGAACGAGGAAGTTTGGGGGTTCTTCGAAGAAGTGGGGATTTTGGGGGTTGACATGGAAATGAAAGTGAGCTTCTTGCGAGGTTTCCATGGCGGAGGCGAGTGGTAGAATTGAGCTCCGGAGCTCGGAAATGTAGTTGCTGAAGCCAGAGCGATGAAGTTTCTGGTGCGATGGGGTGTGGTGTTGGGGGATGAAGGTGGAACTGGTTACTGAGTTTGGATAAGAGTGAGGAGAGAGAAAAGAAGAAAGAGACAGAGAGGAAGATGTTTGAAGAGGAAAGGAGAAGAAAATCATAAACCCTCTCAAAAACCCCTACTTCTTTCTACTTGTTGGTCCGAGTCTCAACTCCAGATATTGTCCCGCGCCTATTTTTCATTACCGTTTTCTGACAAACTAAATATCGTAATGAATGATAAACAAATAATTATGTGAATGTATTATTGAAATCAAAAAACGTAAATAACTCTTCTGATTAAAAGAAGAATATAATCGTTAAAATCGAATCGTAATCAAATTAGAATTAATAGTTTTGAGAATTATAATTATTTTATAAGTTCGATTCTCTAGTCGTTACTCGTTGAAGACGACAGTTCAATTTCGATTTCAAATGTTACTAAACAATTTTTCAGAATTTTCTACTCATAATTTAATTTTACTCTTATATTATATAAGATCATTAATTATAATTCATATAGTTACATTTTAATTTACAAAATTCATATATATATATATATATGTGACATGTTATAATTGGAAATGCTTTTGGTTCTAAACCATAAATCATAATAACACTATCTAGTTAATGGTTTTAAAATATTGAAATTCTGAACCGATAATCTAAAAACTTGTAAATGTGAATAGACAAATTCAAAATTCTGTACGCTAGTTCAAAAATTAAGTGGATTGGCTCTATATATTTACAAACATAAGAATTTTATATCCCATTACTTGTCACTCATATTAAGAAAATTATAATTTATGTGTAAAGTGGTATAACTCAATAATTGACTAGCTTTTCAATGTGTAAAGTGGTATAACTCAATAATTTTAATTTTCTTATTACACCTCTTCATGAATCACTCAAACTATTTCATTTACCCACGTCAACCCTTCTTCCATACTCTCCAACAAAAACAAAACAAAAATATGCATAAGCCTTGACAAGATTACTGGAAAATCGAGAAAAACTCGTGCTGTCAAAAGAAAGACAAGTATTCTTTGGCAGAGATGCTGGTTTTCAGGCTCCAGAATATCACTTATCAGAGTTAGAATAGTCGACGTTAAGCCCTGCGATTCTCCGGTCTATATCGCGGAGTTCATCGGAGAACGGTGACTGCTCGGAGTCGGCCTCCGCCGCTCAGAGTTTGTCGAGGAATTCGATGCGCTCTTTCATATCTTCAAACGGCAGGTCGTTAGCCAGCGTAGGGTTAAGTGAGAGGGCAGGCTACCGACCCCCACAGCATCGAGTACGAAATTGATTTTCTGTTTTCGAAAATTGATTTTATTTCTTTACTTTTTGAAGAAGGGAATGATTATTACTGTGATACATGAGCACTAATTGATTCCCGAACCATATTATAAGAGAAGATGCAATGATTTTCGAAAATTGATTTTACCGTATATAATATGGTTCTTCTGCCTTTTCTTTTCTGTTTTCGAAATTGATTTTATTTGTAATCTAATATCATTTCTCTACTTTTGTCTTTTCCTTACTTTGTGTGAAAATGAATTTTGGCAGTTAAGAAGGGAGAGGATTGCGGAGAGGATGAAGTCTTTGCAGGAGCTTGTACCCAATGTTAAGGTGATACCCCAATTCTAATTTCTGATGATTATTTTCAGAGTATACACCAAATAATTTTGTTTGTTTTAGACTTTTGAATCCTACACATTGTTGTTAATCACTTGCATTCTGAATTTTCCTTAAACTAATGAAGTATATAAATTTATTTCATGCAAGAAAGAAGTGAAAATACTCTTGAATCTTGTGTTGGTTAATTATGTCAAATACAACACTTAAATTTGCATTTTTTGCTAATCAAATTGCACAGACACGTGCTCTTTAAAGAACTTTTGGTGGTATAGAAATCATAGTGAAGCATGTAGTAAGAAGCGATCTATAAGCAATTAATAATCATCACTCCTGCATGTTCTAATATTGTTGATTAGTAGTTGTAATTTGTAAAGATAATTATTTACATATTTGAGTTTTTCAAGAGGTGACCATATAAGATTGGGAGATATTAAACTAATGTTTTGGTGCATTTGTTGAAATTACAGACTGACAAGGCCTCCCTGTTGGATGAAATAATTGATTATGTCAAATTCCTCCAGCTCCAAGTCAAAGTATCTATCTCTTTCCCTCTCTCTATATATGTGTGTGTATATATACCTACATCTAGATTTGCTTATTTAATATCAAAGGATATGTTTTGCATTGACAAGTTGTTTGGACATACAGGATATTTTTCCTTATTCCATCAAGATTCAAGATATATTGCTGAGAAACTGAGTGATGAAATATAAATTATATGGAAACTTTAGGTTCTTAGCATGAGCAGATTAGGAGGTGCTGCAGTTGTTTCTCCTTTAGTTCATAATAAATCACCCGAGGTAATAATCATTCCCTTCTTCAAAATTTCTTTAAATAAAATACAAAATTAGTGCTCATGTATCACATTGAATAAAATATGAGATTGAATCAAAATCATTGCATCTTCTCACAGGGGAGGAGGAACGGTAACGGGACGCAGACAGAACCGTCTTCGGAAGGGATGGCTGTGACGGAGATGTGGCAAAGCTTCTAGAAGAGCCTTAGAGGACATGGGCTCTGCATGCAATATCTTCAAGGCAAGGGGTTGTGCCTCATGCCAATTTCGCTCACCACAGCCATCTCCACAGCCACATCATCACACTCCCGGAACTCCGGATAAGGTGGCGGGCCTTCGTCACCAAGTACGTCAGTGATGATCATTCAGTCAGCTACAACAGGCAGAAAAGCCGCCACCCCGCCGCTGCTTCTAAGGTGGAGATTTTACTGCTTAACTAATTTGAAATGTATATGGAGGTCCATGTTCTTATTAATGAAATTGAGACATTTTTTCCTTTTCCAAGTTTATATTATCTTCTTATGAATTATGAAAATTTAGAAAGCAACTCTCTAAGTTATTATAGAAATCCATATCTAAGTTATTATGTTTCAAGTAAGAAAAATTAAAGGCCAAGCATTTCTACAAATAATAATTAATCATTGAAATAAGAATTTATAGAACCTAGAGAAAAAATAATGAAAGATCCAAATCTTAAGATTCAATCTCCCTCAATTTCATACATGGAGGCACATATAAATTCAGTTAAAGAATGTTATGATATATGAGTAATAGTTAAAAAATGTTATGATATATGAATTTTTAAGCATATTATTAATGTATTAAATCTTCTCTATATTAATTTTTTTGTTAATGTTAATTTGTGACATGTTATGAATTTTAGGGGCCCCATTTTGCATTTTTGCCTAGGCCCCGAATATGTTAAGACGGGCCCTGCTTAGTTTTACCAAAACTTCACTTTATGCTTAAATTGTGGTTCATTGACTTAGGTGTTGAGCAATTGATACAATGAATGATTTTAACAAATTGAAAATGTTGCGATTATAATTGTGATGAAGTTCAGTGATTAGCCTTGATATTTATGTTAAGACTCAAATGTAATAGTTTCGTCTTGAACGTTACTTTGAGCCACATGTTAGTAGTGAACATAATTCTTTAACTCCTAAAGTTGTATTATGTAGAGGTATCTCATTGGAGAACTCAACCATGTACATTGTTAAGTTATCACGACATATAGTAAATGAGTTCATCACATATTGTATAGTCCAGTGAGCATGTTTTTACAAATGTCTACGAGCACAAAATTTTCACTATAAACATGTATGTGAAATTTTAATCTGTTGACTAAAACATAGTGCTTACGTGATCAAATTTAATATGCGAATAATGTTTGATTAGGGTCATATTAGGTTGTGTTGGTAGGGACCAAAAAATTTAAATCAGGATTTGGGTCAGATTTACAACTTAAACTGAAAAACACTATACTAAATTTGACGGGCATCTTTAAAATTGTGGGATTAAATTTTAATCGTTGTACGAAGTTAATTATAACTATCATTCTTTATCATAATGACTGTCGTGCATCGCACGATCCAGTAAAATTTTAGTTTTCTTAAAAAAAAGTTTATTATTATTGGAATATCGTAAAGGAGTTATGAATATTATATTGGGCTCAAACTCATGAATTTTCTATAATTAGGTGAGCGGATATTTCGTTAGGATACGAACAAGCCCAATTTACTGCACTATGTGGATAGGCCCATATAAAGCCCAATCTAATGGAGATAAACCAATTTTATTTTATTTAAATGAACTGGTTTCATTTGACTTTTTGTCCACTTTATTAGTGTAATATTATTATTTCACATGAACTAAGATTCAGCTTTTTTTTTTTGGCTAAAAAGAAAGATCTGAAAAAATAAGCTACAAACAGTGATTATATGTTATGGGTAGTTATTATGTTTGTTATAAAATTTAAAATACATAATACCAAATTATTAGTAGCATTTAAAAATGTAAGGACTGTATAATAATTTGTGACATGTATTTTATGATGTCACTATACAAATTAGCTACTATCAACAAATGTCATCAATAATTTTAGTGACATTTATAATTTTGTGAAACACTTAATAATTACACACATTTTCATTATCGGAGACTTTTGTTATATTGAAATGATGATACTTTAGTCTCTATATGAGTTAAACTCGTATGATAAAATTTAAAAATAGTCGAAGTATAGAATTTGAATCCAAATTATATAATTGAAGAAAGAAATCTGGATCAAGTTGTGAAAATTTAGCCTAATAAATTTAGATTGAGTTGTACCCAATTCATTAGGTTATTGTCCAATAATTACTGTTTATAACACGTAACTTTAACATAGGATGAAGTTTGATATACTTAAAATTCTTTCAAGTTTCTTGATAACCTGACTACGTACATATATCAAATTTAGTGGAGTCCAATGTTAGAAGACGTTTGTGAACTCTCGAAAGCTAAAAAAGACTTGAAGAATTGAAGATTGATAAACAACACAACTGAAAGTTGAAGAAGACCAAATTAAAGGGCAAAAAGAAAAAATATTTGATCCTAATTAAGTAGATCATGATTGATATAGTTCAGTTGATATTATACACTGAACAAACAAGCAGACTATGGTGTAGGAAGTATTTTTGGATTGGTATAGGAATTAAAATATATTGTAAAATGAGTATATTTTCGTTTCAAACTCATTGTGAAACAAAAATATAATGTTTTCTTGCGGTGGTAGACAATAATTAGTAGTATAACTTTGAATAAATAACGTTAAACACTTGTAATTAAAAAATAGTTTTCTAAGCTTAACAAGAAATTATGTATTAATAAAAATCAATTTTATTAATTAAAACATCCAGTTTCAAAAAAGTGTGTACCCAAGTTGCTAGCTAGTGAGGTTTTAGGCTCAACTCCACACGTACGCCATTACATTTTCATAAATATTAGTACTAAATTAATTAATACTGCAAAGTGGAAAACATCAACTTTTCAGCTTAATTATATATAGCCGTAGTTCCATTTCTTAATCAATCATTTATTTTAATAGTGCTCTATTATATTTAATATTTATTACTCTTTCTTTACTTCCAATTAACTTTGTGTTATATAATCGACAAGAATATGATAGTTTAGTTAAGAATAGATTATTATGTAGGTTAGTGCGTAATTAAGTCCCCAAGCACTATTCGATCGTGAGAATGCTAATTGGCACATTTTCCTTGTTTCCAACTATTGTTTTTAATTTGTTTGCTTCTCAGTTGTCACATATGAAACATAATCATGATCATTTTTATAGATAGCTGTGATCTAAATTTATATATTTAATTATAATTAAAATTATTATTTAACGAAAAGGTAGTTAATTGGTCCACTTATAATTGCATTAAGGTTATTTTTCAAACTCCCTGTTAATATTTTTGTTTTTATCCTACCAAACATAACAATTAACTTAGAAGACAACGCTCTTCGTATAAAAAAACATAATTTTATTGAGAAAATATAAAGTGTAGAGTCCAATCTAGTATTTTTAGAGTTAAATAAACTCTAAATAATAGGATATGTGATAAGAAATATCTAATGTATCTTGACTAAGCTACAAAAATATCTAAACATATCTTGCCTAGTAATTAAAAAGAAATCAAATTTAAATTAACATAAACCAATCGAAAATGATAAAATGGCCGAACGACTGAACTTGAGTTTAAGAGCCCATACATCATGACGAAGCGACAAGTGTTGCTCGTTTCACTTCTGGAAATATGTTTTAATAGAAATTCTCCGTCTGAAGCGTTTCGATCCTAACTGACGACAACTATTTTCTGGATCCTTAATCTCCATGTAATCATCCGCCACTTGTTCCATGTCGTTTTGTGAAACTACACTTTATAGCTTGAATCCTAGTCTAACTAGCTATAAAACTAAACAAAATGATGATAGCTTGAAAATTGGATAAAAAAGAAGATTGTAAACAGTGAAAGAATAAATAAAATCAGAAGAAAGGATCCCAACTTCAAGTATGTACGCACTGTCAAACCCCTAAATGCAAGTAGAGATCACCTTTAAACCTACTAATGAAATACTATCATTAAAGTTGACCCAAGCGGAGGTTAGCCGCGAATCACCATCATTTGTTTCACTACTAAATTTAATAATAAATTTGGCTACCAAAATAGTTTCTCAGCTCGTCTTAAGCAGGAAATAATTAATTGACTTTGCAAACACCAAACATGCATATATTTTGTAATACTTCCCCCTCCGCACTAAACTTGACACAATTCTCTTATTTGAACGTCCCACTAAGCTTGAGTGTTTGATAGATTCCTAAAATATTAAAAGTTATCCCTTTAAAAAGGTGTGGACCCTGCCACCTTTATCGTGTTCAAAAGTTTTGTGTCATATTTATTGTGACCGAGAAATTACATTATACTCCCTCCGTCCACCAAAATGGTTTACGTTTTGCCATTTTGGGATGTCCACGAAAATAGTTTACATTTGAAACTTTCATTTTTATAGCAAGTGGACCCACCACTTCCACCACACACAACCCAATTAAAACAATACTTTAAGTGAGACCCAAACTCCACTAACTACTCACAACCAATTTAAAATAATATATAAAGTGGGACCCTAACTCCACTAACTACATATCCTCACTAAAGTCAAAACACAATATTAAAACCCGTGTCGAGTCAAACCGTAAACTATTTTCATGAACGGAAGTAGTACTATTTATTTACCTTCTACCCGAAAACCAACAAATATATACACAAAAATCAAGAAATATCTCATATTCTAATTTTTACCTAATAATAAAATGAATCTTATTAACTAGACGTCGTAAAATAAAAAACAAATCAATAAGTCGTTTCATGCATGTTGAGGTCAAATTCTACTGCACACGTATATTAACTTGGCATAAACCCACAAAATAAGCCTAGTGCGCACGCTTCATCTATTCATATACATATCTTTTGGGGGACATGTATTTTGTGAAACAAGTGGCGGATATTTTAGTAATAGTTGCAATCAACAAGTGGGCTTGTCCAAAATTATTTCTAATACTATTCAAGGTCTCAAGTTGTGTTTCTATATTATTAGCTATAGACAATTTCAATTTTCAAGTCCACAATATAGAACACATGCCCCAAAACTTGTTCATACCTCTATATACGATCTCATCACTGCTTTCGCCCATTTTTCTTGAAAATTATTCTAATGTCTTTACCTATATATGCCGGTGGTCACATTAAGCTTTTTGGTACATTAACTTTTTATCTTTCAGATAATATATGAAAAATGCATATTTTCCTAGATGCATTTATTTGTTATTTACTTATATTCCAATTTTATTAGAAATGGATATTGAGTACATTTTCATCTAAATATATATTGGGTGGGCGACTCATCATTAAATGAGTGCAGACTCTAATACCATATTAGAAATGAATATTAGGTCAATTTCCCCCTGAAAAGATCTTGTTAAGGGAGGGGATACATCATCTTATATTTTGGTTCAAAGACCATCCCCTCACCAACGTGGGACAAATTTAACATACTTTATGCAATCTTATATATTAAGGAATTTTAATGAAAAAAATAATTGAATATATATATGAATATGAATGGAATAATTTTATAATCCAATCCTTGAGAAGTTGTTTAGGGCATGCAACTTTGCGTTTGATGAATCAAGCCCACTTCAAGCAACAAATTAGCATTCTGAAAATATAACTCATTGTTTAAATTTGATTACTATTTAAACCAAAATATGTACATATTGGAACTTCATAATTAAAGAGCATTAGGTATCTGTTTTTTACTCTATGAAATTGGATATGCTTTATATTAATACTGTTTTTTACTCTATTAAATTTGATATGCTTTATATTAATACGAGTGTGACATGTGATTCATAAGGTTCAACATAAATATATATATATATATACACGTATTAAAATTTAAATAATTAATCATACATATAACATCATATTATAAAAATAATAAAAGATATATTACTTATTCACTAGATATTGATTGCGCGCGCGCGCACACACACATATATATATGTATATATATATATATACATACATGTGTGTGTATCTATGACTGGAATATGAAGGTGTGAGATCGGGTGAGAACACGTCTTATATATGAACTAAAACATATGCATATTATGCATTATTTTGATACATTACACATAAAATATTATTGCATAACATGATATAATGCATTTTATTTATTAACCAATGCATTCTATGCATAATTAATCTGCACCATAGATTATAAGAAAATCAACTATTCAAATTGATTCCTAATTCATATCTAGAAATATGAATATACATCCTAATTCCTTAGTTTAGATGAAAAGTCTATCTATATATGTTGAATAGTTTATTGTTTGTAAAAATGACACACACACACACAAATATTGAATCATGCAAACGTGAAATTGATGTAGATAATGAGCAAAGCATATATAGGCCACTATGAAATGACTACTAATATATAGTCAAGGGGCACAGGGGATCCATCCTACTTTCCCAATTTATAATCAATATTGTCAAAATCTACCACCGAGCAAGTAAACTAAAATAAAGAACCAAGAACTATAATATTATTATTAGGGGTAATAGGTAAAATTACCCACTTTTTATAATAACATGATGAATTTCATCATGTGATCATGTTATTTTTACAATAACATGATGAATTTCATCATGTGATCATGTTATTCAAGTTATTTTAAATTTGAATAACATGAACACATGATCAATTTCATCATGCTATTGTAAAAAATGGGTATTTTTTATCTTTTATTTTTAAGTGGATATTTTTTATTTTTTACTTATCAAAATGGGTATTTTAGCATTTACCCCAATATAATTAATTATGATACTGAGCCGACATATATACCAAGAAATGAAAGCTCGGACATGATCATATTCTCAAACCCAAATGATAATTAAGCGTGAATAAAACATATATAGATTAACATACCTAGCTCAATCTACCAACTCATCATCCACTAATCACAGTAATTAAATATAATTAATTATCCAACACAGTCCTAGTTAGGCCTGATGACATGTAAACCACCAAAAGTCGCACCGCTGTACTTAACGCTTATTACACGTACTAACCTACGACTTCCCACGTGTTCCTCTTTGATTGTCAACGATTTATGGCGCCAAACGTAATTGGTCCACCCTTCAACGCCAGTTAGGCGTCAAAGCCACACACCCATTCTTTATTCTTTAACAAATTAATTAATAAAATAAACTACTCCTCATTACCATCATTTGGTTCTTTGCGTTGGACATCTCCAACATTTATAACACTACCTTATAAGTTATAACAGTGCCCAACATTCCAACATTCCCTATCTCAGTTTCTCTAGCTCATCAATCCCTCCCTTCATATCCAAAGCTCTTAATCCATCTCATCACCAAAATGGGCTACCACAAAATCTCTAAATTCAATCAATTTCTTGCTTTGATCATAGTCTTGTACGTGGTACATGCGGCGAACGGTGCTCAAATATTAGATGAGCGCCTTCCGCTCCTCTCATTCATGTCCGGGATCAACGATGATCCCGAACATGCACTAGGAAATTGGAACGCTTCTGATCTACCCCTTTGCAAATGGTCCGGCGTAGAGTGCGATATCAACAACACAAGAGTCGTAGAGCTTAACCTAAGCCACAAATCCCTCCATGGCACCATTTCGCCATCCCTCTTCGACCTCTTGCACCTCAAGATCCTTGACCTCTCCGGAAACTTCTTTCGTGGCCGTATCCCTCCCGAGATCGGCTCCCTCCACCTCCTCAAAGAACTCAGCCTATCAATGAATGCTCTCGAAGGAAGCATCCCATCACAAGTGGGATCACTGAAGCAACTAGTGTACCTCAACCTCGGAAGCAACAAGCTAGATGGTGAGATCCCTACCTCACTCTTCTGCAACGGCTCTTCTTCTCTACAATACCTCGACCTCTCGAACAATTCCCTCAATGGCGAAATCCCGCTGCAGAAACAATGTGCTCTTACAGAGCTAAGGTACCTCCTCCTATGGTCGAATCGCCTCGTGGGGGAAGTCCCTCTCTCCCTCTCCAACTCCTCCAGACTCGAGTGGCTCGACTTGGAGATGAACCATCTTGAAGGTGAGCTCCCAGCCATGATTCTAACAAGCATGCCACACTTGAAGTTCCTCTACCTCTCTTACAACCATTTCTCTAGCCATAATAGCAACACCAACCTCGTACCTTTCTTTGCCTCTCTCTTAAACTGCCCCAACCTCCAAGAACTCGATCTAGCAGGAAACCTCATCGGAGGAGATTTGCCTCCTATTATTGGCAACCTCTCTGCACTTGTACAGATCAATCTTGACACTAACCTCATCTATGGCCCAATCCCACCACAAATATCAAACCTTGTTAACCTCACCCTCTTAAACCTCTCTAGCAACCTCATGAATGGCACCATCCCGTCCGAGCTATGCCAAATGGCGAAACTCGAACGCCTATACTTGTCGAATAACTCCCTCTCCGGCCACATCCCGGCATCCTTGGGCGACATGCCACATTTAGGCCTACTAGACTTGTCCAAGAACATGCTCTCCGGTACGATACCCGACACCTTTGCTAACCTAGTACAGCTCCGAAGACTCATACTATACGAGAACAACCTCTCCGGTAACATACCGCCTAGCTTGGGAAAATGCGTGAACTTAGAAATTCTTGATTTATCACGTAACCGAATTTCTGGGATGATCCCTGCTGCAGTTGCTGGTTTGAGCAGTCTGAAGCTTTATTTAAACCTCTCAAGCAACTTCTTGCAGGGGCATATACCATTGGAGCTGAGCAAAATGGACATGGTTCTCGCCATTGATCTCTCCAGCAACAACTTATCTGGGAATCTCCCTTCGCAGCTCGGTAGCTGCATTGCTCTCGAGAGCCTCAACTTGTCGCGCAACGCCTTCGAAGGGCAGTTCCCGGGATCCATAGGGAGCTTACCTTACCTCACAGAAGTTGATCTCTCCTTCAATCACCTGAGTGGGGAGATTCCTCAATCTCTTCAATCATCTCCATCTCTGAAGTTGCTCAACTTCTCTTACAACGACTTCAGTGGGAACGTAAGTAGTAAAGGATCGTTTTCTTCATTCACTGCTAATTCTTTCCTTGGAAATGAAAGGCTTTGCGGCTCCATGGAGGGGATGAGAAAGTGCAGGAGAAAACAAACTCGCCATTTCTTGATAGCGATTCTTCTTTCACTTCTCATCACTCCAATCTTCTTCGTGGTGGGATTTCCATTACTGTTCAGAAGGAAACTGCCCGTACTACCCCTTGCTACAGCAAAGAGCAGCAAGGCGGCGGTGAGGGATGAGGAGGAAGCAAGAGAGGAGATCAAGTACCCAAGAATCTCTCGAAGGCAGCTTATCGAAGCTACGAGTAACTTCAGCAGCACATGTCTCATAGGCTCGGGCAGGTTCGGGCAGGTTTATAAAGGCGTTCTCAAGGACAACACCACGATCGCAGTCAAGGTTCTAAACTCAAAAACAGCAGGAGACATGATCACGAGCAGCTTTAAGAGGGAGTGCCAAGTCTTGAAGAGGACCAGGCATAGAAATTTGATCAGAATCATCTCTGCATGCAGCAGGCCAGATTTCAAGGCCCTTGTTCTTCCATTGATGCCTAATGGAAGCCTGGAGAACCATCTCTACCCTAGAAATGAAACGAAGCAGGAACGACTGGACTTGCCACAGCTGGTGGGGATCTGCTGCGACGTGGCGCAGGGTATGGCCTACCTGCACCACTATGCTCCAATCAAAGTAGTGCACTGCGATCTCAAGCCCAGCAACATCCTCCTCGATCAAGACATGACTGCGTTACTCACAGACTTTGGCATCGCAAGATTGGTGAAGGGAGGAGGTGATGAGATCACCAGTCCTAATTGTGTTGATCATGATGACTCAGCTTCCTATGACTCCACCGATGGCCTTCTCTGTGGATCACTTGGCTACATAGCTCCTGGTAATTAATTACTTAGTCATCATCTCACTCGCATTACATTCATTGTCCACGTCTCAAAATTTTATATTAGGGTTTTGATGAAATTTTGTGAAACGTTGATGCAGAATATGGGATGGGGAGGCATGCGTCGCCGCAAGGGGATGTGTACAGCTTCGGGGTTCTGTTGCTGGAGATAGCGACGGGAAAGAGGCCGACGGATGTTCTGTTCCAAGAGGGGTCGAGCATGCATGAATGGGTGAAGGGTCACTATCGGAGCAAGATTGATCCGATAGTGGACGAGGCCGTGGGGAGGATGGCGCGGCACGCCCTCCTCTCCCACGAGAGGAGGGTGTGGGACGACGTCATAGTGGAGCTTATCGAATTAGGGCTGATTTGTACGCAGTATAATGCTTATGCTAGGCCTAGCATGCTGGATGTGGCTCATGAGATCACTCTTTTGAAGAACTATGTTACTTGTACTACTTCTTCAGCTTTACTAGTCACTGAACAAACTACTCCTCCAAGCTAGATAGAGATTAGCTAGTATTTAATTAAGCAACCAATTCATTCATTAATATACAGCTTGGATTTTGTTATACAGATGATGATCATCATCATCAAGTTTTGCTTGGTTAATTCATTCTTGAAACTATGTTTACATAGAGAATTAATTACGAACTCTCTGAAGAAAGTAACAAACTACTAATTTTGATTGCTCACAAAGCATATATCACTATCAGCTTCATATCAAAAAAAAGTTGCATGATCTTTGTTAATTATTATAACATCATAAATTATGCATTATTGGTGGCTGTGCTTTGCATTGTCGATTCGCACTTTGTCCTTTAATTGGCTGGTTAATTAGCCTACCATTAAGAAGAATAGTTATATATTAAAGAGATTTGATTTTTGATTACAGAAGGTGGTGAGAGATTGGAACTACCCAACTCACATCTATATAAAACGACATGTAATTAAATTGCCTTGCTTGCATCATCATTAAGTTAGCAATATATTTGGCTTTACATAAAATACACTAATATTGTTGCATGCACTATATTTACCACAAGGAATGATGGCAAGCAATGAAAAATTAAAAATTCATTATTAGGATTTATTAATATTCCAAAATTAGGGTAATTGATCTTGAGTACTCTACAAAAGGTCATCATCTAATAGTAAGTGTCAATCTTATAATATAAATATAAATATGGATCGAGAAGATTCGATCCCATTGATTAGAGAAGATAGCGGAAACAACTATTTATTCATTTGTCAAATACTACGTACTACAAGGACTTAGAATCAAGTGCATTGAATTCGAAACCAAATCAGGCTTTGCAAATATCTTATATATCCATTAATTACAAACTATGTTGAAAACAATAATATCTCAATTTCAGTACTTAGGTTGGGTAGGATTCCATATGGTTATTTCTAGGTTGTACAAAATTATAAATTTACCCCTTATATACTATCAGTCTAGCTATAAGACAAATACTACAATTCATGATATATAAGTGATATATATTAAAAATATATATATATATTTTTGATACATGTATAATAATGTTTGAGTCTGGCACTCAAACAGAGACATTGATACCGTGACGCACAGTACCACTTAATTTAATGGATATTGATAACTGTTAAAACGTGATGAACTTTTTGCCTGCATAAACACCATTTTCCACTTAAGTTGAGAATTGAGATAGGTTGATAATCTAATCATCATTGCATTTGTACATTTATATTAATAAATGTTCACTAAAAATCGCAGTGAATCCTTTTTTCTTCCTCACCTGCCTAACTTCTGATCGTGTTCAAATTCGAACCCCCTTAGGTATCGTATTCTAAATCCTTGAACAAGTGAACAACAACACCATGCAACTCCCCCTATATACCAAAATGAAATAAATAAACTACAAGATAATAACAGGCAGGGGCGGAGCCACAGGGGGGGCAGGGGGGCTCCCCCCAATTTTTTTTTTTTTTTTTAGTTCTTAAATTTTTTTTGAAAATTCGAATTTTTATGCTTCAGCCCCCGCCGCTACGTTGCAGAGAACGAGTTTTCCTAATTGTCGGAAGCTTTCCCTTTGTCAGCCCCTCCGTCTCGAGTCGAAGTCAAGGTTTCGTATAAGGCTGCCATAGCCATTGTTGGAGACTTGACTTGAGTTGCAGCCATTGTTGGAGACATGTGCCCAAAAAATTCGGCTCGGGGGCGGTAGCCACTGATAACAGGGGGTGCTCGATCCATGAACATAGCATATTTTAAATAATAGCCTTATATATGAGCTCTTACATGTTGAGAAAATAAAAGAAAATACTCCCTGCGTTCCAGTATTGTTGGGCCCGTTTGATCAAAACTGTGAGTGTTTTATTAATTGACTTTTGGGACAAAGAATAATGAGATAGATGGAGTACCATATTTTAAAAGAAAATGCTCGATTGAAGTATTTGGAAAGCAAGATGTATCATGCTATATTTTATTTAATACTCCATTGGTGAACGAAGTAATTTTTCATTTTGTGATGTCTCCTCTTCAAATTAACTTGTTACTTATAAAGTTTTTATTTTTAGCAATTATTTTTACACTTTAAGTTACTTTAATTCAAATACTCACGTGAGATCCAAACTTCATTCATTACATATAGACTGACAAAAGTAGAGAGTCAGACAAGTTCGGTGCGGTCTAACGGACTTCTTTAATTTTAAGGTCCACCCAAGCTCATCCAAATATTTTGGACTTCAATTGTGAGGCTCAACCCAACTTCGGGTGGGTGAGCTTTACTTCGGGTGGACCCTTTCATAGTTATAAATTTTAATTTATTTAAAATAATAAAGAAAATTTATTAACAATTTGACATTAGGTAATATGTAAAGTTACACAATTAATACATTTAAGTGCTAATAGAATTATACATACACTATTAAAAATATAAAATATAAATATCACAACTTAAGTATATAACAATTCCAAAAGAAACACAATTAAATTTTTTAAATATCATTCATTCATTATTTCATCAAAGTCATACAAAATATAAAATCACAATTATAATTTAAATTAGATGACAATTTCAAAAAAAATAGTGTTTCATCTTATATTATTGGGCGGACTTTTTAGCCCAAAACCCAATTGGCCCAAGACTATTTTGGGCGGGCTTTTAGGCCCTTTTTTGCCTCCTTTTTTTATACCCAAACCAGCCCAAATCTCGAGTTTTTTGGAAGGGGCTGGTCATTTTATTAACTATAACTACATAATAACAACTAAATCACTTTAATTTAAAAACTCATTAGGCACGAACAACTAAAGTCAAAACTATTTATTAAAACACGTGTTCTAGTGAGAAGCTGCTTGATGAATGGACAAACTATCAATATATCCAACTCATGCATTCTACAACTAATTAAATAATACTCCCTCTCGTCCACTTCACTTAACAAATTTTATTATTACAATACACTCAATTCAATATAAAACTTGTCAAGTAAAATGAGTCGAATGAAATAATAATTCTAAAAAATATTAAGATTATTATTAAATTTAATCAATATTAATATTATGCTACTCCTTTTATCCTATTATTATTGATCATATTCTTTTATTGCATTTAATTATTATTAATGACCACTTTTCTAAAATAGTTATAAATCAATACTTCAACACATGGTTAATCAACCAACCCAATTTACAACAAAAAATTTGTATTTTTTGGTACCGAAAAGAAAACGATCCATAATAACAACACAAAGAGTATATAATTGAAGAAAGACATTGAATAGTGATGAATGAACAATCCTTTTCTTTTAGTACAATATATAGGACAATCATTTTAAATCGTGGGATAATGGGCTGTAAATACACAAACATCCACGAATTCTAGTATTACAATACGAATTAAAAAATCTTCCACACAATACATAAACTACCTATTCTTCGATTTTTTCAACATCGGGCTTATTTTGGTCTAAATAGTGATGACATGGACCCGAATTAATGACGTGAAAGTCCACCTAAGTCCACATAGTCGTTTTGTTTTAATGAAAAGCGGCGTTGTTTAGGCTTAGGTGGACTTCCACGTCATTAATTCAGGTCAATGTCATCACTATTTTGAACAAAATAAGCCCGATGTTGAAAAAAGCGAAGAATAAGTAGTTTATGTATTGTGGAGAAGATTTTTTAGTTCGTGTGCAATACCAGAATTCGTGGATAGTTTATGTATTTACAGACCATTATCCCTTAAATCATTATACATAGTTTTAATTATATTTTAAATTAAAGAGATCTAACAGAAATCCATCAAGTTGCTACAATCTATCCACAAATGAACAGAAATGTATCATCAGTAGACTGGCTTGTTGATCACACATCCACATTTGGTAAGATACTCATGTTACCTTGATCAACCTTTGTTAGTTGATACTTTGTTGTCAATACTAGAACTTGTCTTTTTTCTTACAACAAAAATGATATTTAATGATAAAAGTATTAATGAAGGGAGATATAGTTTTAATGAAAGTAAAATTTATAGTTAAAATTCAAATTTTATCACTAATAACTTTCGTCATCATCTTTCATTATTATTTATCTAATTAAATATCAATAATGATAATATAATATAATTTTTACTATCATTAAATGTATGTTTTGTTGCAGTGTTTCTTGACATTCAATACATAAACAACTCCTAATTAAAATGAACTTACTTCTAAGTACAAAAAGACGTTGCTGACAAATTGACAATACAAATAACTAAATTTCAAAAATATCATCAAAATTTAAAAAGGTTTCAACACCTCTATTTAGTTAGCCCAAACCAATCAATTTAGATTCTTTTAAAACATTAAATTTCCTCAATTGTCTTTCTTTAATTAATAAATATATTAAAATTTTAAAACCACATAGTTAACTACTCGAATGTCAAAAGTAGTAACTGAAAAATAGTAAAAGTACAAAACTGGAAAAATATAAGCATAAAATAACCATATTAATTGTGGGAAGGATATAACACACAGTTACATTGTACGAAAGCAAGCTGGATATTAAGTCTGACAACGACGATTACGATTTGAGGCAAGAAAAACTCACATTTCAGTATCTTTTCTTTTACCTTTTGTAATCTGCATATATACATCAGAAAGTGTGAAAAAATAACTCTCTTCTATGGTGGAAAAATGAGAGCACATGAAGGGTGGTGAGAGTCCATTCATCCTACTGAATTTGTACAAGCGAACAACATGCATGCAGCTAGCTGGTAATAAGTACACTCCTCAGCCGGCCGCAAAGCGAATCAACCCCACAGTGACTAAGTACTCTAAGTGCAGAGAGATTCCTTTACATGAATCAGGTGTGGTTAGGCAGAATACACACATTGCGTACTAGAGATGAAGAGATGACATCCTCACAAAATGGACATATGTAGAGATGTCCAGTGCTAATGTCAGGTTTCTGTTGCTTACTTCAAAGCCAGAAGGAAACCATCATCTGCATAAGTTTCAGTGAACCAAAAGTATCATGCAAATCAGTCATAAACATGGAGAAGGTTATAAATTTAGTATATATAGTGGAGTTTATGTGGGCCCCTCGATTTGTAAACTTTCTTGAGGCACAAAATTGCTGGTTTTGGTTTTGAGACCTCCTATTCTAGCTTGAATATAGGGCTTATCCCGTCTCAATTTCAATACATTGTACAAGATGAAACTCGGCTTCTTTAATTTATCTTAATCATGAAGTCTATGTTTTTCCTTGCAAGGCAGCAAATCATAAAAAGGATAGTAAGACTGTAAGAGTGAGTACCTCAGCTAGAGGTTGTAAGGATGGCTCATCTCTAGTGACATGTTTCTTCACTTTCTGAAGCGCAATCTCATCCTGTAGTAAAGCTAGTTTCTCTTTGATCTCTTTTAACAGTCTCAGCTCTTCCTCTCTGTCCGAAGATGGAACCGGCCTCCCAACTTCATTGCTGTCTGGACTCGTATTGTGCTTATGCACATTGAACTCGGACACGTCAACATTTGTTCTTGGTTGGACAAAAGGAACATCAATACTTTTTGTAGGTTGGAGAATTCCACGATCAATAGCAGCAACATCACTTGGTCTACATAAGCTTTTCTCATGATGAGTCGACTCCAATAGTTTCTTAAGCCAGTCAGGTTCGTCTTTGGCTATCTGTTTAACGGATTCCGGACGAGATTGACCTTGGCTTTGAAGGGTATCACTAGCTTGACAAACTTCCATTCGTCTATCTTCGCTTGATGATTCATGGTCAACCTCATGGTCATCTGACTGCAGTAGCTTTTTCACCCACTTAGGTTGATCTTTAGCCATCTGTCTAACTGCTTCAACGTGAGCTTGATCTTGTATTTCAACAATCTCATTAGCATGTACACCTTCCTTTTCTCCATCTCCCGATGGTTCATAAGATGTTGATTCCTCATCAACCTGAGGAACCTCGAAAACATCATGAACCATTGTCGGACGAGGAGAGTGAACAACTTCACTGATTTTTGTTGAATCATCCGGATGCTTAAGTGGGACAACTTCATCCACAACCTCTAGTTTATGTGGTTCATATGAGTTAGCCAAGTTACACAAATTAGATAAATTTGCTGTACTTGGCCGTTTAGAAATGGCTGGAGTTGGGGCTTCACTCATAAGGCCTGTTATGTTAGCTCCTGTCATCTGCTTCACCCTCAACTCTAATTCCTTTATCTGCTCGGCATAAGAAGACATGGCTCCGTGACTCGAACCCTCAACCTTCCTCTCAAAATCTGAGGCAAAATCGTTTGTTTCTTGACCCAACTGATGATCCTCCTCGTGAGGCTTAGACATGAAGTCCAGATCTGCAGTACTGGTGGAACTTTCTAGTTCAAACATAGCCTTCTTGCATTTCAAGTGAAGGTTCGTATCCCCGGCTAGAGACTCGGTTCTATGGAAAAGGTTTTCAGGAAGTTTCATGTCGTCGCCAGCTGCAGGGACATCAAAACCCATGCTCATCAACTGGTACCTGTAGGTTTGGACTTGATAATCTAACTCAGCCACCTCCATTTCTTTCTCAGTAATCATATCCTCGATCAAGGCAAAGGATTCTTCGGCGTGGCACATCCTCTCCTCTGCCAGTCTCTTGTACTGCTCCGCCTCCATTTTGACAGCAGCCTTCTCTCCTTGTAGACGCAATATCACGGATAAAGCTTCACTAGCTGCAGTGGCAGAAGCTTCTCTTTCTGCTTCCAATTCATTGTAGATATTCTGCAGAAGCTTTTGCTGAGCAGCAAGTGCGTCTTTTAGAGCAGAAATCTCGGCTTGGGACACCACCGTGCCGTTAGCCATCGTATTGCATTTAGGCGAATTATGAATAACCAGATTTGTATCTGGATATATATAGAAACAGAAATGCACGTTAACAACAGTTTTGCATGCATGCACATATAGATACATATGCATGCAGACACACACACGTAGTTTTGCATGTTTCTTACCTGATTCTCTAGGGAAAGGATCAGAAATCATGTCAAAGTTGGGTGTCCCTTTAAGCGCAAAGTTACCAAAAAAAAACACAGATACAGAGAGAGATCCCAGGAGAAAAAGCAAGACAGTTTAAAGGATCTCGGTTCAAGAACAAAGATTTTCTTGAACCAAAAGTAAAGCAAAAGACCAAATTAATTTCCCAAATTCAAAGATAGAAAAGAATGCAAAATCAACAAAATGAAGCCGTCCAGAGAGGGGAATGGATGAATATGGAAATGGGAATAAGATTTCTTTATTATGCAATTCTTGTTTTAATTTCCACAAAGAAATCAGGCATAGATTTCATCTGCAGATTTAAACCAAAACCAGCAACCAAACATGCGTTTTAATTTCTTTGTTGTAAGAGAAATTATTTTTATCTCAAATGTCAAAGGCATGCAAGAGATTTTGGCAGGGAGAATTATGCTTGAAAATTGGAAATGTCATAAGTCTAACTCCATTCTGCCAAAATCAGCATTGACCTATTTTAAATTAGGTTGTTTTTCCCTTCACTAGTTTCTAACAGCACTTTTCCTTCCTTTGAGAAGATATTTGTTGATATTGCACTCCGATTACAACCACTAATTTCTCTTTCGGGTTATAAGACTATATAAGTATGTGATGGTTGAGACCTTTACGGAAAATCAAATAACAGAAAGGTCAGGGAATTTGTTATAGAGACAACCTTGTAATTTCTTACAGTCAGCACACTTGCTTTGTGCCTATTGCCTATTTAATGTTTATCTCATCTATCTTTAGAATATTATCTCATCTTATTAATTATTAATAAGATGTGAGATGGAATGGACTTTTACAAGTATAAGGTCATTTGAATTATGTTGTATGTAATTGACAAACCTGCATATTAACATTGTGCAGATGTGGAAAGTTAAATTATAATTCGAGTTATCAGTTTAAAGGGGTGTTTATTTAAATCTCGGGTTTTGGGTATTTCGGGTAATACCTGATATTCGATCAGATACGGGTAACTTTAAAATCTAAAAATTCGAGTTCACGAGATTCGTTGTGTGTTGTGTAATATAGAACCAAAAATCCCGTGAAATCAAAATGGCGGGATTCATGGTTTCGTGTGTTACCACACGAAACTATGAATCCCTCGAATTCCCTCGAATTCGATTTCGTGATATTTATGTATTCTATATTACAACACACAAACACAATAATCACACATATTTATGAATCCCGCAAATTCAAATTCGAGAGATCTGAGGACCCGACAAATCTTATAGATCTGGACACAGCTTAATTTTTAAAATAACAAAAAATAATTACTCTATTCTCTATACCTAAGTCAAAAAATTAGATTTGGATTTGAACCAAGACTCTATGTCAAATGTGGCACACTGTCATCTATGATTATACGTATTTTTATTTTATTAAAATAACAAAAAATATAATACGATTAGATAATCTAATTTAAAGAATTAGTTGGAATTAAATTAGTAGGAGAATATAAAATAATGTGTTATCAAAATTAATTTTATCACACACAAAAACTCGTACCCCATAATTAATTAATAGAGTAGGTAGTATACTAGTATTGAGTCAATGAGGCCAACCAATGAATGACCTCTTGCCCTTTTATTGAGTGACCGACATTAGAATACGTGCAAGGCAACCACACACGACGGACGACAAGTGTGCGATGACGAAAGTGTTCGAGCAGTGCCAGATTGCACCATCAGACGCCGCGGCGGAGCTGCGCTTGCCGCTAACCTTTTTCGACATGTTCTGGCTCGACTTCTTCCCAGTACGCCGCATCCTCTTCTACGAATTCAACTGTTCCAAATCCGATTTCGTCAACACGATAATTCCTGACATCAAACGCTCTCTATCCGTCGCTCTCAACCACTTCCCCCCCTTCGCCGGAAACTTCATTTATCCTTCTTCTTCAAGCCCTACTATGCCGGAAATCCAGTACAAAAACGGCGATTCTGTTTCAGCAGTGTTCGCAGAATCCGACGATGATCTCGGTTATCTAATTGGAAACGCGGCGCGAGATGCCGATAGGTTCTACCATCTCCTCCCGGAGTTGCCGCCGGTTGTCCACACCACCGACGCCAGATTAATTCCGACCCTCTCCGTGAAAGTGACGCTTTTCCCTAACAGAGGCGTCGCCTTGGGGCTCACAAGCCAACACGTGGTCGGAGACGCCAGCACCACCATCAACTTCATCAAATCATGGGCATCGATCTGCAGAAGCGGTGGCGATGATGCTGAATTCCTTGCTAACACTTCTCTGCATCCACTCTACGACCGGACCTCGGTCAACGGTCTCCTCGGAAAGCTAACGGAGAAGTACTGGAATGATTTGAGAAGCACTCCATACAGAGAATTACCCCCAACTCCTCCTCAAAAAAGAGTCCGAGCAACGTTCGTGCTGGAAGATTCAAAAATCCAAAAACTCAAAAATCTGGCGGCGGCGGCGAATCACGTCTCCGCGTTGACCGTGACGTGCGGGTACGTGTGGAGCTGCCTTGTGAAGTCCGGCGCCGCCGTGGGAGAGGAGGACGGGGAGGATCATATCGTTTTGGCGGCGGATTTCCGGAGACGATTGGATCCGCCGCTGCCGACGGAGTATTTCGGCAATTGCATAGGTCCTCTGTTTGCGAAGTCGCCGCGAACGCGATTGATCGGTGAGGATGGATTTGTGGTTGCTGCGAAGTTGATCGGAGATGCGATCTACGAGAGATTCTACCGCGATAAGGAAGATGTGCTGAAAGGTGCGGATAATTGGCCGTTGGATTTGATGGGTGTGGACTGGTCGAGGTGTACTGGTACAGCTGGATCGCCGCGATATAATGCCTACGAAGCGGATTTTGGGTGGGGGAGGCCGGCGAAGCTCGAGGCAATCTCCATTGATAACGATGGCAGCATGTCTCTATGCAAATCGAGGAAGTCGGAAGGAGATATGGAGATAGGGATATCATTGCCGGGAACGAAGATGGATGCTTTCGCCGCTATCTTCAATCATGGACTTGAGAACCTCAATCCATTTTAATTTTTAATTACTAGTATTATCCAGTTTTATGTTTTACTTACTTACTTTGTTTATTAAATAAATCAACACATTATATAAACTACACATCATTTTACTGTAAGTAAAATATATACTATTTGAGAACACAGGTTGCAAATTGCATTATTGCATGCGATTGCTCATGCAGCTATATGCCAATATCAAATTTGTGGAAAGTCAAAAATACACAAAACCAAGTCAAAATAAAATCCCAGCAAAACCATACAAAAACAGAAAATAAGAGGAAGAATAAAAGCAATAGAAAAAAAATATATCAAAAAAAGAAAGGTCAGAAGAGACAAAATTAGAATGCCATCCCATCCCCATCCACATAATTAATTCAAGTTTATCAACAACCATAATACAAATTCAAACTTCTCACATTTATATTATTATATTCATTTCTCTTTCTTCTATAAATTTACTATTCTTCTCATCCACCCACCTTCATTTTATTATAATAATAATAAGAATAATAATAATAACAATAATAATAATAACAATAACAACAACAACATCATCATCATCATCATCATCATCATCATAATAATAATAATAATAATAATAATAACATCATCATCATCATAATAATAATCATCATCATCATCATCATAATAATAATAATCATCATCATCATAATCATAATAATAATAATAATCATAATCATAATAATAATAATAATAATAATAATAATAATAATAATAATAATAATAATCATCATCATCATCATCATCATCATCATAATAATCATAATCATAATAATAATCATAATAATAATCATAATAATAATAATAATAATAATAATAATAATCATCATCATCATCATCATCATAATAATAATAATCATCATCATCATAATAATCAGAATAATCATCATCATCATCATCATAATCATAATAATCATCATAATCATAATCATAATAATAATCATAATAAAAATAATCATAATCACAATCATAGTCGTCGTCGTCATCATCATAATAATAATAAGAAGAAGAAGAACAACAACAACAACAACAATAACAATAATCATAATCATCATAATAATAATCATAATCATAATAATAATAATCATAATCATAATAATAATCATAATCATAATAATAATCATCATAATCATCATAATAATAATCATCATAATCATAATCATAATCATAATTAAAATCATAATCATAATAATAATAATAAGAACAACAACAAAAACAACAACAACAACAACAATAATAATAATATGGGCATTATTTGGGAGAACTATAGTATAGTACAAAAATAGGTATTTTGCCAAAACTAATCCAAACCTCATTAGATACTTCACTACCCATTTATTATTCGACCGTTATGCTATATTTTGGCTCTTTTTCAGCTATCATCATCTTATAAATACATTCCAACATTAATTACACAAAGCACAACCACAACCACAAATCAAACATATTCCACAATCAATCTGAGTTAATTACCAGGATTTGATAAGATCATGATGAAAATATTTGTATTCGTGTTTCTTGCATCATTGACATATTCAAATGCAGAAGTAGGGGTTCTGAAGGAGACAAGCATGACAGTATATTTCCAAGATTACTCGGGCGGGCCCAATGCGACCGTAATCGAGATAACGGGCACTGCCAACGGGCTTCTCAGCTTCACGAAATTCGGGGCCATATTCTGCACAGATGACCCAATAACTGAAGGGAAGGAGGAGAGTTCGGGCCTAATTGCTCGGGCCCAAGGTATATACGTGACGGCGGCCCTAGATGGGTCCAACAGTCATGTCTTAATATCGATAGTGTTCATAAATGAGGAGTATAAAGGTAGCACGTTGGAAGTGCAAGGTTCAAGCGCACAATTTGATCGGGTGAGGGAGGTGGCGGTCGTCGGCGGTACCGGCAAATTCCGACTGGCTCGAGGTTACGTCACTTTTGAGACGCTTTTGTACGATCATACAACCCATTATGCACTCATCCAATGCAACATTACCGTATTACACTACTAGACATACACTTACCGATAAAATTTAGTTTAATAGTTTCGTTTCTTATTTCGATATTACAAATTAATAATGTCAATCTCTATATATGTATGTGACGAATAAATTTCTAGTTTAAACTCATTTATTTGGGATATGCAATTTTACTTCAAATTTTGTTTGTGTTTTATCCTTATCGTGACTGTGACCGTTGTTGTCTTATTAATTAATGTCTTTAAGCAAGAGTTCATTTTGATATGTTTATCTATAAAATCCTTTGAGTTTAGAAAAGCCGAGCTAATCCTCACGTTCAACTTGGCTTACACATTGTACTTGACCTTCATATAATACTAAGAAACCTTAGAATCTAAATAAATATATCTCTAATATTAAAGCTAATTATTAGCTTTTAGAGTTTCATAACCATTCTATTTTCTAGACACGAATCTTGGATTTTCTCCGAAAACCTTTACTCATTTTATAGCATTTAATAAATTAAAGCTATCATTACTCATTTAAAACGAGACAATTAAATATAAATAATAATTTGAGAAATAAATACTTCCTCCGTCCACGAATTTCTTTCCTAGTTTGACCCGGTGCGGGTTTTTATGTAATGCTTTTGATTTTAATGATGATATGTAGTGAGTGGAGTTTGGGTCCCACTTAATATAGTGTTTTAAATTGTGTTGTGTGTAGTTAGTGGATGTTGGGTCCCACTTAATGTATTATATTAAATTGAGTTGTGTGTAGAGAGTGTGGTGGGTCCACTTTCCATAAATGGAAAGTTGAATTAGGAAGTTTTTTTGTGGACGGACTAAAATGGCAAATTAGGAAGAAAATTCGTGGATGGAGGGAGTATTAATTTCTCACTTTTAATCGTTCTTTGCATTGAGGTTCAATTCTTGATCTTTCTATTAATTAATTGATTGTAATTAATTATTAATTCATAATTAAATAATTATTTATTTTAATGCTTAATAATTATTAATCCATACTTACAAATTTAAATAATTAAATTAGATCATTTTATTAAATAAATTATAAATCTAAGAATTAATTAAAGATCTATTTAAGTTAATTATGTAGACCCAACTTAAATTAAATCACATGAGCATTTTATTTGGCCCAACACTTAATTTAGAATTGGCCAGTCTAATTGAATGGACACGGCCCAACCCATTTTACCTTATTACTATTTTTCATTTTCCTAATTATTTTCTTATAATCTTTTCTTAATCAAATCTTCTTTCTCTCTATCACTACAACACACCCCACCCCTTTTCCTTTTTCTTCCTTTTCCTTGACTTCTTATTTTCCTTTCCCCCACCATTGCAGAAGCCATCGTCCATTACCTTCCCAATTTCTTCTATTTATTTTCTTTTCTTCTGTTTCTTTTCCTATTCATTATCTTTATTTTATCTATTCCTAAAAAGTTGTCTTCTCCACTGAGGCGTTGCTTCTCTTCGTTCCCAAGAGAAACAACCTTCTCATCAATGAAGAAGAATTAACATAGAATTAACATAAAACTAAAACATATCATCAAAAGGAAAGTAAACAAATAACATAAAATATGAATGAGTAAACTTAAAAATTGAAAGTGTTTGAATAAATTAATTTTTTCAATGTTTATTTCATGTTGTAAATTATCACATGCAAGATTGAACAAAATTTTTTATTGAAATAATTTGAACATCAATTTTTGAGTGCAACTTATAATAAATTTATCGTTGAAAAAATATATATAATTATAATTTTTGGATAACCGAAAACCGAACCAAAATCGAATTTTAAGTTTCGGTTTGGATCGGTTTGATTTTTTAATTATTTTGGACGAATTGGTTTTAAATTCTAAACAATTCGATTTATTTGGTTTTAGAGTTTTGGTTCGATTTCTAAGTGAATCGAACCGTTGCTCACCCCTAATTGGAACATTCTGGATGTTAAAATAAGAGGTTTATCCTATATCCGTTAGTGATCGAATTAAGATAAGTTCTTAAACTATTAAAGAAATTTAGTGATCTTTGATACAATTCCATAAATCACTACTCTATAATTTTGTGATTAACCTTAGGTAAAAAAAATTATTCTTGATTTAGAAAAGAAATGTAAGTTTTTCAAGGGTTTGTATAAAATTTATTATATAGTGAATTTTGCTTGTGGTTTTGAATTTTCTCTATATCTGGAACTTTCCACATTAAAATTTTATATTGGTGATTGTGTATATTTTTTTTCTTATTTCTTGTTCATGCTAAGATTGAATGGGTAATTGAATTACCAACATTCACATGCATTACTCTCACTTGATTTCTCCAAAGTTTTACTTTAGTTTTTCTCGTTATCAATCTGAACCTTTATTAAGGTCTAATCATGTTTAACATTATTAACTGAAAAATATACACAATTGTAAAGAAAAGAAAAGGGAAGGATATCAATAAACTGTCATTTATGTATAATGAAAATAAACAGGCCTGCTAATTATTTTAAATGGTACACGTAATATTTTTCATATTGAGAAACGTGTTTATAATTGTTCTTTTTAATTTAAAAAACATTTGTGTTTTCTTGAATATATTGTGATTAATGTGAAATATACAACTAATTTTAATTATTTATATCTACGCAATATTATTAGTGGTCGATTTAACACGGAAATTAATAAAGTAAAATATATTTAATAAAAGTCAAAATTAGTATTTGTAAAGTATTTTTTTTTTCTTTTTAAAAAATCGTCACTTTTAATTATATTTGTGTGTTATATGTGGAATAGGCGAATTTATTGGTGTGGAAATAGTGGCCCAGTTTTATTTAGCTGGGCTGACCAGAAACAGATGTTAATGAAAATTATTTTTAGCCAAATTTTAATACATTTTGAACCTTTCATTTGGATTTCTGAAACATACATGGTGAAAATCAAATGGAATCTTTAAGTAGTAGTTGATATGGATCTTTCTCAGCATTTCCAGTTCGTAATGTTTGATTGTTATTATTATTATAAAAATATTTGTAATTTAATTACAACAGATAAAGAAATAGTAAAACTTTGATGCCTTTACAACTAATTAAAATTTCATATTGCTTAGAAAAGCGGCCAAATTTTATTTTATTAATACTTCAGAATTTTATTACTAGTACTGTTATGATTGTTAAAAACAGCAATCATTTATTAGAATACAATAACTAGGTAGACACTAATAATTATGTTGGAATTATGCTAGCTTTGATCAATTAGAGTTAAATAACTGAGTCATTATAGACCAAGGATTGTAAGCTATGAATTGATTATTGTACAGCCTGCACTATAACTTAATCTTTAAATTTTCCAGAAATTCAATCTCATTGTAAGTCCTTAGATATATGCATTTGTAGAATTGGGATTGCTTTTGGATCAACTTGAAGCAACTACTTGTATGAAAATGCTCACCCTTCCGCAGTGGGCTGGGTTAATATGTCTGTGCATGATGTGACATGCTTTGTATATAAAATTAATTTTTTAATAAAAAAAATCGTTAATTCTCACTTTCTGATTTGAATTTTTTTTAGGGATAATTGTGAAAAATGCCATCTTCTCTAACATTTAAATGAGAAGTGCCCTCTTTTGTAAAAATCTATGAAAAGTGCCCAAAAGGACTATTTTACCCATGTTTATCTATTCAAAATATTTATTTAAAGAACATATTTCTCTATTACATGTATGGTTAAATAATAATTAGTATTTCAAAATGATTTCAATTAATAAGATGCTCAAAATATATTAAGATGGTAATAAAAGACTAAAAGAAGGAAGGTTTTCATATTTAATCAAAATCTGGACGGTGAATAGTGACCGGGTTTTGAGACCAAAACCGACCGGATTTTTGTTTTTCACGACCGGGTTTTTATGAAAATTTTTGAGCATATTATTCATTGAAATTAGAACATGTTGACATTTTATTTGCATGTTTTGAGATAAATCTTGGCATTAAAAAGCTTCTTCGAAAATGGTATCAGAGCCATAGGTTTATTAAGGAATTATATTTATTTATTACATATTAGTATTTATCCTAACGGAGGAAACCTCCAAGAAAAATGGATCCGGACAATTGTCCGAGATGCTTCTGTTACAGGTATTTTCTCCAAAAATTGGAGATTACCACAAGAAAGCACCAGGAAAAATTCCTTTTCTGGGCTGACAAGTTGGATGAACGGACTCATGGTCCTGTACCTGTAGAAGAAAGTCTACGGATCATCGTCATGATGAGTAGATATCAAGATCTACTTCGAGTAGGCCATTCACTTCAACAAGAGGTGAACCAGCAAATGGAAATGGGACATTCAACCCATTTCTAATGAGTCAAGAAAGATGGGAGTTTACTCCAGTCTTCCAAGAAATCAACCCGGATAATTCAAAATTCTCGGTTGATTTAAGGGAGATCCAGAAGACGGTGCAAAATTATGGCAACCGCCTGAACAGATTACCCCAGGAGATAAACAGAATATCCACACAACAAGATGAAATTCTAACCATCTTGCGAGATATTCAGAGTCGAGTAGGCCAATTGGAGAACAGATCTCGTTCAGAAAGAAGGAACAAGATGCTGTTTACCGAAGGACCAAAATATCCTTTACCAGTAAAGGATAAAGGCAAAGATCCTCAAGTGGAAAGATATGTACGATTATTTCAAGGTGAAAAATCATGAATAACCTTGAAAGAATCGGACTTGAAGATCTACAAGAGTTAGCAGAATCTTTTGCTAACATGAAGGTGGTTGATCTCAAAATGAACCAACACCAAATGGTGGAAGGGAATGTTGCACATGGAGCGTTACCTTTAAATCAACAAGCACCACCGCCACCTGAAGAAGTCATGAGGGAAGCTCGTGATTTCCATGCCGGACCATCGTATACCTCGACGGTACCCGATGAAGCCATACTGATGGAAAGAACCAGAAGGAGGCGACAACCTAGAATCCAAGATTCACCGGTTGGGAAAGTCACCCTGGATCCTATCCATCCATATGGAGTGATGCTCGATCTTGATGAAGTTAGTTTCAAAGATCACGAATCTGTGATTGACGAATGGGGAGGAGCAATGCGGATTGCAGCAGCTACTCTCGACGTTAACAAAGAAGGACTGGTTAAGATTCTTGAAACTAGTCTCGCAGGCGTGGTAAAAATCGCCTGGGAAGGATTCTACATCGAAGTAAAAAATCAATGCTTCGCGGAGGAATCCTACACGGAGATTATCCGAAGGATGAGTGTCCTCTTCAAAGACCATTTCATCGGAGAAGGATACTACGAGGGATTCGATAGAGAAAAAAGAAGAAAGTATCTATTGGCGTTATATAATCTAAGACTTACAGTCTTGGATCCAAAGGCGCTCAATAAATTTCTTCAGCTCTTTACGATCTACCAGCATCAGTCAAAAGCTGATGAGACGATCGCGAAGGAAATTTTCTTCTTAAAATTTCCGAGCCCATGGAAGGAGATGCTGATAAGAGATTATATCCCCAAGGACAGTGATAGCATCGCCAAAAGGATGTCTTATGTGCATCAAAAGCTTTCAGAGTGGTGTCAACAAGTCACTGCTCAGAAAAACCTGAAGAAGCTGCGAAGAATCAACAAAGCAGCTCATCTAAACTGTGAAGATAATGATCTTCCAGTTGTTATTGGGGGCGAGCCATCAATAACCAAAAGACGAAAGAATAGGTACCAACCCTATTCCAAAGAAAGAAATCCAAGAGGGAGATCTTGGAAGCCAAGGACGATGTGGTCTAGACAGAAGGCTAGATCATACAAAACTGGACAAAGAAGCGGACCAGCCAGAAGCAGAGGTTCGTTCCAAGGATCCAGTTCAAGAACTCCAGCAAAGAAAACTTTTAGAAGAGCTCAGACTAGAGCTAATGAAAGTTTTAAAGATTGTAATTGCTGGACCTGCGGGGCAAAGGGACACATTTCCACAAATTGTCCTGACAACGAGCAAAGAGGCATGCGAAGGTTCGAGTCTACTCCAGACATCGAAGATGCCATATATTACCAGGAATTGGTACAAGTGTACCAGTTTGAAGATATACCCTCAGACGAGAGTATAAACGAGCAAGAAGAGATTCTTAGCAAGGATGAATATTCTGATGTATCTACAGAATCTTCAGACTGAAGCTGAGTCTTGTCATCAGGAGAGAGAAGATCGGACTGGATTCTCTAGTCGAACGATGATCTCGCCGAACCTGATCGATAAAATCATGAAGAAAACCTTGAATGTTCAGAAGTATCAAGGTTTTAATGCCAGCAACCTAGACGAAGTACTAAGAAATTTCAGTTTAGGAAGAAGGAAATATCATATCGTCTACGGAATCACTAGACGAGAGATGTCACTTCCGATCGAGTTTACTGGGAATCAAGTGGAGATGCAATTGATTCCAGCAAGTGACATCCGTGAGGATTTGGAGAAACTCAAATCAGAAATTGCCGAAAAAATGAGATGGATTCATATCGGGGCAATACAACTGGTTCTCAAATCCACGATGTTCACAGGAATTGATGCTCCAATCGACATAGCTATATGTGATAGGAGGATCAGAAACCTACAAGATTCGGTGATGGGAACCATCTCGGGGAATCTTTGTGCAAGCCAAGTCGTGGGGATTGTCTATCCCAAAATTGCTTACAATCTCAACGATTCGGGTTTCAGTAAAGCTCTGACTCTTTATCAGGACTTCAAGAGGAAGGAGTTATTGGATGAGGGAAATACACCTTATTCGATAACATATCAGATTTCGTATGCACTTTCCAACTCCCATCATACGGAGTTATTCTTGGGAAAGCCGTTTATCGAAATACCTGATATCTTCAAGAAAGTGACCACAGCTATTGGTCCCGACAGAATGGAGATTCCACAAAAAATGGAAGTTAACATTCGAATTCAAGAGAGGCCTGTCATAAGACATGATCAAAGTCTTAAGATAAGCGCAGGAAGATTATCCTTCCAAGGAGATAGAATTATATCTCAACCTTTTGGGAGGAAACTTATCCAAGAAGGACAACCCAATTCCCAGGGAAAGCTCAAGTTTCAGTCAATCTGAAATGTCCAGAAGGATGGAGGGGGATGACGACCAGATTTGATACTACAAGATGAGAAAATAACTTTCCATGTAGTGTCTTGTACTATCTCCAGCAGCCGGAGGTTAACCATTACAATGGAACCCTTGACCTAGGGGGTTTTATGGTAGAGGTTAAAGGCAGAGCAGGAAGAGAAGATGTTCTGATTCTAGGGCGGGATTTTTTAGAAAGATTCAAGCCCTGGAAACAGATATACATTCCAGTGGGAGTGTTATATGAAAAATATAAGGCAGAATACTTCTCGGCTTATATTGATTCAGGGGCAGGAATCTGCACAGCAAGAAGGGGAATTTTCCCAGCAGATGTTGAGGATACTTTACCTCAAATTGCTGGCAGAGATTTCTCTAAAAGAATTTTACTCTTATCCAAAGGAGTAAAAGAAGTGGAAATACTAATTGGAGGAGCGGGACAAACACCTTGGTATAAGGTTAAAACTCCACCAATTTATTTTCATGATACGGGAGTTGATGTTCTGTTAGGAAATAATTTCCTACAGATGTTCAAAAGATACACGCAGGACAATGAGCGACAAAGATTAGTGTTCACAACTAATTGTGAGCATAAAATCATTGTTCAAAGGCTGAGGAAAGCGTTTAATCGCCAGATTCCAGTAGCTTTTCGCAGCAAGCGTGGTGATATGAATGATGAAGGCAAACTTCGTCAACCAAAGATGAAAGATCAAAGGAGGTTCAGCGCAACAATGCTTAGCTGCATCCGAGAGGATGATCTTCAAGTTGAGAAAATTCATATCCTTAAAGCAGCTTTGATTTCTAACAAAGAAATTAAGGTTGAAATACAGGTGTCCCTTGCAGATGTCAAAAGGAAAATCTCGAGATGCTACAATGAGAATCCTTTGGCCTGGTGGGAAAGGAACCAACTCAAAGCAACCTTAAAGGTGAAGCCGGAAAGGGTGCATGAGTTCGTAAGGTTCAGACCAATCCTGATGAACTTGATTGATCAGAAGGATATGAGGGTTATTATCAAGGAACATCTTGATATGAAGTTGATCGAGCCAGCTAATTCGCCTTACAGTAGCCCAGGTTTTCTGGTAAGGAATCATGGTGAGATCAAGCGAGGTAAGCCTAAACTTGTCATTAATTACAAATGGATTAATGATATTCTAGAGTTTGATGGATATTTTATCCCAAGTAGAGATCACCTTATTAACTGCATAAGGAATGCTAAGGTCTTCTCGAAGTTTGATTGCAAATCAGGGTTTTACCAGATTCGAATGGAAGAAGGGAGTAAAAATCTCACAACTTTCTCAACACCACAAGGGCATTTTGTTTGGAACGTAATGCCAATGGGATTAGCTAATGCTCCCTAGATTTTCCAGAGGAAGATGGATAATCTTTTTAAAGATTATTTTTCTTTTATGTTTGTCTATATTGATGATATACTGATAACATCAAAAGATATGGATGAACATATCAAACATCTGGAATTATTTGCAGATACTTGTTACAAGGAAGGATTAGTGCTGTCTGAAAAGAAAGCAGTAATTGCTACCCAAAAAATAGAATTTTTGGGAATAGAGATCGATGAGTCTGGAATAACTTTGCAGGATCATATTGTGCAAAAGGTCCAGGATTTTCCAGAAACATTGAAAGAAAAGAAACAACTTCAGAGTTTTCTGGGAGTTGTTAATTTCGCTGGAATGTTTATTAAAGATCTTGCGAAACATAGGAAGGTCTTTAGTAATCTACTAAAGAAAGATGTTCCGTTTATATGGACGGAAGAACATCGACAGGGAATGAAAAAGCTAAAGGAGGAATGTAAAAATCTCCCAAAGCTTTCAATTCCACAGGACGAGGATGATCTGGTCCTCTATACAGATGCGAGTGATCATTGGTGGGCAGTAGTCCTAATGAAAATCACTCCATATGGAGAAGAACCATGCATATATTGTAGTGGTTTGTTCGCAGAAAATGAGGCTATAAGATGACATATCAACGAGAAGGAATTCTTTGCAGTAGTGAAGGCTTTTAAGAAATGGCCTTTATTCTTATTAGCAAAGAAATTTACTTTAAAAGTTGATAATACACAGGTTAAAGCTTTCCTAAGAAATAACATAGCATCAAAACCTGAAAATGCTAGGTTACTTAGATGGCAAGCTTTATGTCAATATTATATTTATGATATTGTCGTGTTAAAATCTCATGAAAATGTTCTTGCAGATTTTCTTACAAGAGATGGAGCCTGCTGAGATTGGATCCATCATGCTAGCACAAAGGCATCTCCGAGAAAACTTGGAAATGCTTTTGGATGAATGGGACGAGTGCACTCTCCATGCCGATCAGATGGGGAAAATGCAAGCTACCGACAAGACGAAAGTCTCCGGGAGAATACGAGCCTGTTTGTTGACCTTTACTCAGTTAGGGTCAGCACTGGAAAAGCCAATCCTGCGGGCTTCTAGACACCCTCTAGAGAAAATAGAGTTTCGTGTTTCGGCACCTAAACCGGTAGATGGGGATTCAAATACCCCTCTAGCAAGTTCTAAGCTAGTGGAGTCTGAACCACTGGCCCAAGAAAAAGATGATGCTAGGGCTTCACCACCTGAACCATCATGTCAACCCTCCACCTCTGGGGTAAAAGAGGGAGAGATTAGTCTCAGGCTCATGACAGGCAAATTTGAGTCTAATACTAACTTGATTATTTTCTCCTCTTCTGAACAGGCTTATCAGGCGAACTGGGAGAAATTATTCACAAGAGTAGGTATCAATCCAAGTCTAGCAGGGTTGATATCTCGGGGAAATATCCACGGGTATGGATGATGCCGGGATCAAAACCCCATGATGTCAAGCAGTGGTATGAATTTGGGGCGCTTGCCTCAGTTTATACTATGTCCCCATCGTTTCCAGAAATCAAGGGTCTACCCCGTTGGATCCAGGAAGCGGTACAGGATACCTGGGCAAATAACGATCAACTTTGCCGAGGTGATACACTGGAGCTGTATTTTATAAGTGCAGCCCCTGAACCAGCAGGGAAGGGGAATCATGAGACATTTCATTACATAAGGCTTAGAAGACCCCGAATGGATGCCTTCAATCAAATCAAGGCACCAGCTAATGAGGTTCCAATGATCGCCTTCATTTCTGATGATCAAATCACGACGAGGCGACCATGGGGATTATGGGTCTGTCTCACAGAGATGGACAAAGTCAAGTTTCCATTCAAATTCTTTCAAAATTCAATGAATGGATCGTTCCTGTTAAATACAATGACAGGGAAAACAACCAAGTTCGCAGAAGAGGTTTTTGAGCGAAAAAGAACTCTTCTGTGGAAAAACAAGATGGCGATGAGTAAAGAGACTCATCGAAAATTTTGCAACATGGCTCATGTTGGCCATTGGGAGTCCAAGATATGTTCGGATTGTCCAGTCCAACGTGAACCTGAGTTCGGAAAGGGTTTCTTACCCAAACCAGATAAGAAGAAGTTCCGAGCCAATGAGTATGAAGAGAAGAATACTTCTGGGAAGGGACGAGCTTCGAGGGTCCCTCCAAAAAAGACAGATGGCCGACAAAAATAAAGTGGCCATGTGATGATAAAGAAGAAGATGCTTTCGGTAAAAGAAAGCATCTGATAAAGCAGCACCCACCAAAAAGAAAACGACAATGGTGGGTGGAAGAAAAAGACATTCCACCCAAAAAAGAATCGTCGGTGGAATAAAAGTTAAAAGATGGACCACTAATTCAAAGAAGGGGTCCAACCACTAAGAAATATTTGTGTCGGCAGCCTATCTGAACCCAGCTTCACGTGAAGAAGCATGATTCAGAAGATAAGGATCCGAGGCAATAATGCAGAGAATAGGAGGCTTCCAGCCTTCTATATAAACGAGTAATTGGAGAGAGTTGAGGGCATCGAAAATTTTCCTCACTTCTCTCCAACAAATAAACATTGTATTCCTATATAGTTTATGCAAGTTGTTTTTCTTTCCGCTACCATAGGTAGCTAAACAAGTTAGTCTCCTCCCTAAAGGAGATCTAATTAGTATGTAATATATATTTAAAATTCCTTAATAAGATTTGGGCTTTGTTCATCCTCTTCTGGATTTATATTTTCCTTATTTTTACCAACCAAAAAACTTATACACCCCGGGTAGGAAACGAACGAGGGTTGTGCTGTAAGCTGTTGAAGGAATCTGCGTCTGGAAACCATAAGGTGTTCCTGGTGGTTGGACGTGGTCCCTAAAACTTCCGGTGGATACGACCCGACAGCTTATCGGTCAAAGAAGGTATGAAAGTTGGTATTAATATAGAATTTATTTATACGAAAGCATGATGGACTTGATAGAAATGCATGATTTATACTATTTGAAGTATTAATTAATTTTAACTATATTGATAATGGAGAAATTATGTTAAGAAAGGGCATAATGGTCAACAACACATAATTTGGGTACTTTTCATATAGTTTTACAAGATAGGACATTTTTGATTTAAAGTTACAAAAATGAGTAGTATTCATATATCACCCTTTTTTTTATAATGGTATAATTTATTAAAAAATTTAATATAAAATTAAAAAAAAATGAAAAAGCAAATGTTGATGTGGCAATTGTGTTGTCATATTAGTCGTGAACACATTAAGTGATACCTGCTGCGGCAGATGAGCGGTGCTCACTACTTGTATATAACCTTATTATTACTATGAATTCCAAAAATGCAGAAGAACTAAAATTTAAACCCTGCTTGACTCATTATGTAATAGAGACAAAAGACAAATATATTGGTCACAAATAATCAAAACTCAAAAGCCCACATGAGATTGTCATTACTATATACTCCCTGTGTTTGCAAAAATGTGGCCACGCCTTCAAAGAGTGACAAGTGGTAGGTACTAGAAAATAAGATATTCTTAACAAATACTCCCTCGTTCAATTAAACTTGACATTTTTTTTTCCGACACGGTTATTAAAGAGAGTGTATAAAGTAGTGTAAGAGTGATAAAGTTAATAGAGTCCATACAATTTTGAAGATATAAACTTACTATTTTTTAAATGTGTCAAATTTAGTGAGACGTTCAAATAAAAAAAGTGTGTCAAAATTAGTGGGACATATGAAATATTATTTATTTTTTCCTGAAACAATAAAAAAATAGCAGAAACCAAAAGCAATTTGGCAAGAACATGTCTGTGAATGTCATGTCCTAATTGATTTTGTCATTACATTATGTCACATGCCTTTCCACCATTTGCTCTTTGGCCCTCCACTCATAAATCCTCATCTTCAGCATTTATGACCACTAATTTTTATTTCTCTAATAACTCAATATAATTTTTTTTTTCTTTTGTTCCTTTTTATTTTAAATCTGGGCATTATAAGAAGTAAAAAAATAGTAGAAGAATTTAGCTGCATATATGTCTACTAATATACTCCAAGCCACTAGCTAGGTTAATTATTAAAAGATATGATTAATCATGACTTAATTGAGACAATTATTCTGAAATATGAGCAATTATTACAAAAAGATTTTAAAATATGAAGCTTTCCATGTGCAATGTAATAAAACGGAATGAAATAAAGAGTTAGGTTGGGATGAATAAATTATGCATTTGGTAAATTATGTGAAGTAGGGAGACAAATAGATATGTGTCTTCATCACTACGTGGCCAACAATTTGAGGATTTCCTTTGCCTATATAATTATGGAAATGGTTAATACCATCTCTTAAACCACTAATTTTAGTAAATATGTAAATTTCATGCAACATTTTACATTTAATTAAAAAATGACTATTGATAATAAAAAGTGTCTAATGCATTGAAAATATAAGATTACAGAGGGTTTCCCAACTGTTAAAGTTGGCCAATTAAATGTTTTTATATAGTGTAGTACTACTAATTACTTGAATTCAACTCAATGATGTATCAATATGTATGTACCTGGATGGCTGGATTCAATAATTTTATCATAAATATATTCATATGATATTCCTATATATATATGTTATCGACGGCTAAAATTATTGCAGTAAATAATTTATATGTGATAATATATAAGTACATATATATTCCATTTAGTAAGTTGGTGCAACCTATTTTATGATGATAAAGTAATTATGGTTGCGGCGGAATTGTGGAAGCAAATCTAGTTAGCTAGGGAATATTATGTATATTATAAATGAAAACAAATATATGCTTGAAATAATAAAATTATTAGGTTACTACATGTGCTCAATCATACATTTTTCTTTTTTAAGAAAAAACTATTCAAAATTATACATTTAGAAACAACAATTACACAAAACATACGACAAGTAAACAAATCAAGACAGTGAGTTAGATGGAAGCCAGCCTCTTAAAAAAGGAATTCAAGTGTCAAAATAGACAAGTGTATATATATATATGAAATGGATGAAATGAGAATCAATGCTTAGGTAGGTAAGAATCAATTCAAACAGTTGATATTTATAAAATTAATAGTCCAAATTAAGTATGCTTCAAATTTATGCATTGAAATTACGATGCATTAGTTAATGCATAAAAATGCATTATCATATTATGCAATAAAGTACTATGTGTAATGGATCAAAATAATATGTAAAATGCATAAATTTTAGTTCATACCTAAAAATTGGTTCTCACCTGATCTCACTCATATATATATATATATATACATACAGGTGGATTCATACGAGAAAGAAATCATGTGTGAGAATTGTGAATGAATTTAGAGCATCAATCTATCTAGAATGAGCAACTGATATTGATTAAATTAAATTTAAATATTTTTCATTATTTTAGTAATGTGGGAGTTAATTTGTAGAAAAGATCACAACCATTGATTTATTAAAATTGATGGTTGAGATATTTTTAATTTTTTTATTTATATATATATATATATGCTAATTTTGAACAATTTATGACTATTGCATGCATTTGACAATTAGTCAAAGCCTATACTATCTTAAAACATTCAAACGAATCTACCATATCTCTAAGTTTGTTAATGTTACAAATGACTTCACACCCTCAATAAAAAGGCCTTCTTTTGGGAGATTTTTCTTGTGCTTTTAATTTTGATTTTGCTTCATGCTATATTTTTGAATGTCTTAAATTCAGTAATTGGTGAAACGTGGTGGCCGCCACCGCCGCATATGGATTTGTATTATATTTATACCCATTATCTAATAATTGATGTTCAAAAATTGATGTCACCATTATGCTTTCAATGTGATTTTAGTGATTTTGCCACACCCTCTAAATTTTATTATTATTAATTCTTAATTTGATTAATGTTTCTCATGTAATGAAATAAAAAAATTGAGAAGTCTCAACTAATCACATATTATAATTTTTCTAACCATGATTTATGAACCCAAATGTGGAAAAGGGTAATTTTTATAAAAGCATTATTAAAGGTTACTATTTGTATTTTGTTATTATATATAATTAATGGATTACCATTATGTTGATGATAAGATAGCTAGATTGACGGTGCTTTATTGTTTAAATTCCTATTAAAAAAGCATTATAAATATCTCCCAAAGAATGTCGAAAATTCATATCCACATGAAATGTTGAATATTCGAAGAGATCATTTGCATTGTTTCAAAACAAGGGAACATAACTAGTCAAAAAGGCCAACGCCTTGTCCACTTATTGCAGTTTCATCATTCAATCAAATATTAAATTATTTGGAAAACAAAAATATATTTGATTATTTCAAGCCACCGTTTACAAATTTTAATCCAATTACTTTACTTACATAGAGTGTGACAGTTCTCAGTTATGTGATGTAGTCACATGTTAATTAATATTGTAACGCTCAATCCCATTGGATTAATTTTGTTTATATCTTCGAGTATTAAATATTATTTAAATAAACAAGACTAATTAGTATATCGCAAAGAACGAATGAATCAACAATTTATATGGCCCACTATATTATCTATTCCCTCAGTCTATTACTTATTTAGACTAGAGATTAGGGCCGAACCGTATTCGAATGAGATTTAATTTGGGATAAAAAATTATTATTTGGATTCGCATTCGAAAATTTGAATTTGGATTCGAAATCCGATTCGAATTACATAATATCCGTTTGTATCTGAAATTTTCCATATTTTGTTAGATATTATCCGTATAAGAAATCTAGATATCCGAATTTTTGAAATATATTTTATTTATATTATATATGTGTGTGTGTGTAACAATCCGATTTTAATTTACTTGCTAAATGTTATTTTAAAATTTATTTTATTAAATTATGAGTACGTGAAAAGTTTAATTTCTTAAGTTTTAATATAGTCTAAGTCGCATTCTTAGATATATTTAATTTATTATATTAATAATTAAATCGTAACTTACATATAAAGCATAAAAAAAATAGTAATATAACGAAAGAGCGGGATATTTTTTTTAATAGATACAATTCTTATAATTTGTCTTAGTTCTTCTATGAAATATTGTGTCAATAGTTTTTTGTATGAAATATATTATCCGATTATATTTATTCAAATTCGACATGGATCCGTACCATATCCGTCCCGTGTCCGTATCCCGAATAATCCGAATTTGTATTCGAATCCGGCTTTCCCGTATCCAACTCCGAATTCAAGAAAAAAAATATGGGTTAAAATACAGGATAAGCACTATCCGCCCGTATCCGATCCGTTTTCACCCCTAATTTAGAACATTTGGTCAATAAAGCACACTCACAAAAAAGTCAAACGTGTCTAAATAAATGGGACGGAGAGAGTACTAAAACATCTTCTCACTTTTATCCGACACGAGTTTTAATATAGTTGTTTTGACTTTAATGATGATATGTAGTGAATGAAATTTGAGACTCACTTGATATATTATTTTAAATTGTGATGTGTGTAGTTAGTGGAGTTACGGTCTCACTTCATGTATTATTTTAAATTGGGTTATGTGTAGTGAGTGTGATGAGTCCATTTATTATAAATGAAAATTTTAAAGTGAGATAAAGTTTTTTGGACAGACAAAAATGGCAAAATAGGAAGAAGTTTTATTAATGGAGGGAGTATTATTTTGGATTGTCATCTTATTAACATGACGTCTCTTAAAATAAAATAATAATTTTAAAAGTTGCGAGTTTATTACTCTTTTCTAACTAAAATATTATCAAAATTATAAGTATTTTTATTAATTTTTAAAACAGTTAGGAGATTATATATATTATCATTATAAACAAATAATGATTCATAATTGGTTCATGAATCTAGCTCTCAGTATGTGCTAAAGAAGGTGTTCAATGTATTGTACCTAGAAACAAGAGATATATGGGATGTCTCATGTCTCCCTCTCTAAAAATTATTATTGAAATTTAGCGTGCGTGTGTCAACCCAGTGATAGTGAAGTTAATGTTTAAAACAATAAATTTTAGATTTTAGTCCTACATGATACGGTTATGTAATTTAAATATAATGTAATCTAATTTTAAAAGATTACTAAGAATCAATGCATGTTAACATAGTGATAATGTGGTTAATGCCTAAAATAATAAGCTCTGGGTTCGAATCATCCATTATGCGACTATGTAATTTTTTATTTTTAGAAAAAATAATGGAATTTTGGACTATATGTTAATAGAGCTGTCAAATTTGTCGGGTCGGGCCGGGCCGGCCTAGCCCAACGGGCCAACGTTTCATTTTGGACCAGGTCGGGCCAATCCGAAAATTTGATGGGCGAGCAAAATCTTAGCCCAGCCCAGTCCTTTACGGGCCATCGGGCCAAAAAGGCCCATATAATATTTTATTTTTAAATTAATAATTTTGGTGTCTAAATAAATTATTTAGAGTAATGAAACAACATCTACAAGGTTACAATATTAGTGATATTTAATTTATTAATAGTTATAAAATTAAATATTATGTGAAAATTATTATTATCAAAATAAAATAAAGATGTAGAGTAATAAAAAAACACATGCTATTATTTTCATAAAACAAAAGTTACAAAACAAATAGCATAAAATTTAGTTAATCCTAAAATTAACTTTTTAAATAAATAAAATATATATACTTAATTACCGGGCCTAATTGACCCATAACTTATAGGATTTTTTTGGCCCATGGCCCGTTTGGCTCGTCGGGCCACCGGGTCGGATAATTTAGGTCCGAGATTTTTTTTGGGCCATCAAATTTTGAGCCCAACCCAACCCTAAATGCCGGTAGGCCGGGCCAGCTCATCGAGCCAGGCCATTTCGGGCGGTTTTGACAGCTCTATATATATGTATATAGTTTTCATTCACCCCTTCTTCACTTCTTTTGAGGGAAATTTTATTTATTAATTAAGATTATTAATCCTATAATTTTCTTCCAAAAGAGAAAAGGAGATAGTGCAGGTAGTAGACCGTTGGGACAAATTAATGCTTTTAGCTTCTTCCTCTGTGGAATTGGTAAACTAATTTCGAAGTTGTCGTGCCCACTTAATTATTTATCCTAACAAATATACTATGTCCTACCTCAAATATAGCAAACTCAAAGTCAATTGCCCAACTTGTCTCAATTTGCATAACACTTGGTTCTTTTTTATTTTATTTTATTTATTAAAAAGAAAAAAGGTACTACGTTCACGAAATTATTTGTGAATGGGTCCAATAGGAACATTTCAGTCTATGGGATTTTCTTTTAATTAATTTGATCTCTATATATTCATTTAAAAAAAAGTCTACGTATTCATCATATTGCAACTTAATTGTAGCTCGGATGTAATTGTCATAAAAATCATAATTCAATTCTTACGCATTGAATTTGTTGTTATATATCAGAAGTGGTCCTTACTATATTATATATGTGTGACTACATTCATAAGAAATTGGTGAACTACCAAAATATTGCATTCAATTTTTATTATGTCATTATTGGCCACAATAAAGAATCACTCTGAAAATTACACTTCGTGTTACATAAATTGGGAGAAAAAAATAAACAGAAAAAAACCCAAAGAAAAAATAAAAAAGTATGCAACATTTACTTATCAATTGCCTTATTGTAGTGGAGGTTGAAATTCAATCATTACAGTTAAGTAGTATTTCCCACATAATAATTAAATGGGGATGAAATTATAGTAATTATTATTATCTTGTTTCACTTTAATTGAATTGTTTTGGGTTTACTATTGCTGGTTCAAAACGTTACATTCTTGAAGAAGATATTTCTTAGAAATATAGGAAGCAATGTTCGTATACACACAAATGTATATATGCCATGAAATACACTTATAAATCTAATTTTGAAAAAAATATATATATGTAGTAGGTGTGAATTTTGATTGATTGCCAAACATAAAAGGACAAAGGGAGATAAAAAGCATTTTTTTTTTTCCTACAAAAAAAATTAATAAATATACGCCACCATACCATGTTATGACATCAATGTTCAAATTTTATTATTCCAATGAGAAATTAGGGTTTTGAAATTTCATTATGTATAGATAGATATGTGTAAATATGTTACTTACGTGAGTGCCATTTTTTGGTCGAATTATTGATATGTTGATGGGCCTCAATATTTGAAAGAAACAATAAAGTTTGCTTGAATCATAAATTTATGATCAATTTTGCAAACATTAGGGCAATTTAAGTAATTTGAGGTGCACAATTAATAGCATTAGGTGCAGTGGTGCACAAATAAAAGCAATTTAGGTTAACTTTGCTTTCTTGTTTCTGTCATTAGGCAGCTCGCTCGATTGAAGTGGAATGAAGTAAGTTATAACTTATATTTTAATTGTTTCTAAATCGATGAAAACACATTCGTAGTTATTAAGTTTAATGGAGATATACATAAGGCATCTCCCAATGGGACTCTCGACCATGTCATAGAAAATATTGCTAAATCTTTCCATAGTGAGAGGAGGGAAGGTCGTTTGTCATAGTTGCCCAGCTCAGCTATTCTGCTTTCTTCCGGAGTGTACTTGGAAATTTTTCAGCTTTCTAACTCCAATTGGTCTCTTTCGGACTGTTTCTCTCCTTCTTCACATATTGGAGTTCGGACTCAATCGGTTTTAATTTTTTTAATTAAATTAGATTAAATTTAAATAACAAAACTATATTATGTACGATTTGAATCTGAAATTTATTATTACAGATGATTAGAATATGAAATTTATTATTACGATAATTTTAAAGCGTAATGTGTACTTATCACATTGCACATGCATAAGTAGTGACACAAATTTAATCTCATTAAATAAAGTTATCCAATGATGATTAAATCCAATTGAAATTCTAAAATTCTATGGTCAATCAAGGAAAAGAGTAATCATAAAATATATCACCCACTTTAAACTCCTTTCTCTTTTTCCTCCCAAAACTCAATTCCCACGTTACTTTTTCAAAATTTCATTTAAAAAAGAAAAAGACCAGCGTAAAAGAAAATGAAAATAAAACAATAAACAAACAAATCCAAGAAAGAGCATCGAATAATTTATTTCAAAACTCCAAACATTCTTTAGTATTATACCTACTCTACGGAAAACTACCTATCCCATAATAATAATATTAAAAGAAAAATATTTTAAAGCAAATTTTTTTTTTGAAAAAGTAACCATTTTTACTGAAACATCCCAAAAAGGAAACGTTACCACATTTAATGAAACGAAGGGATAATAACTACCACTTTCTCTCTTTTACCCTTTTCATTAACCTACCCATTTGACCCTATCCAATACTGATGTAATGAACCAACTATTCTCCAACTCGAGTTTGGCTCGTTTAAAAATTTGAAGGCTCGAGTTTGTTTTGAGTTCTAAAAAGTAAGCTCGAGTTGGTTCGATAAATAAAAATTAAGCTCAAATTTGATTTGTTAATTATTCAATTTAATAGTAAATTCGAATTCGAGCTCGAACTCGACTCGAGTTTGTTAAATATTCGAGTTTGAGCTCGTTAAGAATCTCGTTCGTTAGATTATTTTATCAATATATATTTATATTAATTTGAGAAGTTCGCGAACTTGTTTGTATATAAAGTTTGCGAACGAACTATTTGAAGCTCGACTCGTTTTTAAAATTCGTGAACTATTTGAATCTCGATTCGTTAAAATTATATTCAAACATGTTTGTGAACTTTTCGAACGCAATACTTTCAGACTTGAGTTCGATTCGAAAAATTACTCAAACTCGATTCAAACTTGAGTTCGGTTCAATTAATAAATAAACAAATTCAAAACGAATTTTTATCGAATTGAACGCCGAATAAATCACGACCAGCTTGATTCGCTAACCAATCAAGTCTTCGCCACTCCTAGAAAATCCCAAGGGCAATTCCGTCAACACGTTGCGTCTGTTTTATATGAATATGAAATGAAATGAAATGTATTTATACCAAATCAAATAATATCACACTATTCCATCATTAAATATTTAGGTGGCGCCAAAATAACCGCCGCCGGCGCCTCCCCTCTCTTCCTTCCTTCCGCCTTACTATATCTGAGCATTCATAACTGAAATTTCTTTTATTATTTCATTTATTTCTCATCTTGCTCACCGTATTTTTCCAAAATCTATATCAAATCAGTTCTTTTATAGTTTATTTATTTCTACACGGAAATCCTGACGGTTATCTACATTAAGATTTGCATATTATCTTAAAAGTCTCAGAATTTTCTTGCAATCCCAAAAATCCGTTTTGTTTGCCGGAAAAATATACAGGTAATTTTGCTATTTTTTTGTAATCGATAGTTCTCTTCTTGGTTATGATCCTTATGGATGTCAGTATTTTTATTTTATTTTTTCTTTTTCTTTTGGTGTTCTTGGCTTGGTTTGAATCTTCCATTAAAAATTTATGTCTGAAGTTTTTCGCTAGTGGATTTTGAAATGGAGGGAGTTTTTTCTTCTTCTTTTTTTGCCGGAAAAAAATTAAAGAATTTGACTACTCTACATCTCTGTTATATCTCCGGAGGGTTTTACGAAGAATTAAACTTCGATCACTATTCCGGAGCAGATTTTCTGTTCATGCGGATAATAAGCAGTGATTCAATCTGAAATGATGTTTTTTACGCCCCTTATTCAATAACTTATGGAGCTTTGTTTTAACGGAGGTTACATGTAATCTACTGTGTATGTAAATCTAGGAACATAATCTGACAAAATCGCAGAACTTTTATAAGTTTATTTGTTCAATGCATTTATTCATGTAAAATTCCTCCGGTTTTTTTTAAATCTTCGGTGCTCTATAAAATTAGGAATGCATTGGGTGCTGTTCCTGTATCCTCAGAGTGATGCTAAAGGTCAAACAAGATTTATTTCTTTAATCATTTATGAGCATCATAATGTTTTTTTTCTTTGTAAATCAATGCTAAAATAATGATGGAAATAACTGTTTGTTTTTTATTGATTTGTGTTTTGGCTTGCGCTCTGGGTTCATGGCATGGGGATGGACAATGATCTCTACCTGCACATGGTGTCCCATCTCTGTTCCCATCACCCTACAATTGTTTTTTAGTTTACGAATTTTCAGCATTTTAATGCGGAATAATTTAGTTTTCCACCTTCTTTAATGTGAAGTAAATTGTTGTCGTTGTCCTGTTGTGAGGTTTTATTAATCTTGTTCGCTTCGAGAACCACTGTTTGTCCCAAGAAAAAGCTCTAATTTCCACTTGATCGGAAGATGATACTGTAATATATTTTTATTAACCGTTGGGTTAAAGCAAGGGAAGTGCATTGCGTGTGGGAGCATTCAATCATCAATTAATCACTCTGTGGATGTTTGTCTTTGAGAAGGGGGGCGGGTAAAGTTATCGTTTTGCTTGAATTCCCTTTCATGAAAGGGAGTTGGTGGGGGAGAGAAGGGGCAGGATAGAGGGGCTAATGTGAGTCTTACTTAATGTGTGTGTGTGAGTGTGAATTGCATATGCAGCTCCAGCCATGGCATTCTCGTGAGAGGGACAACGCCTGGGGACCGAGAACCAAACTAATATAATGAGATAAAATATCTATTTAAGGCCATTATTATCCTAGACAGCTTTTATCAATAGTAGTTCTATTTCCCTTTCCTACTTTTTCCAATTTTTGTGGAGCTAAACACACTACCCTCTTGTCTTTTGCTTGTAATAGTTGATTGTAACTTGTATTTACTCTTCTTCTACTGCCGGTGTTGTTCTCGTTTATAGGACTAGCTAGCTATGTGATCTGCCTGTGTTTGGGCTTGGCTAAATCCATTTGTATTGTTTTTTGTTTAATTTGTTGAAATGTATTGTTTGAGATCTGATCTCCTGTAAAGATGTATTCTTTTCAGAATCTTTTCCTTTTTCCTCATGCTTATTCTTCTTTTCGTTCTTTAAGATCTGTGGTATCTCACTCTTGCCCTCATATTTATCTGGCAGATTTTCAGCGTGGAAAGGGGTCTCCTTTAAGCATTTGTTGAATTGACTATATATTAATTGGGTTCAGTGAAAGCGTGGTCACTAGCATGTTTATACTTGTTGTGACATGAACAGAGACATTAATGAGGTTTAATTTGCTCAATTTGGATGGATGTATGTGAGTCAGAGAGAGGAGTAGGGAAGCAATCGTCAACTGCGACTTTGAGGCCACCACTTGTTTCAGCTGATAATAAGAATGGATCCACTAGGAGGTCCAAGACCAGAGAAGTTAGTTCCAGGTATATGTCGCCGACACGGTCGGCTGCAACTGTTCCGAAACGCTTCCCTTCACCAAATACCGGCAGGGTATCTACATCAACTGTGCCATTACCAAAGAGAGCGATTTCAGCAGAGAGAAGACGTCCATCTACACCATCATCACCACGTAGTCCTTCACCATCAACACCAGTCCAAGATTCAGCTGTACCATTGTTGTTGACACCGAGAAAGGTGTCAGTTAACAAATCAGCTGAGTCTTTATGGCCATCTACGATGCGAAGTCTAAATGTTTCTTTTCAATCAGATACCTTTGGTGTTCCTATTGGTAAGAAAGAAAGAACAGTTTCTCGCATGCCTTCTGATCGCACTCTAAAGCCACCATCAAATGTAGCTCGTAAGGGTGAAACACCAACTGCAAGAAAACTCACACCAGAGAAGAAAAGAAGCCCGCTTAAAGGAAAGAATTCTGCTGATCAATTGGAGAATTCTAAACCAATTGATTGTTTACCATCTAATCTAATAGATCAACATCGTTGGCCAAGCAGAACAAGTGGCAGAACATCCTCGACCCCCAGTAGAAGTGCTGTTACTGAAAAGATGAATCAAACTCCTTCTTTATCTCTTTCTAGGCCGGCTACACCTTCCTTCCGGAGATTATCTCTGGATGGGACAAGCAAACCTGTAAGGAAAGTTGCAACTGATCTGTTAATGGCTACATCTCATGTTGAGAGTGAAAAGGAGATATTTTGTAAAAATGCATTTCGTGATGGTGCACAAAAGGTGCAGAGACCTTCCTCTTCAAGTTCATCAGAAAGAACATCATTGATGAGTGCGGCTGCTAGGACGCAGTCATTGCCAATCTCTATATCACGCCCCTCGTCACCCTCAGTGTCCAGAGGGGTCAGTCCGTTGCGAGGCAGGATTGCTAACCCATCTTCTAGAGGTACTAGTCCTGCTCGGGTAAGACCATCCAGCCCGTCCAGACAACCTCAGGATACTTCGGTACTTAGTTTTATTGCGGATATTAAGAAAGGCAAGAAGGCTGCTAATGACATTGAAGATGTCCATCAGCTAAGAATGTTGTACAATAGACATTTGCAATGGCAATATGCAAATGCCCGAAATGCTGCTGCAATGCATTCTCAGAAAACAAAAGCAGAGGTTATCTATGTAGAACTTAAGCCTCTTAATGCTCCTTTAACTTGTCCATACTCGAGTATAAACATATGCACATATTTTAGTTGATTACCTCGTGTAAGTGGCAAATTGTTGTCTAGTTTTTAAATTCATCTCATGGGGCTTTCAATCATGTTACTAACTATGGAGGAAATATATTTCTCTACAGTTTTTAATCTAAGTCGTTTTTATTGTTTCTTTATTTAACAAGTTATGTTTCTAATCGTCGAACTTTATTGATTGTGTAGAAAATGTTATACAGCATATGGAGGGTAATCTTAGATCTATCAGATTCAGTAAGGAAGAAAAGATCTAACCTCCAGCAGCTGAAGCTTAAGTTGAAGCTTTACTCAGTTTTGTTCAATCAAGTAAGACTTGTGATTATAGTGACACACTGACACTTGCATGTGAACTATTTGAATATGTTGAATACAGGCTTTTTGCATGGGTTGCATGTGGTTTAATGCGTGGAAGCTTGATAAAAACCATCTGTGAACATAACTATGCTGATTTGTGTTTTAAACTCTTTTAACCCGAAAGAAGTGGATCTGTTAGTAATCATACTAGAAATGAAAATTTCTTTGACCCACATTTAGTAGCCGTAAATTCTTCAAGAAAAGAAGCAGCTTTCTAGCACTTTAACAATTTTAAAAAAACATGAAAATTTTATCTGATTACCCGTCCTTCACATTTTATCATTGCATGTGGCCTTATATTAGTTGCTTGTAAATTTCTTACTAATATTGTTCTGTTATTGTCGTTGCTGCTACATGAATATAAATAATGTATGTCTCGTGTAGCATAATTTGTAATCATGATTGTTTCTGTTTGTGAACCCTTTCTGTTCTTGAAATAGTATTTTTATGTCATATATCCATGAAGAACGCATGTTTAAATTTCAGCATTTTGAATCAGTTCCACGTCTACATTTTCAGTTTTTTTTTTACTGAATGTGCAACTTTATTTGTTACTCTCTTTACCATATGCCGCATTTTGGGTTGAGAATTCTAACTGAAACTCAACTTGATCAGGGGAATTGCCTCGATGAGTGGGCTTCTATGGAGAGGGACCATACTAACTCACTAACCTGGGCCATTCAAGATTTGCAGGCCAGCACTCTCCGGATTCCAGTAACTGAGGGAACAAAGGTATGCCAGTTGACTAATTATCGATGCCTAATTTTCATGAAACTGAGGTTGCTTAAAACGTTCTATTTTTTCAGATAGATATTAAATCTGTCAAGGGAGCCGTATGCTCTGCTGTTAGCGTGATGAAGGCAATGGCATCCTCTTTATCCTCCATTCTCCCAAAGGTGAGGTTTTAGCTTGTTCTGCTCTAAATCGATCTTTTGCTCTCTGGTGATTGCTCCAGATGTTCATTTGTTTGCCTTTTTGTGTACTATTATTCTCCAGAAAATTGATACTCTACTCCAACCTTAGTAGTTCTGAATTTTCTTCCAATTTTATTTTCTTGAAAAATAAATAAAAGAAACTCATTAATTTACCACATATTCCTGCACAAGTGCGTCATGGATGCACTGACTTAATCTGGAGTTGATTATACAACTTCACCAGCGAAGATATTTTTCTTCCGCATGACATTATTCAAACAAATGACCTGAAAAATCTCTTATGCTTAATACAGGTGGAGGGTATGAACTCCTTGGTGTCGGAACTTGCTGATGTAGCGGCACGTGAAAGAGCCTTGCTTAAGGAATGTGAATCGCTTTTTGGTTCCATAGCTGCTTTGCAGGTGAGAAATCCTCTCTGGCTTTTTATAAATATGTCAGATAATGAGGCTCGCTAACGTTATTGTGAACCAACAAAAGAGCCTGTAATGCTGTGTGGATAGTTTGTCCCTAGTGCTGTAGAAGCTTGAACACATTCTCTGGTTTTCGATGATCTGTCCCAAGAATTCGTGCTAAAATATGTCGTAAAAAAAGCATCTTATTAACTAGAATGAACCGGATTTATACGACTGTTAGTTCTTCGTATCATGTTGGCCACTGCCATAAATAAAGTATTTCGAATCATGAGTGCTGCCCTAGTGATCAAACATTATTTGGCTTAGGGTATAACCGAGATACGAACTTGTGCAGGTGGAAGAAGACAGCCTGAGAACGCATCTATTGCTGATGAAACGAGCTTGAAGGGGTAACCATCTTTCCATGTTTGGCTAAGATGACTCGTTCATGTAAATGATGCTAACAGCCTCTATTTGGCCTCTTCCGTCATATGACTGACATCATCTCTATATAGTGAGCGTATAGCAATGGTTCTACCTCACACTTGTCATAAGTTTTTATTTTATCTTTTTTGTTATCTTTTAGTTAGAGTTTTTTTACTTAGATTAGTCTGCTTCACATGTATTTATTTTGTAATGAAAGAAAGGGTTGAAATATAATGTGCTGGTTCTGGGGGATCAACTGATGATAGTGTTCTACCCAACTTACTTTCATTTGTTTTATTTCTTTTTCGCTGTCCATTAATTAATCATTCTGAAGAATGAATAATAATACTCCATCCATTTCCATCGTTTTCCAGAAATGTAAAGCAAAATTATTCATGTATTGATATGCTTCAAGAATATAAATCAAGTGAATTCAGCAAACGATGGAGCAGCCTTTTTTAGGAGCAAAATCTTTCGCTAACACTGAAAATTATGCGTTGGCTGCTTGAAACTAGGGAAACATTCGGATATTTGGTTCGGATTTGCCAAAAATTAAAGCAAATCAAATAAAATTTCAGATTGAAATAAATAATGAAACCAAATTAAAAAATCAAATTAACCAAACTAAAATAACCAATCTTATTTCGGTTTGGTTCGGGTTGGTTCGGTTTATCCGAATATTTTATTTCTAACTAATTTGATTCAATTTTAAAAATAATTAATTATTAAAATATAATTATATATATATAATAATTTTTATATACTAAAAAAGATATAACTTTAAAAATTTCAAAATTAAAAAATATAATAAATGAGTGTTAATGTATTTTCAATATTTTTCAAGTTTCAAATAATAACAGTTATTATATAATTTATTGAAAATTATAAGTTTATTTGATGTAAATCTAAAAAAATGTTAGAGCATTACATTTAATTCTCTACATAATAATTAAAATTTTGAAATACAAGATAAAATAATTAAAGAGAAAATAAATATATATATGATAAATAATCTTATTTAATAAATATAGAAATCTATTATAATATTAATAAAATAATTTAAGTTTTTGGATTTTTAAATTTGGGTTTGTCTGAATCTGAACTAAATCAAATTAAAATTCGGATTAAAAAATAAAACCAAAACAAATTTAATACTCCCTCCGTACACCAATATTTTTAACATATTTTCTTTTTGGTCCATCCACTAATGTTTTTAACACTATAACATCCTATTTATAGTAATTATCATATACACACAATTCAATAAAAAAATTTATAAATCATGTTGACCCAAACTACACTAACTGCACTTTCTACCCACATTTCAATTAAAAAATAATAATAAATGAGACTCAAACTCCATTAACTACACTTTCTTACCTAAAATCAAAACACTATTTTAAAACACTTGTCAAATCAAAGTGTTAAGAATATTCGTGGACGGAGTATCTCCTCTAGATGGAAGAAGATTTTCTTTGAAAAGTAGTTTTGTACCATCGGCTAAAGCTTGAAGAATTCCCAAAAATCCCGCATATTCGGGTCCAATACGTTGTTGTATCCCCACAGATATTTCTCGTTCTAACCAAACAATTACTAGAAAATCCACTGGGAGTACTTTGCTTTGGTGACTTGTATACACAAATTACCTAATTAATTCTTTACACCGAAGATATCTTGTTTGATGTAAAAATCAGCATCTTTAATTATGGCTAATCAACTTTTTCACTTTTCATCATGCCACTTCTTCAAACTGAATTTATGCAGATTTTGTTTTTACTGGTTCTGGAAGTTTTTCTGTGTGTTCACTGTACTCATGATCTATGATATATAAGGTGGATCAAAAGCATGACCACATCATATATTTAGTGATTAATTGCTTCCAACAATATTTCAGCAACAAAAAGAAAAACAGAGATGGAAAGAATTGCTGAAATCTTACAAAACTTGACCACCACCACACACACAGTTAATGAACAAAATTTTTCTTCTACATATACCTGCTGCTTTGTTTTCTTATTGTTTCTCAACATGCATGCAAATTCTTGATTGAAAATCAGCAATTGATCCCACATTTCTTGGTATCAGGCCCCCTAGTCTTGAGTATGAAAGGATCAATCCTCACCCACAGCAACGAGAATATCGACGCCAGCAGCACTGACCATATCACCACTATCGTCGGCGTCCTGTTCTGCTTTCCCATCAAACCTTTCAAGAATGGATACAAATGCACAATCACCCAAAAGGCAAAGAACAGCTTCCCGAACAACGGCCCCCACGACTGGTACCCGTTGTTGATGGCATCCGATATCCCCGCCACCACTCCCACCAAGTTTATGATCAATATTGTAGTGGGAGGAATCAACAACGTCGTCCACTTGAACGCGTATAGCTCCCCAAAGTCCTCATCATCCGTGGCCTTGGACGTCACAGTGAAGTTTGTGTCAATCCCTGCTAACACCTTGAGCAAGCCTTGGATGACCGCGAAGAGGTGGGCTGAAATGCCCCCGATCACCCAGAACTGCTCGTTCCTCCACCACTCCTCGATGCTGACCCCACTCCACCGCAGTTCAAGGATGCCGGTGATGAAGATGGAGAGGAAGAGAGCGATGAAGAAGAGGCTGGCAAAGGTGGAGATCTCGGGCATGATGAACTCGCCGGTGAGTAGGCAGATGGCTGGGAGGGTGCAGTAGGCGAGGAGGGGGAGCGAGGTGAAGGGGTAGACGGTGGTGTTGACGTAGGACAAGCGCTCTAGCCATTTCAGCTTGCCCTCCTTGTAGCCGTACCAGAGGGGGCTGTGATGGCTGAAGAAGATCTCCACTGACCCCAAAGCCCACCTCAGCACCTGGTTCAGCCTATCTGATAAGTTTATGGGGGCTGACCCTTTGAATGCTGGCCTCTTCGGCATGCAGTAGATCGATCTCCACCCTCTGCAGTGCATCTTGAATCCCGTTAAGATGTCCTCCGTGATCGAACCGTAGATCCACCCCAACTGCATTTTTCAATCAAGATTACTTACTCTTGTTCTTGCATGTTGAATTGTTGATAGTAGTAAGTATGATATATTGTTATATACCTCTAGACCCCATTCTGTTTTGTCTTCGTATCCACAGCTTATGACATGAATGGCTTCCTTGAGTAGAGCTGCAGGGCTCGACGAAGGCGGGACCCCACCTTCCACCATCAAGGTTGAGGTGACAAATATGGGTGACTGTCCGAATTTCTTCTCGAAGTTCATCTGTGACTTGAGGAGCTCCTTGTCATCTTCAAATCCTGCATAGGTAGAGACAGAGAGTTACTAGTTAGAGAGGAGAAATTGCAGTTAGCAAAAATCTTGATGATTTTATGGAGATAGAAAGAACCTTGAACTTCTGGTGCTCCATTGGCACTACTTGTGGAGTATTGTGGGAGCTTCTTGCGGCGTCCAAAGCAGGGGCAGCAATCGCAGCTCACCATCTTCGGGCGCTTACGCCCCTTTGGAGGATCGTAGCCGTACAAGGCTTGTCTTCTGAAGACACATCCTGTTCCCACATAGACTGGGCCTTGAATACCATCTAGGCCTTTCATGTTGATCTGCAATCAAGAAATGGGATTAAGGCATTGCTTTCTGTAACATGATATATGTATGTTGTGTTGTGACTTACATCAAAAAAGACTGTGTTTCTGTTAGCATATCGGTCGTGTCTGTCGATACCATCGAATCTCTGAGGGAACTGCACATAGCAAACCTTCTTCCCAACTTGCGGATCCATCAAGAAACACATTGCCTCCCTCACTGCCTTACTGTTGTTTATGTAGTGATCACAATCCAAATTCAACATGAATGGAGCATTGGTAAGAACACCAGCCACTCGAATCTGCACAAAACATAACACATTAACTTACTAATTTGATTAGCATGATCGATGTATCAAACTAACTTGATGATCGATCTTTTTACCAAAGCATTCATGGCACCAGCCTTCTTGTGATGCTGGAATCCCGGCCTCTTCTCACGTGACACGTAAACGAGGCGAGGAAGCTCGTGGCCTTCAACATCAAGGCCTCCATTCTGGCCTAGAAACACTTGAATCATACCAGGATGATCCTTGGTGTTGTTCCCTGGCCACGGCGTTCCATCTTGCATGATCCACCCTCCAGGCGGCATCTTCGTTGCCTTTGCCACCATCGCGTTTATCCTCACTTTAAACTCCTCGTACTCTCTCTGCCACACACACACACGCCAACAATCAATCCCAAGTCCCAAATTAAAAGAGAAAGAAAAGACCATCAAGATTCAAGACAGACTAGCTAGCTACCTTCATGGCTCTTCTTTCCTTAACAAAAGTTGGCTGCACCTTATCCTTCAAGTAGTCCACCTTCTCTGAGAAGTACCACTCCGGTGCACGTGGCTCGATGGCGAACTTCTTGCAAAAAGGCACCCACTTCCTCGCGAACTCTGCTGTTTCGGAGAGAGCTTCGAAGGTGCACATGGAGGCACCATCATCAGAAATGTAGCAAGATATCTTGTCAACTGGGTAGTCCACTGCTAGGATCGAAAGCACAGTGTTTGCAGTGACGAGAGGGGGCTCCTTCAAGGGGTCCACCGTGCTCACGAAGATATCAACCGGTGCTAGCATGTTAGGCTCCCCTTCTCTCTCGTACCTTAGGGAGAGGCGGTCAAGGTACGTCTCTCGATCGATGGGGAACCACTTGGGGAACTGGTCCAGGATCCACGAGAGAGCGAACCAGATTTCGCAGACGATGGAGGTCAGCCACAGTCCGATGGCATCGTGGACCGGGTTCAAGATCCGGTACCGGAGGAAGAAGGCTAGAACCACAAGGCGCGTGACGATCACCATCCGGTACGGATTGATCTTGCTTGAGGCGATGGGTACTTTTCTTGATAATGGCTGCCTTGCCTCATCTATACTGCAATTTTTTTTCAAGTGCTACAACATTAAGTTATTTTTCTGACATTATGAATCTATAATGGGTTTCGTTGTTAGAAAAGAATGGATTGAAATGAAGGTTTGAGGTTGAGGACAGACATGCCCATGTCATGAGGGTCTGCAACTTCATCATAATCAAGATTTCCTTGCTGCACTTTCCAATCATCCATTCTCTCTTTCCATCCCAATTCCTTCCTATCATCCCATCTTCCACTTCCTGCATGTCGTATTATCTTAATCATCATCAATACTTCATATATATAGGTGTCTGTGTTTAACTGTACCATGATCAGTATCAGTGATGGGATGCACGCGCTTATGCAAAGTTGCCCCCATCATTTGATCTCCATAAGCATGGCTTGAGATCGGGAACTCTCCGCTAACCTAAAGTACCCATTCAATCAAATCTCATAAATTATCTACAAATCTATATTACATAAAGAAATAATAAAAAATTAAGATGAAAAATGTTACCGGACGGGAGCGGCCACCGGCGATAACCGGTATCGGATATTGGGCATTATCATCATCATCCGGTCCTCTTCCATAACTCATCTTCCCATGAAGAATCGCTTCAGCAATATCAGTGTTCTTTTTAGGCTCATCAATGTTGAATTCGTGCTCGATATCATCAATATCTTCTTCATCGTCGTCTCCTTCAACCCTAGGACTCCCTGCAAATTTACATATATATAGTTATACTTTTAAGACGTAAAAACCTTATAATTGCATGGCTTCTGCATGCATGAAAGAAATTAAACTATTAGACGTGTTTTCACTTTGGTTGCTAATTTATCATATGAAGATAGAGGGTTTAACTTTTAAATACCTATATAGCTCATTAGTTTACATCATTTTTTCTTGTGATAAATTTGCAACCAAAGATGAACGTACACTTAAATATAAAATATTGTACCTTTAAGGCGCTTGTATCTGGTTTTGCACTGGGGACAAAGCTGGCTTCCCTCTCTTCTCTCGTACTCGTAGCAAGGCCGGCACACCGGAAAACCGCACTCGTTGCACGCTACGAAGAGTTCTCTGTCGACGGTGAGGCCGATCTCGTCGCCGCATATTTCGCAGACTTGGCCGCTCAAGTTTTTCAGAGGCTTAGGCTGCAGCAAGAAAATTAATTTCAGATATGCAGCATGGCATGCATGCATGGTAATTATATATATACGTGAAATATACGTACCTCTTCGTGGCCGTGGATGACGACGAGCTCGTTCCGATTGTGGGAACCGGCGACGAGCCCTGCACTAGCTTCCATTGGTGGTGGTGGTGGAGGAGGAGGAGGATGTGTAGATGTGAAGGGACGGAGAGAATATATGGTGAGGGGTTTCTTTTGAATGAATTATTTGGGAGAAAGTGTATCACTTTCTGCGTGTGTGTGTGACTGTGAGTATTGGTACCAAATGTGTGTTGGTTGCAGAGTCTCCATTGCCTACAAGCTAAGCTTCTTCTGTTTCAACCACCTTTCTCTTTCATCTCATCATCTAATACTCTCTCCACCACCAAACTGTGTGCGTTTTTTTATCATTTATATATTTATAGTTTTATTGTATTTGGTTGTTTAAATTCGTCTATATATATATATATATATGTTACAATGATTTTGATCAATTCTTAATTTGACTAATGACTACTACCTACGAACTAATTATATTTCCAGACATAATTGGCATGTAGGAAATGATGTTAAGCTGGAAGGAGTCTAAAAGCAACTTTCTATTAATTATTATTAGCCTTGAGGTGTGCTTAGTCCTATTTAAGTTTATAATCAGAATCCATATCCTTTTTAGTGCCACCTTTTTACATTATTCTTTTTATTTGGAATTAGTTGCCCCTCTTTCCTTAAGTACAGACTGTAATATTTGCATGATTTGAATGCAATTGCACGGGACGTTTCTTTCTATAATTTAAAAAAAAAAATCTATATAGTTTTCAAGTTATCCGATCAGCTTCTATTTTAAAGTATTGTTTCAAAGAGAACACAAGCACGCAAAGGATGTGTCCGTTCAAAGAGGTGTGATTGAACGAATGTAATGGTTCATGACCTTATAATCATTGCATGATTTCGGCCAAGAGGCGCAATGGTTCATGTCAAACCATCACATGATTTCGGTCATAAGACACGATCGAAACATTATCACATCAGCGTCACGTGTCGACACATATAATCCACCACGTTGCCCGAGCATCCGACAATTCTTTTTGCATTAATTGATCATTAAGTTGTCTCTTATTGAATTTGAACAAATAAGTATAATAGATTAATCTATAAATTCCAAATCTACAAATAAATTCCACTGATTAAATAAAATTGCTATAATTAAATACTCAAATAATACCATAATCCATAAATATTGGAAGAGTAATTAATATGCGATTTAGAGTGAAGTAATGAATAAGTATTGAAATTTATCTGATTTTTCCTTCTTTTTCCCCCGCTATGTTTCTTGCTTAGGGCATACAAAAAATAGGTGTCCAATTTCTATCAGAAAATCAGAAAAAAAGATGTAAACTTTACGTTTATTAAAAAAAAAGAGTTGGGTTTTAAACTTTACGTTTATTAAAAAAAAAAAGAGTTGGGTTTTGGGTGTCCACTTTTGTACATCATCGGTACTACACCTGTTATTGTTTTCGTAATAATAATCAAGGTTAGTATATATCCATTAATATACTATTATATCAACAATATGCCTACGTACATTATAATATCAGAAACTTAAAAATGAATGCATAAAAAAGATAAACCACTGAAATTAGATCATTGTATATACTATTCTCTTCTTGACATTAAACATAATTTGTTTTTAATTTTTCATATAAAATAAAAGGTAGTGTAAAATATATAAGTGTGATGAAGTCCACAGATTTTAATGGATTAATTTGTGTTTTTTTTTTTAACATTAGCGAGATAGCCCCGAAAAAGAAAACAGACCAATATCACGGATGTAGTATATGTTTTGTCTTAAAAGAACATCAAACATTGCTTAAATTTGCAGTCATTTTGAGAAAGAAATCTGAAACATTTCACATGATGATGATGAGTAACGAGTAAAACTAGGGGTGTCACGGTACGGTATACCTTACTAAAATCGTCATACCTTATACCTTACCTTTACCTTCGGTATGGAAAATTTCATACCGTTACCTTACCATAATTTTCAGTATACCTTAGTTCGGTATACCTTACTTTCGGTATGACATTTTTACATACCTATACCTTACCTTATTTTCGGTATACCTTCGGTATAACTTTCTTTGGCGGTATACTAAAAATTTATTTATTTAAAATATGTGCATATATAAAACATAATGAACAACAACTTAAATAACATTAAACATATAAAAAATACAAAGTATTATTTTATAATAACATAATTTTCGAGATTAACCTCTAATATCATATAATTAATTACTAAAAGATTAACTAATTATATTATTATATTGTTATATATGTACTAGATTTAAATATATGAATCATTTTCTTATTAATTGGTCATATATGCGTGATATATTATACTAACAAATTAAGTTATTTTCATTAATTATGTATTACAATTTATATTATATTTAAAATTAAGTAGACATAGTTATGTTATCATATAAAACAATTTATTTTTATTTTATTATAATTATTTAGATTGATGTGCTAGTTTTAAAAAATAATTTAGTAAAATTATATCACAACTATTTAGTTATGTAATAAAAAATTATGTCTTATTCAATATTTTCAATTATCAACAAAATCAAGTATTTTGTAATTTGTCACTAATATTTATTAACTATAATTTATAATTTATGATTAAAATTGAATATATATGTACATATAATTTTTTATACACAAAAACAACAATATATATCATTTTTTTCCATTATATACTACGGTACAGTATATGACGGTATACCTCGGTATTTGAAAAACTTATACCTTTACCTTATCGAAAAGTTCGGTACGATATCATACCTTGCAAAAAATTCCGGTATACCTTATATTCGGTATTTTGCGGTATTTTTCGATACGGTATGCTCGGTATACCGTTTTTTCGGTAAATTTTGACAGCCCTAAGTAAAACAACAACTCTTATAGTAGTATATTTTGGGAATTTTCTAACAATTAAGCTTCGATAACATGATTGCTTTTGTCTATTTATTGAGAGGCCCAAGAGAGCCCACTATATATTTTATAATTCTCTACATGCTGACATGATCGAGGAAGAAAGCCCAGTTCAATAAATAGATTTGGTACTCCAATTTTCAGCTACTTTGTCCTAATTTAATTCCTACATAGGAAATGGACAGCTCAAAACTTTCAAGTACTTCTAAATTCTGATACAAGAAACTAAATGAGAATGCATGCTTGCAAGTTGCAAGTTGCAACAATGTACATGCATGTGAGTCCCACCAAATTATCAAGCCTAGTTATAATTAACTCGGTATGTCTTTTCTTGAAAAAGAGTTGCTGCCTGTATTGAGATCTCATTATCATATGTAATTAATTAATACCACACCTTCTAATTACTTTGATAATTTGATGAAAAAGAAAAAACTACTTCCGTCCCGATAAGCTTGGGCACACTTTTATTGTTAGGATATCTCACTTAACTTGACACATTTTAAAAATAGTAAAAATTATCTCTTACAAAAGGTGTGAATTCTACCACATTTATCACTCTTATACTACTTTATACATTCTCCTTAATAACCGTATCAGAAAAAAAGATGTCAAGCTTAGTGGGACGGAGGGAGTATCAAATATCACTCATGATTTTGCTTTCCCTTTTAGATTATTCCATTTGGTTGTATCATTTCGATTTTGAGCTCTAAAGTAAACCTAAAGACGGATGGGTCAAACCACTATTTAACTCATCCATATATATATAAAACATGAAGTATCAATTGCAAATCAATTTGCAATCAATTTCAGTAGCAATTTTGTAAATAACTTCAATTTCAATGACAAAGATTATATAACTATTAAATTAAAAAAATTGACACTATTAAGATTTGATTTCAATACCTTTCATCTATATATATATATATATATATATATATATATAAAACATGAAGCATCAATTGCAAATCAATTTGCAATTAATTTCAATGGCGATTTTGTAAATAACTTAATTTCTTTAAATATCTCTATGCATAAATTGTGCATAAATAAATAATCTCGTACATAGCACGGATGCAATACCGAGTTTACTTAATTTACTGCACAAAATCTTATGTCCATAACTACTAAAATCAGATAGATGAAGTTGCATGTATCTTTTATTCTTAAACTTATGGTAGTTATAATCACAAAAAATAAACATTAGTCTAATGGTAGTGATTACTTTGAAAACAAGGAAGATTTTCTCTAAAAACAAAGAAAGATTTTAATCTTTTGATAGGCACTAATTTTAAGTGTCTTTTAGTAGTCTTACCTTAAAAAAAATAGTACGATCATCTTTCAAATTTAAATCCAACCACAATTAAATTTAAATTTTATTTTAATCGTCATGAAAATGACATTATTCATTCAAAAGCATAAAATAACAACAACAAGAAAAAAGTGAAATTGATAATACTCTATACATTTTATAAAAACACCCACCATTTGACTCAGCGCATATTTTAATAAAATCTACTTCATTCATTCCGCTAAAAAATAAAATAAAAATAACGAAAGATTTGTTATCAATCGTTAATCAATGACGAAATATTCGTCGTTCCATCATTGGCACTACATTATTATTCCGTTATTGTTCAGTCGTTAAATAACGACCGAATATTAGTATGGCGTTGTTTTGGTATTTTTTTGTAGTGGTGGTTCAAATCAATGATGATACAAGTAGTTGGCATTATGATTATATTATATTTTATATATATATATAATATAATATAATATAGGTGTTCGTAGTTATGATTACGGTTCGAACCGTAATTGCATCGTCAGTTTGCGGTTTATTATTTTGAAACCATAATCAAACCTTGGTTATTACGATTCATGGTTTGGAATCAGAACCGTTCAAGAAAGTTCTGATTTCTAACTGTCGGTCCCGGTTCCGAATCACGATTCTATTAGAATCGCTCTTAAAAATGCGTACTTTAATATGGATTTGCAAGTTGAAAACGCGTAATTTTATGAGTTATAAAGAATGATTCTATACAATACATGGTTACAGTTCGGAACTGAATTGTTGGGAACGATTACAATTTTTGAACCAGCCAGACACCAATTACAATTCAATTACAGTATAATTCGATAATTACAAATATTTTGAACACCTTTAAAATTACGTATCGAATAAAGATAAATGACAAACATGAACACACAAATTATGTAATTTATTATGTTAGTTATCTCTATAGAAAAAGATCAACTTTGTATGAAATTACAACACCAATGACATATTGATATTATAGCAATTAGGTTAAGATTATATAATTCATAATCATTCCCTAACTCTTAACACGTGATTGTGGAATATTTCGAACTTGAAAAGTGGCGGGCTCATATGAGTGGATCGGGCTGAACCGACTGAGCTCAAAGTTATTTGTAAATTTTACTTGGATAATATATATTCATGACACAAAATTTTTGGACACGGTTATTAAGAAAAGTGTATAAAGTAGTGTAAGAGTGTCAAAGGTGGTAGGGTCCACACCTTTTGAAAGAAATAATTTTTACTATCTTAATAATGTATCAAGTTTAGTAGAACGCAAATAAGAGAATTGTATCAACCATAATGAGACGGTAGAGTAAAACATAAGTAATAGTATAATAAATTTGAATTATTTCATATTATATTTTAATTTTTTTAGAGATTATGTTCGTAGTATTTTTATTTTTTAGAGATTGTGTTCATAGTATGTTTAATAGATGTCGCACAAACGTATAATTCACTATAATTATTTATATTTTTTTTATTTTTTTTATTATTTTATATTAAATAATACTCCCTCCGTCCCACGAAAGTGGTCTTGTTTCATTATAATAATACACTCATTTGAATATAATAGAGGACCACTTTCGTGGGACGGAGGGAGTATTAAATTATGCTCTAAATTAATAAATTATAATTCAAAAATGAGAATTAATAAATATTTATCAAATATTTATTATGAGATCTCACCTTAATTGTCCCAAAATTTTTCGAACAGCATACCAATATCATACTTCCTCCGTTCCTTAAAAACATGCACATTTTGTCATTTTGGTATGTTTTTCATAAATATGCACCTTCTATTTTTGAATATTTATACATTTTTTTTTGTGGGCTTCAATCCTTACTACATTCAAATCAACTATATTTTAATATTTAATAACATTTTTTTGTGGGTCTCAATCTCCACTACCATTCAAATTAATTATATTTTAACAAATAATAATACTTTTACTACTCAATTCAACTACATTTTATTAAAACTCGCGCCGGATCAAATGGTGCATGTTTTTAAAGAAATAAATTAGTGTGTTTAATGTCTCTCAATCGCTTTTCACCTACTTTTAGTGGAATTAAATCAAGTAAAAAATGGTCCAAAAAGAAAATGACACATTTTGAAGTGGGACAACCTAATATTCCCTCTGTCCCATGAATGTAATTCTACTTTCCCATTTGGGACGTCCCATGAATGTAGTCCCGTTTTCATTTTTGGCAAATTTTAGCTCTTAAGTATTGTATTAATTGGGCTCCTAATTTAACTAACTCATTAAGTTAAACCCACTAAACCACCCTAATTAAACCCATTTTGATTCACCCAACATCAGATTAACTCATCCATTAACCCAACATCCTACTTCTTCATCGATTCACCCAACATCAAACCCTAGTTCCTCATTTACCAAAACTCTTCGGCGCCCGCTCACCTTCAACCCTACTGCCTCTTCCATTTTTCATTCTCCACTTCCTCTGCCATCTCTGCGTAACCCTAAAATTGTTCTCGCATCCTACCACTATGATGAAATTGTCGAAAATATAACCCAAGTCAGAGTGGATGTCCACTTCGGCGCCACCCCTTCCACACCCAACAGCTCTATCCCACCCCACCGCTGTGATGAAATTGCCAAAAATTAAGTTTGGAGCAGAGGAGATCCCCCACTTATTTGGGGGGAAACGCCCTTCGTCGCCACCTTTACCACAACCGAAGAAGAAGAGTCGTTTATCAGAGTGGATGTCCACTTTTCCGCTTTTCGTAGTGCATAAGCTATAAATGAAGGATCTTTTGAGTCCTCTGTCCAGGTGCTATCCTCCTCTGCTTCTTTGAGTTGTGGAAAGGTAAGTGGCTACACTGAGGTATGGTTTCCTTAGATCTGTGATTTGTGTGGTCTACTTGAACATCCCCCACTGCATTTGTCTAATTATGATTGACCTAACTCACATTTTCACATTCTGAGCGGAGGGTTTTGCCAGAAAGTGTTGGTGGAGAATGGAGAATATGATGGAGAGTTGGTGAAGGAAAAGTTGAAAAAAGAGCTAGTGGATATGTTACTGGTGAGATCTTTCTCTACTGCCTATTTGTGCATGTTTGACCTATTGGTTATGAAATTGTATGATGAGTACAGTTTGGTAGGCTGTTTATTGGTTCAGAAATAATATAAATATGCTCAACCCTAGGCTTTGATATTGTTCAGAGATTGATGTTGTGTGTAGCTGAGATGATTTGTTATTGACTGCATGTCATGAGTAATGTTCATTGCTATGTTCATGTGCTATAGTTTAGTAACTGTGATGTTCATGTGATCTGTGAGATTTTCATGTGATCTGAATTGTGATATGAGATTTCTTATCTGTGTGATTGTGGTGTTCTTGTGACCTATTTTTATCTGGGGTTTTCATAGAGTAAAAGGCCAAATTAATATGCATATTTTGCATAATTTTAAGTCTTAATTCAATAAGATTTCAAGTACTGTAAATATGCAAACATTTACACAATAAAAACCCCCTACATTCATAATGTACACCTTAAACATGCTTACATCTAATGTTTAATAGGCATAACTAAATATCAACAAAATATATCTTCAAAACACTTTTCAAAATAAGCTTCTGCCCTATAACTAAGAAGCAACAAAATAAGCTTATGTACACCACCTGTACACCAACATGTAGAATTCTGCTCTATGTGCATCATGTAAGCCTCTGTACAACACCTGTCATTCCAATACCACCTTGTATCATTCCATTCTCAATCATGTGTGCTATACATTCATGTACAAGTTCTAGTGAAACTTTTAGATCCATTGGTAATGCATCTGCCCTTATGAGTGCATCTTTTTTCATGTGCGGAATCTTGTAGGCATTGTGACATTAATCTTCATTATTTCAACCATACACTCTTGTAGGCTTAAGAACACCTTATTAAGTGTGATAGGGGACAAGTTTTCAAACGAACTTGTGACTGCATTCACAAGTTCATCCACATTATAACTAGTTGTCTCTGTTTGTATAGATTGTATAACACTAAACCATCCTAAATCATTGACGTTGGTGTTAGGTGAATTGAATGGTTGATGCACCAATATGATATCAAAACTATTTTGGCTTGTTGCATTTCTAAAATCTGGATCTGAATCTTTAATGTGAGTTTTGCATTGTCATGTTGAATGAATATCCTCTTCGAAAATGTTGCATGCCACTTTTGCATAATTGTTGGGATAATCTGTCCATCATTAAAAATAAAAGCATAAATATAATTTGTCCACTTTATGAACATTAATTGAAACTACAATAAATATGTTGGTCTCTTTATGAACATTAATAGAACACTACACTTATGAAACTGTATTGAACATTGCACTTATGAAACTGTATTGAACATTGCATTTATGAAACTGCATTGAAAGTTGCATTTATGAAACTGCATTAAATACTGCACTTCTTAATTAAACATTGCGAACTTTAAACACTCCATTAAATCCTGCATTGAACATTGTACTTCTTAATCATTCACTTATACATGTGCAATAAATAAGCAACCATACAAATATTCTTTGCATTGCATACATTGTTTTTCAGATTGTCATATCTTCTCAATCAGACACACTTTAATCACTTCCTTTGTGATGGATTGAATTGGTTTTGTCTCTAACGTGCCTTTTACTCTATTCTTTGAATTCCTCTTGGCTGGAACCTTTTTAACAAATGGGAATAATCCTATTTTTCCCATCAAAGATCACATTATTATTTTCATCACATATCGGTCTACAAACTGCCCACATGAATATTACATTGGCGATGAATTTTTTACTCTTGCTACTCCTATGTGGTTCGGCCTCCCCCTGGGTGAGGCAGAACCTATGGGCAGTCTTTGACATGTAAAATCATTTCTCATCTATATCCATGGTGTTGTGCATGTTCTTGAATTTCAGAATGTTAAGTAGTCTATCGAATTGTAAAGCTTGCAAAGAAAAACTTAGCCTCAATAATTTGTTTGGGGCAGTGAGGTGCGTTTGATTGCATTATTGTGAGCTTTGATCAGACCTGTATTTATCCACCTCCAAATTGTGCTCTTACTGCAGCTTATGTCTATGGCTAACTTTCTAATTGTTGACCTCTTGAACAATTCCAAGCTTTCAATGAGTTGCAAATCAATAATGATTTTCTTACTTCTTTCATAGATTTTCCTACTTTGAGCTAACACTATTTCTCCACTTGCTATCTTATCTTTTGCAGCTGCCCAAATCCGAGACACTCTCTTTCGACAACAACCGATTTTCGTAGCTGCTTCACTCATCACCCCGCGACGTGGTTTGCCATTGATCAAGTTCAAAACAAGAAACTGTAGTATAGAGCCTTTCATTTCTGTTGTGATATCTTTTGATTTCTTCATGTTTTTGCTTTTGATGCTCTGAACTTGTATTAGAAATTCGAGAGATGGTTTGATGAATGAATTGAACACTAGGTTTATTTATATGATAGTTGTAATGCACTGTGTTGGAAATTTAAATTTTAGCCAAAATTTTTGAGTTTGACGGTTAAATTTTTGGCCAAATTTACAGATTTCATTTCATTCTTTTTGAATGTTCACTGACTTGATGTGTATGCATTGTTTAATGAATTTCAGTTTTTGGGATTGACAAAAATTAATTAATTAAAAATATTTAATTAAAATTTCCAATTTTATTAACTGTAAATGAATAAAAAATGAGTAAGAAGTTAAATGTAATTAGTTCACAAGTCAAACACACTAATACATCTAATAAAATGAATATTGGTTTGTGTGTAAAATGAGTTGGGACTACATTGGTGGGACAGATGGAGTATAATAACTAATAAGTGGAGTTTTTAAGTGGGACAAATAAGTATTTATATACATGCATATCGTTCACGCACATATTAACAATGTTTATCACTGTCGGATAGTTATTTTTGTTTAATTAAAATACTTTCGTATAATTTTTTATTCACAAATATGAAGAATAAAAATAAATTTCCAAAGATAATTGACGAAAATATAGGATGCATGAAAGAGTAAGTGAAATATATTTTAATTTAAGTATTATTGTTAAAAATAAATGTAGTAAATATTACAGTGATAATAATAATAGAAAATTATTTTATAATAAAATTAAATATAAATAAGTTATAACGATATATCAAAATAAATTTTGAATAAACTTGACATTTGAGCTACTTATATGATTATATCTCTATATACGAAAAAGACTGCAAAAGTTGTTCTTTAAAATTTTTAAAAAGACCCCAAATATTTTCCAGACCCTCCTAAATAAATAAGGTTTTCTTTCTCTTCAACAGTTCAATGCCTTCGATAAATTTCAATTGCATACCCTCATCCTCTTCCTTCATCGTGTTTCCTCATTCTCTCTCACAGTAGAGAGAGGAAACAAATTTCTTTCTCGCTCCATAATTCAATCCTTTCCTCTCTTACTTTTCCCTATCTATCTTTACCTCTCTAATCCCTATCTTTCTATACGATTCCTAAAATAAACCAATCTCTATATATATTTGGAAAATATATAGATCAATATACTTGTATACCTGTAACAAACTCTAGCGGTGATCGGAGCGCATAGTTTTTGATTTGCGAGTTATGCAGGCTGATCAGACGGTATTGAGTTTAAGACCAGGTGGCGGCACTCGAGGGGGAAGTAGAGTCTTCGGCTTGCGCTTTGATTCCTCGGCTGCGGCGGCGGCTTCTGATCTTCCCCTGCGTCCCCACGGCGGTATCTCTGCATCTTCGCCCAGTACACTCAAGGTTGTTTTTTTAAGCTATTCCGATCTAGGGTTTTTTTTTTTCTTCTCAATGTATTTTTTCGAAAACGTTTATTTCGCATTATGCTTATTCGGATTTACTGATTTTTTGTTATTCAAATGATTCTGATTGCTTATGTATTGGCACGTGTGGTATTTATATGTCGTCTAAGTTCACCAGCTTTGAATGTGACTTTCAGATTGTTATCTCTTTACGAGCTGCTCGGTTCTGTGAAGAATCTGTAATTGTTTATAGTGCAACAGTATGTCCTTAAATGGCTCGATGCTGAATTTATGTTATTTATCCCTCTCACCATGTGTTTTCAAGCTTGCCTAGTGATGGTTTTGAATATGAGAGAATGTGCATGCAGCTCGAATATGTGAAAATATAGGACTTACAGCCGTACATTAAGTTGCAATGTTAATTGACAGTTCCGCGAGAATTTCAGTGTTCTTACCTACATGTTATTGTTGAATGTTGTACCTTTTTGGTTTTTTGAACCCCAGTCAGGTTGTAGGAATGTACAATTTCAATATATTCTTTTAAATAACTTAGCAACTTAACACCTTGAGAATCTCACAGTATCATCACACAGACTTGTTTACTCCATTTAAAGCTGTTGAAATTATTGTCCTAATTCTTGGCAGTGCACTGAAGGAGTGTATTTGCTGTAAATATGGACGTAAAACAATACACAGTCATTAGTTGGGTGTGCAAGAAGAAGTACTGCATGCCCCATAAGGAAACCTGTGGATATGATACTTTGAATCTAAGTTAAAATTCTTGTCCTAATTCTTGGAACTACACTTTAGGAGTGTATATGCTGTAAATATGGACATAAAACAATATGTAGGCTTTAGGTGGGCTGCAAGAAGAAATGCATTATGGGCTGCAAGAAGAAATGCATGTCCATAAAGACACCTGTGGACTGGATATGATACTTGGGATTTGTCTTGTAACAATTACATCCTGTCTGAATGTCTTCTATGATGTTTAGTTTTTGTTTGGTCTCATATCAAACTGCTCTTGACATATATGCTGGGGTAACCATGTAGCTTATTTTCCTTTATGATCTAGGTTGATACTTCTGGTGGATATGAACAATAACTATCGTCTTTACTCTTTAATTTGTGGTCAGTCTGAAGAGTGTTTGTGCTGCATATAATCTGGACGTGTTCTATTTAATCTCTTTTATTCTTAGTTTCAGTTTGTGGTTCTTGAAATTCTTTTTTGATGGATGACCTCTTGCTTTTCAGCACCCTCTAATATTGCTAGGTCTTTCCACATACCTGCCTAATACATGTTGTGTATTTAAAACCTATTATGAAACTTAATCTTCTATCTTGATCTTTGCAAACTATTATCCCCTTAATATCCGGACAATATGATGCTTATAATGTTTGCCCTACTCTTATCATTCTACTTATTTTTTATATGCTTCTCACTTTTTTAATTTACCTAGCAGACCGGAGAGTCTCGATTCGAGGGTCATGAACGTATCCGTTATACTAGAGATCAGCTTCTGCAGCTAAGGGAGGTAAGTCTTGATTGTGGTGAATGCCTGTACTAAAGACTAAAGTTATTTATTCAGTGTTCTACCTGATAAATATTGTCCTTACCTCAATTAGCATCATAAATATTGCTCAAGCAATGAGTGATGTTCAAACTTTGATCTCACCACTGATAAGTGATACCAGTGTGCCCAGATTTGATCAAATTTCAGTTACCTTGTTACCTTTCTAACATGGAATTGGGGGACAGACAGTTACTTAGCTCCATTTATTTTAAATTTTTAACTGGTGTTCATATTCCATGGATAAGCGAATAATGATGTTTCTTAGCTTTTGGTATATCTTATTTGATTTCTTCTAAATTTGGTTATGTTTGTAGGTGACCAGCACCCCTGATGATATTCTAAAAGTTAAACAAGAAGTTGATGCTGAATTTTTTGGTGCAGACCCTACCTGGGGCCGAGTAGAAACAAATGTATGCATAGTTTTATCTCATCTTAATAAGTCACCATTCTTTTACCAAGATGATTTACGAGGGTAGCTTTATTCTTTGGTTCAATCCTTCCTTGGTTAATGTCTTAGCTATAGTATTTGATTATAATCCCATTCAGATGATTACCACTCTAAATTGATATATTTGGTTGACAACTAAGGACTTTCTTCTCTCTCTCTTTTTCTCTCTGTAGCTACCAACTCAGACCCCGAACCAGAATCGTTATTCTGAACCAGACAATCGCGACTGGCGCAATCGTTCCTCTCAATTCCCCCCTCAAACAGAAGAGAGGTCATGGGAGGCAATAAAAGATAGAGAATTTGGTGGGCGGTTTGATTCTAGACAGCAAGATGCTAATCAGTACAATAAGCAAGAGCAACTTAGCTCGCAGTTTTCAAGAGTGCAAATATCTTCAAACCAAGGGGTAATGTATTTCTGTCTAAATATTTCTGAGCTTCGTTTTATATTATTCTCTAGTTATAACTTATAATAGGTAGCATGTCCATGCAATTTTTTCTTCCCAAGAGTACTTACTCCTTTTCATTCACTCTATCGAATAGGTTGCGCCTGCTCTAATTAAAGCAGAGCTGCCATGGTCCGCTCGGAGGGGAAGTCTTTCTGATAAAGACCGCGTTTTAAAAACTGTGAAAGGGTTTGTGTTTCTGATATCTTATATACATTTCAGGTTCCTTAATTCTTTCCCTTGTTTTAACTATTTTGTGCTGAGCTAAATATGTTTCTTGCAGCATACTTAATAAGCTGACACCTGAGAAGTTCGATATTTTAAAGGGCCAATTGATTGATTCTGGAATCACAACAGCAGATATATTGAAGGTATTTACATGCTTGCTTGTAGCTCAATTGTGTTTGCCCCTCTCATATCTTATTTCTTCTAAATGTATGATTCTAGTTCCTTTCTTTTTAATGTTGCTCCCGTTCCCTAGATCTTACATAGGCTATTTATGCTTTTGCAGGATGTTATTTCCTTGATATTTGATAAGGCCGTATTGGAGCCAACATTTTGCCCCATGTATGCTTTGCTATGTTCAGATTTAAATGAAAAGCTTCCCCCATTCCCATCAGATGAACCTGGAGGGAAAGAAATCACGTTCAAGCGTGTTCTCTTGAATAACTGCCAAGAGGCTTTTGAAGGTGCTTCTAAATTGAGGGAAGAGGTTCGGCAGATGTCTGCTCCAGAACAAGAATCTGAAAGAAGAGACAAGGAACGACTGATTAAAATACGGACACTTGGAAATATACGCCTTATCGGAGAACTTTTGAAGCAAAAGATGGTTCCAGAAAAAATTGTTCATCACATTGTCCAGGTTAACACTCTTATTATTAGTGTATCTACTGCATTGTTTTGCTTTCCGTGACTTGTCATTTATGTTGGGCAATGCTTTTATCATATCTGAGATGTTTTATGTTTCTGACCAGGAACTATTGGGGCAAGATACCAAGAGTGTTCCTGAGGAGGAGAATGTCGAGGCCATATGCCAATTCTTCAACACTATTGGCAAGCAGCTTGATGAGAACCAAAAGTCCAAGCGTATTAATGATATGTACTTTAACCACTTAAAAGATTTGTCGGTAAATCCTCACTTGGCTGTAAGACTCAGATTCATGGTCCGTGATGTTCTTGATCTACGATCCAATAATTGGGTTCCAAGAAGGGAAGAGGTATAATCATAGCATTGGCTGCCTTTTCATAGTATATTTAAAAAATTAACTGTTAATCATCTGTTATGATTTGCCAGGTGAAAGCTAAGACCATCACTGAGATCCACTCAGAAGCGGAGAAAAATATGGGGCTACGTCCGGGTGCTACTGCTGGCATGAGGAATAGTCGAGTAGTTTCCTCTGGGGCTCAGGGAAGTATAAGTCCTGGTGCTTTCTCAATGAATCGACCTGGTGCAGGTGGTATGATGCCAGGAAGGAAGATGCCTGGTATGCCTGGTATGGATAACAACAATTGGGAAGTTCCTAGATCTCGATCTATGCCAAGAGGTGATGCTTCAAATGTTCACACTGGGCGTGGTCAGTCTCCACTTATAGTAAAGTCGCCTTCCGTGAACCAGAGACTTCTACCTCAAGGTAGTGGTGGTTTCATGAGTGGCAAGACTAGTGCTCTCTTACAGGGCAGCATTGCATCTCCTGCTCCAGACCCTAAGCCTCAAGTTGCATCCCCATATAAACAGCCTCCACCACCCGCCTCTGTTACCCCTGTTGCAGTAAAATCATCAGCTCCAGCTACAAAATCGAATACTGAAGAGCTCAAGAGAAAGACTGTGTCACTTCTTGAAGAGTACTTCAGCATCAGACTCTTAGACGAGGCGTTGCAATGTGTTGAAGAATTGAAGTCCCCTCATTATCACTCTGAGCTTGTTAAAGAGGCCATCTCACTTGGGTTGGAGAAGAGCCCACCTTGCGTCGAACCTATAGGGAAACTTCTGGAGTACTTGTGTGCAAAGAAGGTTCTCGACACAAAGGACATAGTTGCTGGATGCCTTGTATATGCTGCGTTACTGGATGATCTTGCCATTGATTTGCCTAAAGCACCTGCCAATTTTGGTGAGATAATTGGTATACTAACTCTGGCTGGATTCCTGGACTTCAAGGTAGTAAGAGACATTCTTGCAAAGGTGGGTGATGACTATTACCAGAAGGCCATATTTACTGCTGCTATTAAGATTGTTAGCTCTAGCCCTTCTGGAAAGGAGTTGCTTGATTCCCAGGTATCTGATATTACAGCATGTGAGAGCCTATTTTAGGGCTAGCTCCTTGTTGTAAGAGTCTTCTGTAAACCTCATAGATGAAATGTGCTCTCAAACACCTTCTTCGTCGCTTATAATCGTGAGGTGGTGGTGCTGTGCTGTGCTGCGGCTGTGGTGGAGTTGCGAGGAGCAGGTGATGCTGGTGGATTGTGTATTTTACTTGAGGTTATAGTATCGTGTTCATTAGAGAAGATATTGATGAAAAAAGAAAGACTGAAATTTTGTTTAATTAGTTGTCTTGTACTTAATTGATTAGTTTTTATTTATTCTGTTCCACTTTCACCAATTAAATTGTCGGATTTGCGATTCCTATTGTTACTATTCAAAAGTATTTAAGTGAATATGTGACTGCGTTTTTTTATCTTTAGCCTTCTTATTTAGTCTGCAAGTTTTGAGTTGATTATTGTGTCATGGATATCAAATATGGTCTTAATATATAATGTTTCTTTCAATCTCTATTAAACAGAGTTGATTATTGTGTCATGGATATCAAACATAGTCTTAGTATATAACGTTTCTTTCAATCTCTATTAAACTTATCACTAAATAACTGCACTATTTTTGTTCTAATAATAATTGTGTATGTTTATTTTGGTTTATTTTGGGTCCATTTTCAAGGAGAGTGCTCATAAGAATTTGTATCGGCTCTACAATTATTCTATTTAACAATGAATCAATGTCCATAATCATTTAGATCTCACAATATGTAAGGGATATTAGGATTTAAAACAAATATATATAAATGACATGCAACGCTACATTCAAATATCAGAGGCTTCCTCCTCCGTCCGTACACCACTTCTACTTCTGGAGGTCATATAAATCCAGTGTGCTTCAGCTGAACCCAGTCAATTTTGGCTATTTAAATAGGAATCTGCTACCATATTCTCATTTTTCAGATTTCTTGCTTTGCTTGTATATATATATGTATTCATGCACAAGAGGTCCACTTGCCGTGATCATATCATTTTCAACTACTGCAAAACTCGGTTTCATTACACCTTTTCTTTGATTGATTTATTTATTGCACTCTATCTACCACCACCACGCATTCCACTAGTTTCATACAATAAATATCATATCATATATTTTCCCAAAAAGCTATCTTTTTTTCCATCTTTATAACTTTATCGATCAGCATTAATCAGTATGATACTATGATGGGAATGAACTCATGTGCTCTTTCTCTTATAGCAATAATCTTGCTGTCGTCTCGTCTCATATCTCTTTCCCAACGACAACTGCTCATAGAAGCATCTCGAAACACTTCTTCTTCTTTGCAACAGGAAGCTGCAGAAATATCAGATAGCAATCATGGGTGGAGGAAGATTGTGGTAAGCAAGAAGAAGGGTCTCACCCAGAAGGGTCTCACGACTGTCACCACCCTCCCAAGGCCAAGTGGCGGCGCCCGTACAGGTATATCCAAAGCTCCTTCGTCTTTTCACCACAACACATCTCTGCTTCAACTTTACTCTCCCCTCCTACTTTTCTCCATTTTCTTTGCTTAATTTCTAGGCTTTCAAGCCTGCAGCTCTGTACCTATACTATAGTATGACGTCAGGGATGATGTTCAAATGGTTTGTGTGACGTGCGATCGTCGTGTACTTTGTGGTTGTCCAATCTGGGTTCTATGTTCAACTCTGTTTCTTCAATTCAATGCAATGCTCTCTGCAATCTTGAGCTAAAAAGATATGCCTTTATTTATTTTTGTTTTTTTGAAACAAGAAAGAAATGTAGTTCTGAAAAGAGTGATGATGTAATATTTGCTATAAATGGTCAACGACCTGCTTTATAAGTAAGATCTCCAAATTAAAGAAGCATGCTACTTAGTTTCTAATGTTGAAAAGCATGTTTCCTTGTCCTCTTAATTTTATTATTCCTTCTTTTACTATGGCACGTGCGCCCAACCAATAGTAAACAGTATACATATTCATTGTTTTATGTAGTCTCTCCGTCCCACCAATGTACTCCATCTTTCCCGATTAGGATGTCCCACGAAAGTAGTCTTATTTTTCTTTTTGACAAATTTTATAACTAAAAAGCTAAGGGTATTAAGGTAATACTAATAAAGTAGAGGGAATAAAATAAGATATTGATTTGCATGTAGAAAAAAAAGGGACTACTTTCGTGGTACGGAGTGAGTAATAAAAGCATAAAAGCTTGATATTCAAGATATATATATATGCTTCTTTCATGTCTATATTTGTCAGCATATACTTCATCGTTGAATAATTCATTTGCCGTTTTACTACAAATGTTTGACTCCTTTCCACTTATTCGCCTTTGGATATAAAGGGGAAAATAAAGAAAAATAAAAGAAACTGTAAGTGTTACGATTACATGCACATATACCACGTGAATCATCTTCCTTTATTCTTCATCCTTTACAGACTGCACCACCACCACCACAGTTGTCACTTTTCTTGTTCAACTCCTTGATCGTCACAGAATTTATAAATACCAGCAGCAATTCAAGAATAAATTATGATCACACACCTCCACATAACACACTATCTGCTCCAGTTCTACCATGAAGATCCAATCACTTTCGTTGCTCGTGTTAATCTTGGTTGCGTCCGTCGCGTGCCATCCCACTGAAACAGGTATGGTTTTCGTTGCATAACGATTGCTAAATCATTTCTTTTGCTTCTTAAATGTCTCTAACTGCACTGCACTATTTCTTCTCATGGCTTTGAACAGATATGGATCTGAAACGACATGATCAGCAGCAGACGAATGCAAGAGCCGTTATGCATGATCGTAGAGGAGGTTATGGAGGTGGAGATCTTAACAAGAAGCCAGCACAAGTTAAAAATGGAGCCCATGATTTACATCTAAAAACTACTGGTGGCATCAGTTTCTGGGTATCTGTGGCTGTCACTTGCTTCTTCCAACTTGCTTGAGTTTCTTTCTGCTCGAATATCTGCCATCTATGCTGGCAGTGGTCTACTTCTAAACCTCGTATCTCTTCAATCTAAATCGAATTTGAGTTCGATGCCTCTACTTATAGATGTTATCCTGAACTTGAGCTGAAATTCCAGAATTTCTAAATACCTAAAGAAGGTCGGATGCATACATCTATTATCTATACTACTGCTCAATCATGTTATTCATCAACTTATGTGGCTGGACTTGAAAGAGTTTCACAAGATCTAAAGAGATATTTATACTGACAAAATACCTCAAAATATGACTACGAAATTCCAGAACGAGTAACAAATATAGAATAAATAAAGAAGTATCCGAGGTTTCAAAGAAAAAAAAAAAAGAAGAGTTGCACAAGTTTCTGAAACAAACAACTTTCCGAAGCAGGGTTCAACATAACATGACATACAAAATATACACATTAAATAGAGAAATATAACTTCTCATTGTACCTTCATGACGAATACACATCAGCAGTCTCTAGATAACTGCAGAAGTAATTTCTTCATCTTTTTTATCTGATCAAATTCTGAAGACATCTGTTTGAAACCGCTCATCATACAAGCTCCAATGCCCATATCTCTCTGTATGGAAAACTGACCTTGGGATATAAAAGTTGGGCTTCTTGATAGTTTTTAACTTCTTCAGATTGGCAGACGCATTCACAATATCTCGACTGGTCACATTTGCACAACCAGATAAGTCAACATACTCTAGGTCCTCACACCCTTGAGAGATTAGAGTGAGCCCTTTAGCTGTCAACTTTAAGAAACGAATTTCAAGATGGAGAAGATGAGGCATGAATTTTGAGATGGCGGCAGCTTCTGAATCCCCATCTTGAGGGCAGGCGTTCAGATATTCAAAGGGCACAATTCCTAAATGCTGAGAAGGATCCAACCAGTTCATTAAGTTTCGTTTAAGGATGTGCAAATTGGGACATTTAGAGCCTATGAGAGCCATAGATTTTTCAGATATTTCGTAGCAGTAGCTGATGTCAAGCTCCTTGATCTTGGGGCAACCAGAAGCTATTTCAGCCATGATTGCATCAGTAACATGAGGAGAGCTCTTGATAGAAAGAACTAGAAGATTTGGACACCTGAAAGCAATGCACGAAACAACAGTTTCTGTTTATTCTCAGGTTACCAGTGAGTGCATCAGTAACTCAAATAAGTGACATACAGCTTCATTTCTTTATTAGAATCTCAAGGAAACAAAATATGTTAAAAGAGTAATACAGCAATGGATCAACAAACAGAAAATCTAAAACATGTCAGACCATAAGCAAGCATACAAAAGCTCTTATAAATGGAGATTAAACAAGATAACTTTTAGTTTTTACCTGCATGGCATGTAAATTAGTAGCAAATGTAAAGCAAACTGCTTGCAAGAAATTGATTCAAATCTCTCGTACTTATGTAAGATCGTGAAATCTACTGTAGATATTTGATAATCAGAATAGCAGCAGAACGAAATACATTGTTTGAGTCTTGAGTTAAAAAAAATGCATGACAGAAAAGGAAAAAATTAATGTTTCCCATTCTATTATGATAAAACTAAGATCTTGGCACAAAGAGAAAGAGTTCCACATAACTTACTAAGTTTGCAGCATTATTTATATAGAATGAGCTTAAGACCTTTAAGAGTATTTTTCATCTTTTAGCTGTTTACAGGAAACCAGAAGCAAAAGCATTCTTCTACAAACTAAGAAATAATAGGACAGACTTCAGGAAACTGACATTAGGGGAATCTTCGGGAAATGATGCAGCAATCAATAACATAGGTTCCATTACTTCCGTAGCATTGAACACCACCCATAATTCATATCCAAATCACACCTCAAATCAACAAATTTAGGAAAAAAGAGATAATACATAAGTGAAAAAACTCTCAACTTAAGCAATTAAAGTTGGAACTTTCAAGATCACTTGATTAATGAAACCTCTCAATCGAAGAGACCCCTTTCCAAATTTCATCAAGTCAGCTCAATCAGTATACGGAACAAAGGAGTACCATAACATGTTCATTTATAAGTAGAAACAACCTTCCGATCAATAAATTGCAAAACAATCACAGTCAAGTAATCGATTCTTAAAATATCAAAAATGTTCAATATCAGAAGCAAAAAGCCAGGATTATAGTAATCAGCTGCAGGTCGAATTCAAATCAACAAATAAAAACCAAGGAAACCAAGAAAAACGCTAAATTAATCAATAACACAGGAAATAATAGTTATCAACCACGGCTCCAACAGTGAATCCACTCAATCAAAAAATTCCAGCCACATACAAAAAGTTCCAAATCTAGATAAAAATGCGGAACGGGTATATTATAAATCATCCGCATCCAATCGCACACTTCGCATAATTCAAGAAATTGAAAAGAGATACCTTTGCGCAACAAAGGCGAGCGATCGATCAGAGCAATGCCTAAGGCGGATCTCGGTTAGGCCGCTTGCACTCCAAACGACGACGGATTGAAGCATGTTATCGATCCTCCGCTCGAACTCGGGAGTCCAGAAGCGGGGCAATTCAGCTGCAAAACCGAAATAAGGTTCGAGATCGAGCACCGAATTGAGGCAGGGATCCTTGCAGGCTTGATGCCAAGCCTTGCAGGAGCGCATAGCTCCCCGCCATCGGTCTTCCAAGGAGAGGCGGGAAAGGATGTTGATGAGGCACTCGTGAGTCAACTCGGCCCAGTCTGCGGCGGGGGGTTGACCGGACTCGGCAGTTGTACGGTCAGTTTCGCTGTCCTCATCCATTTCTAAGTGAGCGGATGGAATCTGTTGGAATAGTCTTTGCAACTTGCAACTCTTTCTTTATGCTAATATCTCATTACTCATATTTATAATACTCCATTTGGGAATATGGACTTTTTATTTTAGTTTTCTAATTCTGAAATAAACATATTCCTTCTATCTAAATATATTGTGATATTTAACTTATCATTTTCATTCATTCATAAAAATTCAACATTTTTATCATCATATAATATTTGTAGGATCAGAATAAAACCCTTATCCTAAAATTTAGAATTAGATTAATGTAATTATGTCAGCTAAATTTATAATAAAATGTGCTTTTGAATTGATCTGATATTTTAAGAATTTTGCATATTTCAACTCTATCAAAATGGAATCTATTACAAATATATATATATATATATATATTATAATTTCTTATTTCGACAATGTATAAATATCTATATGAAAGTCAAAATTTTATATTCATTTTTATGCATGTAAGTATATTATGGCGAATTCTTCAGAAAAAATTATATCATTCGCAACTGAATCTGATAATCTGATAATTGAGATTTTGAGCGCACATACATTTTAAAACTCGTGCCTTGCCTTCCACTGGTGGAGGATAGAGTATTAAATATTTGAACTACTAATAGAAGAGGCACTAAAAATACTTCCAATATAACATCTCAATTGGATCAAGGAAGTAACCACAAAAACAACTGTAGTCAAATAGAATAGAAAACAACTGTACTCCACAACATGATGAAATCAATGTGTACTGGAAAGTTCAACAGTCCATACATGAAAAGTTCAACAACATGCCCATTAGTCGCAAAAGTTTGAAAATGCAGGACAAGATCTAGCATTAGATACATATACAAAGAGAAGATACAGACAAAAGTTTGAGTGGAAGAAAATAGGAGTATAAAGTTGAAATGAGTTAGAATGAAACTGCCACAAGTGCTGAAAGAGCATCTGAGAAATCAGCTCAACGAGCAGCAACTATTGGTCTAAGCTATACGCCCTCACAACCATGTAGTCAATAATGAACTGAGAAACAAGAATTACACACGGATAATGCCAGTATATATTTGGCATACGCCTCATGGTTACTAATACATTTCTAGTAACACCATATTCGGCAAACGAATCTTCCTTGTATCGTTGCATTGCATCGTTAACTCCTTATTCTGGTGTAAGATACTCAACAGGAGAAGGCCAGCTGTGCTAATTCAGGGATACTGATCTTTAGCAATAGGAAAACCGATTCTTGATATCCTGCTAGCAATGGTGGTGAATACTTCTTTTTCACTTCCAAATCATGAGCAGAACCATAATCCCTAACAAAAGCCACAGTAACCAGAAAAGAGCCAAGAACAATGATCTTGTACAAATACACAAGACAAGCAGAGTAAAAAATTGACCAAACCATAAACCACCAATTATCTAAATCAGCAGCGAAAGTGCATCATAATTGACTAATCTCACTCTAATTAACCAACAAGATTCGATCATCATTCATAGTGCTGACAATAAAAAATACACCATGAATAATCACACTGAGCACTTAAAGCATACAATCGTAGTATCACAACAGAAACGGAATATTAACGAATGAGAGAAAAGGAAGGGTAAAATTAAGCTAGCTCGTGATAATAATGTCCACGGAATCTATCAGGATCGAGGCAAGCAATCGCGTAGAGAGCGTAGATGATCCCAGGAACATAACCCAAAATGGTCAACAGCAAGCAAATGCAGAACTCCACCTGCACCAAAATTGAATCAATCATCAGAAGTAAAGAAGACTGTCGGTGGATTGAGAGAAGTGGGAACATACCGAGCAGTAGCCATGGCGGAGGCAAACGCCGAGAGGCGGGAGCAAGATTGCGAGTAGGATCTCGCAGAAGATTATACAGCAAGACATATCATTTCTATTTCTCTATTTTCTTCCTTTATTTCAGTTTTAGAGAGAGAGAAAAAAAATAAATACCTTAAAGCCCTCACTCGAGTCACAAGCTCGCGTTACTGAGCTCGGCGAGCGTTAATTGTAGCTATTCTAATATATAGATTAACAACTATGGCTATTATACCGGTGTGGGATATTATATATAATATTCCCCAATTTGCTCATCTTTACGGTGCATCATAGGGTAATATTTCCCGAGAGCATACAATTAATCATACATACTTATGTTCCATTTAATATATAATTACGACATTATTCATCATCTTTTTCACCTGTAGTTCGACCCAACAGGTATAACTAACACTACAATTAATAAAACTAAACTAACATATCAACAAATAAATTTTAAGTGTTACATTTTGGATAATTGTACTGATGATAGTTTTCGTACTGATCTTATTTAAAATATTGAATCCTTTTAAATATGAAGCTTGTTTTTCTTTATTATTAGGGTATATTTAATTATATTCATGAAAAAATATGGACGATTTAAATTTATTTTTAATTAACACAAATATATATATTTTTAAGTATAATCATCCTATGTATATAATAATTAAATTGTAACCATAAATTAAAATAAATGAACGATTAAAATCAAATCATAGTTAACATGCATCTTAATTGTTCATTTATTTTGATCTACATTTACAACTTATTTAAATCCTATATATATTATTTTATATTTTAAAAGTTATAAAAATAATTATTCTATTATGATTATCTCTTATGCGTAATATATTTTTAGGGTGATTATCTCTATTTTTACTCATATAAATAAATAATAAATATTTAATAAATAGTGTCAAGCCTCACTTTTAAGGTTCATTGACGTATAATTTAATATTTATTTAATATAATAAAATATAAAATAAAATTTATTATTTGGCATGATTTTATTGCGTTTTAAGTCTTTTTGTCGAGTTTAGTTGAGTCGTCTTTTAATTTTTTTTCGTTGTTTTTAGTTCGTTTTTATGCCGAATTTGTTTGTTCTATTGTATCGTTTGATAGGTGTGAAAAAAGAGCAAAAAGACGAATAAATGAAGTCGAATAAGCCGGACGAGAGCTTGCTAGGAGTTATGGGCAGAAGACGAGAGGAAAAGAACGCGAGAACATTACAGAATGCGAAATTGTTACATCTTACGCAATAATTTTGTTTTGGCCGGTTCTCCTTCGTTACAATTTTGATTTTGGATACTTTTGCGGCTATGGACATTGGGCCTGTGCTGCAACAAAAATCAGAGATCGTTGGGTGCCCAACACTCGTTGCGCGCGTGATTTGATCTCATATTTTTCTTATTTAAAGCTCTTTTTGGACATAGGCTTGAGAGATCATTCATTATTTTCCATTCTAAAACCCTAGAAGCCACTTTAGACTAATTTTTCATTGTATTTCACATCGGGATGAATGATTGAAGGCGAGTTTGACGAGTGATGATAAAATTATATAAAAATATTCATAAAAAATCCCGCATATCCACCTAATATTAATCATATTAATCTATTTTTTTATATAAAATTATATATGATTCTCATAAAAAATTATATTTAATATATTTTAAATATTAAAATTATATATTTTAGAGATGATAGATACCCACGAGTGATGAATTAATGAATATCTAACGGGTGGTGAGTGGCGGATTCGCGGATATTCAATAAGTGATGAGTTTGAATGAATTTAATATTCATTTAGTTTGTAGGTACCAGTATGGATCCATATCCGTCATGCCCGACGCCACCCTTACTCACACTACAACATTCGTCACGGTAAACACAATATAATTAATCATATTCAATATTTCAATAATATGCCCTATATACTCCATATTAGGGATTGCAGATTAAATATTCTTATATATATTGCCACTAAAAAATATGGAAAAGATAAATGCAGGATCTGAGTGTATTACAATTTACAAATACAAGTTTTTTATATTTATGCGAGATAAATAAAATTGCAATAAATAGAGAATAAAGGATGTAATTTTGGTAACATCCCATTTAATAAAATAGTAACGGAATTTAAATACGTGAGGTGAGGCTATAACTAATTATAAACACACGTGACACGACATGCACTAAATGTCGATAGTGGCATAATATCCACGCGCTCCACGCACTACGGAAGCGCGTGATATATATCTGATTCTTGGCACCGTTTCACTTCAAAGTTCAAAAACCCTAAATATTTCAAATTTTGCAAAGCCCTCGCTTTCTTCTGATTATTGTTTACGAAAAAGGCAAATTATTGGGAAATGGTCTACGAGCGTTATCGCCTTCCTTCGAATCACATTCTGCTATCCGGTAGAATATCGCTACCACTGTCTTATGGTGAGTATTTTATCTCAATCTCAATTTTGTGTTCTAAAAAAATAGTCGGCACGGTTTTGTTCATTTTTCTGAGGTTGTATGTTGGATGTGTGAGGAATGTGGAGTTTTGGGTTGGGTTGGGTTGGCTATTGAAGGAACTGAGCGGCATTGCTGATCAAGTGCATGCTTTAATTCTTTGAAAAATTAGAAGAAGAAAAAAAGATTTCCTTTTAGACTTTCTGCCCTTTCTTTCCCAACTAGTGTTTTCTGATTCTTCTTTCTTGAAGTCTGAAAGGGGGTTTTTTTTTTTCTCTTCTAATTTTTCATTTTTATTTTTTGACATGCAATGGTTTTGCATATATGTTGGAAGATTGCAAAGCATGAGCTTTTACCTTAATGAATCCAAATACAGTTACGCATTTTGGGTTTCCTGTGCCAAATATTTTCATATGAACAAAAATGGAAATCTTGAAACTGTTAGAAAGACAGCGGCAATTACCATTGGATGTGAATTATTGAGTTTTTTGTGTCATACTTTGAACATCACATTTAATTAGTAGTTTATTTGTTGAATCGCATTCTCTAGTAAATTCCATTTAGGGTCTGCTCTGTATTTAGGTTGTATTTAATACTCCATCCGTACTACTAAAGTACCAAATATGTGAGTTTTTTGGTCAATTATGTTTGTTGCAGATAGATATACAAGACATGAACTTGGATGGATGCAGCATCAGCACTTGCATGGTGATCAACATGGGCTAATCTCTCACCCTCAGCCCCATCCTCCTTCTCACCATCAAACACACCCTTATCCTCAACCTCAATATCATCTTAACCCAAATCCTCATCCTTCACACTCATACGAAGCGATACAGAGGGAAATTGAGAAGGAAATTATCAGACAGGAGATAATCGCGTCTGAGATCCGTAGAAGGCGTGCATTGGAGGATGAGGTATGGAGGGAGCTGATGATGGAGAGGGAAATAGCTCGACATGGTGGAAGTAATGGGTTTTCTTTTGGATCACCATCACCAATGGGGTTGGACTTTCACATGAGACCTCCACTGGCTGAGACGAGAACTGAGGAGAGGTCTCTTGAGACAGGGATTGTGTTGCCGCTCATGCAGAGGGACATATTGAACAATGGGCAGGAGGGTAGGGTACCAGAAACTTTGCCTTTTCAGAGAGCATCGAATGATGTGAGAACGGTGAGAAATTCAGAGGTTACAAGTGTCTTGGAGGGTAGCAACGAAAAGAAGAAAATAGTCTTGCTGGTCAGTATTTCTATTCTCTCGTGTGTGCGTACTCTGGTATCTATTTTTGAGATGGAAATAGATACTTATGTGCAATGCAATATATTAGGCCTTGTAAATAGTACTTCAAAGTGCAATCTAAATACTCGCTCCGTCCCACTAAGGTTGACACTTTTACTATTTTTAGAATGTGACAAGCTTAGTGAGACGTCCTAATAAAGAAAATGTGTCAAACTTAGTGAGACGGAGGAAGTACTAAATAGTATTCTGCTTTATAAAGGTTCTAAAATTTTCTATTCATTTTCTTGGGGCATGATGCCATAAGCATTTTGTTTCCCGTAATTCCTCTGCACAACCCAACTCCTAGGTTGTGGCGTCCATTTTGGGACTTCAAATAGAGATGGAATAGTAAAAAAGAGGTAAAAAAGATAAAGAATGAAAGAAAAAAAAAAAAAAAAAAACTAGAAGAATTATAAAGGGAATGAAAGATGCACTTAGAGACTAGAAAATTAAATGTAACACGATAGAATGAGAAAATTCTGATACGGTTTTAGAGTTCTATTTTCTAAATTTTACTGTCTCATATTTATGCAAGTGTAGACTATATTTCTTTAAGCCTGCAAAAGCTTCTAATGTGAATCAGTGCTTGATCTCTCTTCAAACGATACTTTGAAATGGACAGTGTCTAGTACTTATGAATTGACATGTTTAAAAATGTTCTCCACAACCCCAACTAAAGCTCTTGGGAGTTTATATCTTTAATTATTGTAAATTGAGATTACCTGCATTCATGTTGAAAACTTTAAAACGTGTTTATTAATTCGTTGACGTAGATTGATCTTATCATGTCTATTTAAAATTGCTTTAAAATCTATAGGTTATCTTTTGTTCTATTTTATGTCAGTCAACTTCCTTTTGTACATCCTCTCATTTTATTGCATGCTTTTTATCTTCTTCTTTACACCCAACAGCTAAATTGCAGTAATCAATGTTGTGAAATAAGTCGCAGTTAAAGCATTTTTCTTAAATGAGGCGAAGCTTAAGCCTCAAACTTAAAGCAAAGAAAAAATTATTAAAAGAACAAATACTTAAAATAGAGAAATAAAAAATAAAGTACAAATTTAATAGTTTTTTCGGGTTGATCTTGGCACGTAATCATGAATAGAGGTGGAGGAGCAGGGATTTGAGTCGTGACTTGTTACGATTCAATCTGAGTCTTTAGTTTCCCAGCAAAAGACCTTTTGATAATATGCTGAAGAAATAAGAAACTTGAGACTTGAATTGTATTGTAGTGCACAAGTCCTTTGGCCATTTGTGATTAGTGTGCTTCGTTTTCACTTTTGTTTTGTGCAAGTATTTTAGGCTAAACCAACCAACAATATAACTGGAGTTAAGAGGGATAGATCTGGATCAGGTGCCATTGATACTCCATCAGATCACAACTTAAAGACGAAAGCAAAAAAGGAGTGGAGGTGTGCCCTTTGCCATATTAGTGCCCCCAATGAGCGTGGTCTGAATCAGCACCTGAAGGGAAAGAAGCACAAAATGAAGGAGGCTGAAACTGCTGCACCGAAAGCTCAGAAGAGCGCGGAAAACTCTAGAGCAGCACTTGGCACACATAAAGTTGCCAACTCTGGTAAGATTGGAGATGCCAGATCAGGGATAGATGGTGCGCCACTATCGCAGAGAAACCTAAACTTGGACAACTTGAAGAAGGACGAGTCAGTGAAACCTCAAGAAGTGCAGAAGAAGGACAAAACTAATAAGGAAGCGTACCAATTTTGGTGCGAGACATGTCAGATTGGTGTGGGAAATCAAAAAATCATGGATTCGCATAAACAGGGGAGAAAACATAAACGACAGCTTATAAATAGCCTCGGCGTTAGTCTAGTTTGCTCATCCAATCAAAATGAAGGAGCTGTGAAAGGAGAGAACTGTGGAATGACATCGATGAAAGTGTGGAAGAAAATCACTTGACCATGGTAGGGAAAATCACTTGACCATGGTAGGTGGTAGCAGATGAGGCAAAATGTGTGAGATTGATACTAGTATCTTGATTTTGTCCAATCTCATATATGCATCTCACGAACTATAAATTTCTCTAATATTGATATGTTCAGTATAATCTAGGTACATATTTATCAGGAATGTGGTATGTTTTATGTCAATGTCTCAATTTTCTGCAAAATCGTACTCCTCGCACATTTCTCTACTTTATGTCATTCACGATAAGTTTAGACACTTATATTTTTAATAATTATACTCATTCCACTCATAATATATTTAATTTATTTATCCATCCCTAAGTTTTCTTTTATTCACAAACACATATTTAATTAATAAATATTGTGAGACTATTATTCTACTTACAACACATTCAAATTATTCGTTAAAATTCGTATCGAACTTAAATATGCAATTACTTAATGAACATATGAAGTAATTATCATTTTTGGAGTTTTCAATAATACACATACTCCCTTCGTCCCATCTCCATAGTTTGCTTTGACTTTTCACACATATTAAGAAATGTATTTAATACGTTTTGAAAAATATAATTTATATGCAAAAGTTCTATTTTGTCCTTATTTATTACTTTAACTTTTTTTTCATAAACATTAAATAAGGTTATTTTAGTAAATAAATAGATTTTAATGTGTTCATATTAATATTTAGGACTATAATTTGGGACATACAAAAAAGGAAAGATGAACTATGGAGATGGGACGGGGAGTACTTATTTTCTGTTGTGTTTGTTGGATAAATTTATTGGAAAGACAATTATTACCCTTTAAAATTCCCATTTTCACAAATTAAAGATCAACTCTTTCTTCTTCCTCGTCAAGGGAATATCATTATCTGTTCAAATCTGGAATGATAATATTAACAAGGACGAATTAAGCAAATATTATTATCAGTTCAAATCTGGAATATTAACGAGGAAGAAGTAAAGGTGAAATTCTAGCCTAGAAAGAAATAAGTGATAAAAGAAGAGGGATCCTCCTCGTTTTAAGGGGATTATCACTCCTATATAAATATTACTATTATCACTCCAAAATTGAAGTCACAGTATAAATAAGGAAGAAATAATAATGGTGACATTATATTTAGAAATAAACGAGGATAAAAGAAAGAATGTAAACCATTTGGACAGAACTTTAAGCACAAGTTGAAGATAAATGAGAAAGGGGAACACTAATGCTAGATTTCAATGCGAAGCATATGTTAGAAGAGGTGTATATAACTGAAGAAATCTATTCATCAAAATCCTATGCAACAATCCCAGTTAACAAACCGAGGGTAGATTCTTTACTAGCTGTAGTTGGCTGCTTCTAATATCATTCTGTATTAGCAGTAACACTTAAAACTAGCTAATATAAGGAGATGCATAAAATCCTACTCTTCGAGGCATTTTGGTTGGTTCTTCATCCTCCTTCAAACTTGCAATGCAACAGGGTCCTGCCATGATATTTTCCGCTTCCCAGCACGAGATGAACTTTCACCAGCATTTCGACAAATGGAAAGTTTCAGATCACTCTGCTGCTCTTCATTTAGGCTTCTCATTAAACTTTTTCGCGCATCATCAAACTTGTTTGCTTCCATACTACCCTGGAAATCGTCATCCCCTGTCTAAACATGTGATAGCAATTATAATGCAGTAGGTATCGAAGTAATCACAGAACCAAGAAATCGAGGGAAAACAATCACCTACCGAGATTTCATTCAAGTCAAATATTAGAGCTCGTGTTGGCAATGACACATCTCTCTCACTAGGACTAGTTTCCAAGTTCAGATCGAAAGCAGCAGCTGAGCTACTTAATGTTGCATCATTTTCACCTAACATTCTTTCCTTTGGATGTCTGTCAAGAATCGGGTTCGTGTTTGCTTCCAGAATGTCCTTTCTGATATGCATTACTCCTCTGTGGTTCAAATCAGAAACCAGAGGTGAAATCATGAATAAGCCATGTCCCTTTGCTTCTTTCCTGCTGTATGATTTTTTCTTGCGAGGCTGATCACTAACTTGAAAATCATCTGGCGAAGCAACTCGTTTCTTCTTGGAGATGGGTTCTGGAGCTATAGGCAATTTATGCCGACTTGCTTCTTTTCTGATCAGAGGCTGTTCCTTGTCGATTTTAGTTCGCTTTAGTGAATTTGGTGCATGTACAAGACCTTGTTCTTGGGTTGAACTTGTCGTATTCCTCGTCTTCATAAGGAATTCATATCTTCTTCGCAGGAACCTGATCATTACATTAAGATAATGATAAGTGCAACAAGAATGTAGTGAAAATAAGATATGATCAACTAAGCACGGCTACTTATCAAAACAGATTGAATATTATGGATTTCATTACAACGAAAACAGAACTCCAACTTAGAAAAACCTGGCGAAGCACAATATATAAAACAAAGAAACCAACACTACAACAATTAGATTAAAAGTAACCATGATCTAATGAAATCGCATACCGAACTTCAGCAGCAAGCATTCGTTTCCTCTCTTGAGAGGCCTCCAATTTGCTTCTCATAACACCAGTCTCCTGCAACATTATAAAACCATAGATTATTCTCTTGAAAATCATTACAGCAACATAAATTTCTTTAGTTCAAAAAGCATTAGATAATTTAGGTTCCTAACCAATATATCTACCCGGAGCAGGAAAGAGAACCCTTGAGAACTAAGGCTTAGACATCACAACATGAAGAAGAAACACATAAGAAGCCACTAATTCTATCTGAAAATCAACTTATGTGGTGCTGATGCTAAGAGATGGGGGTCTCAGAAATTGCATTAAAAGATGAAAAACATTCATTCAGATACAGATCAGGACGTAAAGAGAATCACTAATACAAATTAAGGGATTAAGGCAAACCAGCAAGACTAATTGACAACAAGACAAAATCAGGCGACAGTTTTCAAGCAACTTCATAAAGAGCCTCACAAAAGTCTCCAAAATAAGGAGCATATCACGAAAAGGGAATAACATAAGTCAAAATCATTCCATATATCCAAGAGTAAGGTCACAAAATTAAAGCAGTCACAAGAAACAGATCAATTCCATCAATAGACAAACTTGAACCTCATAAATACCAACACACCCACGACGTTAAAAAAGTATGATCAATCAAGCATACATTTAAGAGGAAGGCCCAGAAACAAAACAATAAAACAAACCATCAGATCTCCTAAACAACGAAAGATAACAAACCCTAATAATAATAAAATTAGGGACCTTTTGCAGCTCATCATAGTCCTGCATAAGAGTCTGATACTTGAGCCTCGCCTTCGCCTTCGCATCCTCACACACATCAATTCCATACGACATCGTCGATTCCAAAACCGCCCTTTTACCCTTCTTGGACATCAGATCACAGAATAAAGGCAGTAACCCGGCAAAAAGATGTGATCTTGAAGAAGATCGAACGATTAATACAAAACTGCGTGTGTGCTTGGGTGAATAGTACTAGGTGCAGAGAGAGAGAGGGGAGAACAAGAAAACGGGTAGGCGGTGATAGAGATGAATATGAAAGATAGAAAAAGAGGCGATAAAGAAAGGGAGGTTTGTATCGAGATAGAAAAAAAGGAAAGAGATATAGTAGAGAGAGGAAATAGAGAGGCAGGGAGAGAGAGAGGAGTGGGAACGGGAAGAATGGGAAGGTTGTTTCTTTGTTTTCGTGTTTTCTGCGTGAAAAATTTCTGACGGAGGCAAAGGGGGAAATAGACCCCATAATTGGCGCAAAAATAAAAGCAAACTCGTTTGGAGAGACAGTGAAGTTGATGATGAAGACTACGGATTTTTTGGTGCGTTGCAGAAGGGCATTTGTGGGAAGCAGCAATTATCTGCTTTTCTGTTGTTGCGAGTGTGTGTGAGGTGGGTTTGGTTAATTTGGAGGACAATTGAATTTTGAGAGGTGAGTTTTAAATAAATGAGAGAGAGAGAGGCAAGAGAGGTGGTGTCGTGAAAAAGCAAATTAAAGAAGGAAATGGGTAGAGAATACTCTAGAGAGAGAAATTAAACAAGACTGTGTCTGCTTTGCAGTAGTTGGTAGTGTGTGTACCTTGCTTGTTAAAAGCTTTGGACCTGTGATGGCTGCTTTGATGTTGATGGCTGAAGTTACGATTGTGCCCTTCTTGGCATCTTCCTCCCTTAAAACAATTTCTTTAATCAGTCAAAAGAACAGCAACTTGCAATTGTAGCCTGCAACAGCAAGAGGAAGAAGCCATCACCCACCTTCACTTTTTGCCATTTCTTTTCCATTAATTTAATTTCCCTGCTGTTTACTAGTAGATCGATCATCTCTGGGTGACTGGGTCGTACAAAAACTCACTTCCCCATCCCCATTCATATGGTAGAGGGTAAGGCCGTCTTTTCAACATCCACATAACAACAATAATCCTACATACATAATATATATGATCCAAATTAATGTGGGGGATTCCAGTAGCATTAACAATAACATGATATAGACATGAAATGGAGACTAGTTAGTGTTGAAAGTGGGAAGGAGGAGATGTGTTTGAGTGAATCATATTACTGGATTTGAGGCTTTGAATGCAACTTACTTACTCTAAGTTAGTGTTGAAAGTCAAATTAAAGGGAATTGCAAATTTGGAGGACCCCACTACATACCTTTACATCTTATGTCAACAGTTGTTCAATTAATTAAAAGAGGATTGTCACACAATTAATGAGATTCATTATGTATATGTGTAATGTATTAGTACTAGTATTATTCATTCAGTAGTTAGTGTGATGTGTATTTAGTATGTATTTATAGTTATGTGGGCATGCAAATTGAAATGAATTGGATATATAAAGATTGCGCATGCAATGCATTAGGCGATGGTCAACTTTGCCATGTCAAGATTCATTGCATTTGAAAATGATGATGAGCCCCGTCCAATTAAAATCATTTTTTTTAGTGTGTTACTCCATTTCTCCACCATATTATAATTACCTATTTAACCTGAACTTAGAGTGTTTTATATTTTGAGTGAAATTTGAAATTCATTTGATTTATTATATTTAATTAAATTGTGTAAAAAGGTAAATTTAAGATTAAAATGGATAACAAATTTATGGATGATAAATGATAAAACGAGTAATATTAAAATATGTGGACGGATGGATGGAGTATAGCTAGGTTAAGGAAAAATACCAGCAGCAAGTTCATTAGCTTAAATACAATTGCAAATTGAATGTGCTAACTACAGTTACAGTTCTCAACCAACACTAACTTATTAGAAACGAGAGTACTCCCTAGCTAGCTAGTTAGCTATCTCAACTAATTTTACAAGTCATCAATATTTCTTAATTAATTACGTACTACCAAATCAAATACACCATGCGTCATTAACCGACACATAGTATATGAAACGGAACACCAGTTTTAAACAAAGGAATGATATAAATATTGGACCAAACATATATATTAGATGTATATGATGAAGAGGTTAATTATTTCAAGATTTAGGCAAATCTCTCCCCAGAAGAAATGTTCGAAAAAGGATGAAAGCTCTCTTTGGCTGAAACAATGGGACTTCATGCCCAGCTCCTCTCACTGTTGCAAATGTTAATCCATCGTACACTTCACTCCATCCCCCAACCTACAATTATATTATATATACTGCATTAATATTCACATCATACATGCATGCATGCATGCAGATTAAAATATGGCAAATTCTACGTAGGTTAGAAATTAATGATATAAACCCTAGCTAGATCTCGTACCTGGCCACTCGAGTACCAAGGATACCATGGTTTCTTGATCTTCATACTCAAATGGCTTAGAGAAAACCTAGTTGCTGTAACTGGCACCACTGAATCTGTATCCCCACTGCATTAGTAATTATATTAATAGTTATAATTATAATTAGCTCCATCGATCAGTTAATTAAACAATTAAATATATAAAAGAGTACCTGAACACCCATATTCTAAGGCCAGCTGCCATCAACTTCTTGTAAATAGGTAGGACTGAATGATCAGAATCCTTCCAATTTCTTATAAGTACATCACTGCCACATAAGCATGCATGCACCTCAATTTCATTTCAACATGCGCTAATAGTAATAGTAAAAAAAATAAAGAGATATAAAATAATAATTACCTGCAAGCAGTCCATTTATAAGGAATGGACGTAACATTTGCATGGAGGGCCTTCTGCACATCAGCTCTATTATAATAGCTTTCAGCATAGCTCTCACTGCATGGATCATAACCAGAAAATGACGACGACCTTAGTCCTATTAGGGAGTTCTTGAAGCTTCCAGAAACTTCCGTCCTCCTCTTCTTCTTCTTCTTCGACGCGGGGCACGCCGGCGTATAGATGCTGTACTGATCGATGTCCCCAAATTCATGGTTTAGAGCATAGCTCACTGCATCTTCGCATTTGTCTGAGTTTGTTTCTGAACTGAAGTTGCAATTTTTAAGGATTGATCTGTATGTTTTGTCTGAAATCATGGAGTGGCTCCACCAGTAGGTTACGGTTCCGATTCCGTCGTAGTAGTTGTCTGTCACTGCATTTCCTACCTAAGTATTTTTTGCAGATTTTAATTATTTAAATTAAGACTTAGGTAGATCATGCATGCATGTTAATCTAGAATAGACAATGAAAGATGATCTAGCTTACAATGAATCCTTTGAGGTTGATGATTGGATGGGGAGATTTCTTGTTGTAATCATGTATTTGCTCTGCTAACTGCGGCACATAATGCCCTATATGGACAATTTTTTTTATTATCATAGAAATAATTAATTATTTAGTATAAAATGTTGAATTACCGGCATAACTCTCTCCAGAAATGTAGAAGTCTCTGTATTTGTATTGGGGAAGTCTATCCATCCATCTTATCAAGAATTTTAGAGCGTCCTTAGCTGTTTCAGAGAAAACAAAACATCTTAATTCATGCTAATAATCATTTAACAAATTAAGGAAATGATCATACTTTGTGTTTCTTTTGCACACTCATATATGTAATGTACCTGTCCTTTTATCACCAGAATCCTTGAGATTAGAGCTTGTATTTGTGTAAGAATAACCAACTCCAGCAGGTGATTCAAGAAAAATTATATTTGCAACTGTAAAATAGAGTTTATTTCTTTAGCAATCACTCGTCCAAGAGCTAAATATTAATAAAAACAGAAATATATATATATGTGTGTGTGTGTGTGATGAAATCATAAAAATTGGGTGCTGCTGCAGAAATAAAATATCTGTAAACATTTACATAAATAAAATTCAAAAAATGTGATCATATCTTATAGAAATTGTAGATGGTGCATGATCACGCCTTTTTTTTCTTCTAAAATAAACCATATGTAGAGTAATCTATATATATAATTGGCATCAATTACACAAAAATTGACATGCATGGATATATATATATATATATACCTCGATTCCAGGAGTATTTATTTAAATAGAGAGAGCCATTTTTGTTAATTCGAAATGGGCCTATTTCTTCAGATGCTCCGTAAGCCACAGACGAACATCCAGGTCCTGCAATGTTAATTAAATATTTTAATTTACTTTGAGTTAAGACAAAAATAAAATTATAAAGTAGCTAGTCTATTATGGAATCAAATATTAGTGATAATCTAATTAAGGCGATCGAGTATGATATATATGATAATTTCATTATAATAAGATTAGAGAAATAGCTAGGAGCATGCATGCATGTAATGTGAGGGATCGATACGAACAAGTGTCGGCAGGTGACTTAATTAAGTCGTTAATGCACACATGCATGCATTGACATGGCCGGTGAAGTGAAGTTATTGAAGTGGACAACATGAGCATGAAAGCTGTTTCCAATCATCCATTTATTATTAATCAGGTAAGCTTATTCAATGGAATTTAAGACCCTTTAATTTCACCATCTGATAAGTAAGAACATGTCTATTATACCTTTGCTTCTTCAAGACTGTGTTTTGCTTTCTTAATGGTGGTTATAATTAATTTTAGTCTAAATTTTCTCTATTTTTTTTTTATTTTTTATGATAAATAAAGTTTGTTAGGAGTATACTAATTTTTATATTGTTTTGGAAATTTTCACGAAATCAAATCTCGACGGAATCAAATTAAGCTATAATATGAAGTGTGTTTTTATTATCTTTTTCTCGATTGTTTTTGTAATTCACAGACTTAATAAATAAATATTGATTGTTTTGATTGTTTTTATAATTCACAGACTTGATAGATAAATATTTTATGTTCTTACATTCTTGTTATTCCACTGCAATAGTTCGGATCAAAATTATATGATATCCAATCACAATTTTATTTGCAATTTTGCGTTCTGTGAGTGCAAATATTTCAAGAAAATTTAGAAATCTACACTAAATTAACCCTTTTAATATAATATGTATTGTACTATATGCAATCACCGCATTGGAGGCAAATTACACTACTGTGAAGTGTGAAGTAAGAATTAAACATCCGGACCAAATTATAGGCAAAATATACATTTTGGAGTTTAATATCACTAATATTAATGCACCAAAATCAGACAAATAAGGGACCAGATCTCAAATCCATGCACTTATCATTATAAAAACAAATAAGAAAATATAGATGAAAATCCAATAAATAATCAACTACAACAATTGAACTTTAAATAGAATCAAAGTCTCTTACTACTCAACACACCCTAGCTTCAGTTACATATATAGTACTCCTCCGTGCACCAATGTCGTTAACTTTTTGTCATTTTGGGCCGTCCACCAATATTGTTAACACTTAAAAGTTTTCTTTTTTTGGACACACCTTTTTACCCTTTTGCCTTTACAAACTCCACTAACATTTTATCCTTTTATCCTTACTAACTCCACTAACTTTTTACTTTTTACTTTCCACTATCTACACTTCTACATTTTTCCACAAAGTCAAAATAATACATTAAAACTCGTATCGGGTCAAAATGTTAACCACATTCGAGGACGAAGGAAGTACTATTATATAGTTATTTAGACATTCATTGGTAAAGCTAGCATATTGAATGAGCAAATTCCTAGTTAATAACAGCAATGCCTCACCTACCCATCCATTATACTAGCATTATATATTAATATGAAACAGCACATAACTATTAACCATCTTCATCCCAATTAATTACTCCTCCTCCTTTTGCAGTAGTCATGTGAGTTATTAATACATGCACTACAAGTAGCTAGGTTCAAGACAACCCACACATAAATTTCTTACTACTATTTAATTAATTTGTAAATAGAAAAATAAGAAATGAAGTATTTAATTCCCAGAAATCCACACTGTAATAATTGTCTTCATCTCAAAATATTGCAGTGAGGGACATCATCATCATCCCTCTCTTAGTTTCTTCTCACGCGTGCATGTTGGACTCACTCACTCACATGACTCTTTTTCTCCCTCCATCTTTTACCATTTCATAATTCCATGCCTTCTATATAACTATATATACATGTTCTAGCATTATCTACTATATATCTTGATTACATTTTTGAACAAAAATATTCTTATATATACACTATATTTTTGAAAATGCAGAATTGAAGAAAGACGGTATATATAATTAGCTAGGTAGGTTGGTGAGGGGATATATATATTTTATAACAAAACAAATAATGAAATAGAAAATGGGAAAGTAAAGAAAATTTGTAGGCAAGTAGAGAAAGGTAGTGGAGTGAGATAAGTACAGAAAGTAACTTATTCAAAATTGTGGGAACAAACAAATAGAGACGAAAAGGGGGCAGAGGCGAGTGGGCTGTGGCTGTGTTGTTGCTTTTCTTAACCTTTTAATAACTTACAGGCAAAAGGAATAAGTATTAGAAGCAGAATGCACAGCACAGGGAAAGCACTAAAATACACACAGTACACGCAGAATTATTCACGAGCACACAAAGTTGCAATTTCTGCATGCTACCTATTAATTCCGATCCTCTTTAATTTATATATATATATATCCCTTTTAATATAATATTTCATCCATTGAAGGTGACATGAATCGATGCATTTTTGTGAAGTATTTTCAACATTTTGTTAAAACATACACAAGGGTAGATGTGGTTGCTCTCATCGCTAAAAACGTTAGTAGACCACACTTAGAAAGCGACGACTAATAGAAGAAGAATTCAATACACGTGATATGCAACAGTAGCTGTAGTGTATATATATATATATATGAATCTTACACTCTTGATTTTACTCAATTTATTTCACTTTTCTTTTTCTTTTATGAATGTCTATCTCAATATATATAGATTTAGGAGTTTGAATTTGGGATCAGGATTTGAGATTTTTCTAATCTTGGACCTGACTACCGGATGGATTGTTTTGGGACACAATATTGAAATTGAAATTTTGGAAATTTTCGAAACTCGAGTGTCCCGAATCCCATTAACAACTCTTAATTTTTCAAAATTGATTTTAATTTTATAAATTCGGAAAATTTTGATCTCGTTCGAAAATTCGGGATTGAGACTTAAAATTTTTCTATTTTGTAACTTGAGAGTCCCAAAGTTTTGAACGAGACTAGGGCCAGCATCGGGACCAAAAGTTTGGTTTTTTTCGGGATAAGAACTTTGAGACTTCAGGATGGGTACTCGATCCAGTCTCGATTAATTAGTTTATTAATTGACTATTAATTAGTGTCGTGCCCTTGAATGGATGAATGGATAAATATATGTTGCCACGTTATGACCACCCACATTTTAGTTTAATAAGATGTTTACGCTGGTGTTAAACCTAATTTTGACACTATTCATATCCTAAATAAGGATTTATATATATATATATATATATATAATCGGCTTTTAATTTAATTTTGTGAGTGGCTAATCAAATAATTATGAAACTCGATCTAGTTTGTGTAATTAAGAGTACAGTTGTAGCACTCAATTAGTGTTAAGTCTTAACTTGGACAAACTCTTTTCTTGAAAGGACAAGCACTTTGCTCCGTTGCTAGCAACTAAAAAGCAGTTACTACATTATATTATATGATGTTATCACTTTGGAGTTTGGAGTAAGAAAAAGAAAGAAAATCTGTTTCGCATGAATCTTACGTCTTCTACTCCTCTCTTCACCATTTCTATAGATAATATATTTTTCACACGTTTTCATTTATACCAACACAAGAGATGACAAGAAGGAATCTAAATCTTTTGGTGCTCGAATATAAGTTCAAGATTAATATATATATATTACATTAAAACAATAAATATATAAAGTAAAAAAAAGAAAGAAAGAGTAGGTACCTCCATTGAGCCAAAGAACAAGAGGCTTTGTATCTGCATTGGTTGTGGCCTCAGTCAACCAATAAAACAGAGCACGGCCATCTACTTCGTCGACGGTGACGTAACCGGAAAACTGCGAGAATTTGACCGGTGGCTGCTCCGGCAGCGACGAAATGCGGTCCAATTGTTGCTCTTTTGGCAGTGCAAGAGTTTGGTTGATCAATAAAGAAGAGAGAACGATGCAGAAAAACAGAAGCCGTTTCGACGCCATTGCTTTAGCTAACTTAAGCTGGAGCAATGATCTACTTACACTCTCTCTTTTTTTTAAAGAAAATTTGTGCAGAAGAAACATTAAAAAACTAGAGGAAATGTGCAGTGCAGGAGACAGATTGAAGAGCGAACTATAGTATATTATTAATAATGATGCAACAATGATAGGCATAGGGGTGTAGTAGAGGGAGTTTGTTACATTAAATCTTTTTCTTTGAGGTCTAGTCTAGAATGTGGAGTACTGTGGACCTAGCAAGCTCATTCTTTCCCATCCCTACCCTCTACTCCTCTAGTGTGTGTGTGTGTGTGTTTATGAAAGAGAGGTGCAAATGCAATGCATGGTCCATTATATATGGGTGTTGTGTATATATATATAGATGAAGAATTGGTTGGATCGGAAAGTTCCAATAAATGCGTTGATATCTCTGTGAGAGAAAGGTGTGGTCCATTAATTAATGAATGGAGATGTGAAGGAGGAAGGTAGGAGTTTATTGGGTATCCGGATCTTCTATTATTTATCCGTGTTACATTTTCTATTACATTAATAAGATGGTGACACGTGACATAATTAATGTTGTAAGACAAATTATATCTTTTCCTTATATATATCTTAAATCTTGAACTCTAATCATGTCACGTGTCACAATTTTATTAATGCAATAGGAAATGCAACACCATTAGACAATAGATGATCACATAATTTGACTTTTATGCCTAATCTATACTATCGTTTCCTCTTTATTTATTTTTAATAAACCATATTGTAATTGGGGAGTTTTGTAGCTTTAATAAGTGAAACTTTCATATTTTTAGTTTTACCCATTAAATGAAAAAAAAGTCACCTTGTGAATTGTGATTATATCCCATCGAATGGTACGTTTAATAATGAGTTTTGTATCTCATTGCCAACCAATAATTTGCCGTAATTTTTGTTGTGCAATGCCAATAAAACACATTGATAATGTATATTCAAACTATTCTATTGCTGTGATTTGATTATATATATATTTCATAAAATAAAATTTAATATAAAGCAAATCGACTCATGCACATATAAACATATTCACAAGATTACAATTAATATATATCCACCTACATTAATGTTACTCCCTTCTCCACCAATATTTTTAATATTATAAATTTTTTATTTATAATACACGTTTTAATTAAATAATAATAATAAGTGTTACTCAAATTTCAGTAACTATAATCTTTCATATAAAGTTAAAATACTACATTAAAATATTATCGAGTCAAAATGTTAAAAACATTCGTAAATGGATGGAGAATGGTATCTGGACATGCATCATGATACGAATCCAGTATGATTTTGGGCTGACCAATTGGTTATTGGGCCAACCCACACTCGACTTCGTGGTACAATATTTAATTTCTATGTCTTGGCTACAAATAATGAACGCTGCACAAAATAGTTTTATTTATTCAGTCCCTATAAAATTAGTAGTTATTTTATTGGTTGAGAATAAATTTTTAAATTATTATATACATGTATTAATTTAGTGGTAATGTTTTAATATCCGATGTCAAAGATCTCGAATTTTATTAATTCATAATGCGGCATTTAAATTTCTTATATTTACTAATAAAAATGTGATTATATTAGAGACTGTTTGGTGCTACATTTAGTTATACTTTTCCTAAATAAATACTTTCGTGTACCAAACCGAGTAACAAAGAATCACATTATTTTTGGTCAAATGATGTCACAATAGTCCACCAAAATCTGACTAACTAATTACAAATTTGAGCTTTAGTACTTTTCATATAATAAAACAAATTACCGGTCAACTATACTAAAATGGTAATAACAATCAATTCGATGTTATTAATGCACATTACATGTTATTAATAGATTAGCACTATCTTTTCAAATCTTATTATCTTATTTAATTTGCAAGTCGATCCAATCTCAATAAAATCAGTGGTATTGTTGTAATAATTTTGATACACTAATATATACTCTTTAATTTTCAATTATTTTTTTCTAAAAAAAATAAGATATTTACCGAGTTGTGAATTGAAAGTAGGGGGTGAAAAGTAGGGGTGAAAACGGATCGGATACGGGAGGATAGTGCTTGTCCCGTATCCTAATTCATATTTTTTTCTTGGATTCGGATTCGAATACAGGAAAGCCGGATTCGGATACGAATTCGGATTATTCGAGATACGGACACGGGACGAATTCGGATCGGATTCGGATAAATATAATCGGATAATATATTTCATACAAAAACTGTTGACACGATATTTTATAAAGAACTAATACAAATTATAAGCTATAATTTTTAGGATCGAGAAAGTACAAAATAAATTAAATAATTAAATACAAGTATCTACCAATAATAAGCTACCTGAAAGGAGGGCGTCGACCGGCGGGGAAGGGAGACGGCGGAGGGAAACGGGACGAGATGGAGGGCAGAGGAGGAGGAGGTTGCGGTTGATTTGGGGATATCGGTATTTCTTCCTTTTTTTTCTATATTTCTTCCCTTTTTTGTTTATTCCTTTTTTTTAAGAGGTTTCCCTTTTTAATTAATTATTTATATTACTAACTATTAAATAATAAATATTTTACACATATATATATATAATATAAATAATAAATATTTTAAAAATTCGGATATCCGTATTTGTTATGCGGATAATATCCGACAAAATACGGATAATTTCGAATACGGTCGGATATTATGTAATCGAATCGAATCTCGGATACGGATTCAAATTTTCGGATACGAATCCGAATTTGACCGGATCCGAATACGAATTTGACCGGATACTAATTTTCGGATTCGAATCCGAATTTGACCGGATCCGAATACGAATTTGACCGGATCGGGCGGATATTATCCGCCCAGATTTCATCCCAAGTGAAAAGTGAAAGGAATAAATCCGAGTGAAGGAATGGAACACGCTTAGGGATGGGCATGGGCCGGGCTGGGCCGGGTTTCTACCTGCCCAGGCCCGGCCCAAGGTTGCTGTAATCTGGCCCGGCCCGGGCGGGTCAAAATATCAAGCCCAAGCCCAGCCCGACATGGGCCGGGCGTGCCTGGGCCGGCCCACTACGGTTTTTTTTTTCTAAAAAATATAAGTTTTTAAATGTAATTACATATACAAAATTATAAATATAATTACATATACAAAATTATAAATATAATAGTATATTATAAATATAAATGTAATTACATATACAAAATTATAAATATAATATAGTAATACACAAAGAGTATTGGGCCGGGCTTGGGCCGGGCCGGGTAGCTCGGGCTCAGAAATCGGCCCAAGCCCGGCCCATGGGCCAAAAAATTTATCCCAAGCCCGCCCATTTGATCTTTGGGACGGGCTTGGGCCGGCCATTGCCGTCGGGCTTGGGCCGGGCTGGGCTGGGCCGGGCAAAATGCCCATCCCTAAACACGCTAAAGACCGCACACCGGTTTTGGCCGACCAACGAAAGAAAGAATCCTAGTCAGCCCCCAATTATATAAATATCAACTCCCCCACCCATTTCCTTTTTCATTTTATTTCTTTTTTCCATTTTCCTTTTCTCCTTTGTTCTTCACGCTCGAGGGATTTCTTCAATCACCTCATCATAATTGGAACAAAAGATTTTCAGGTGATGAGATTATCTCTATCAGATCATTGAATTCATTGATTTTTGTGGCTCGATCTTTCTGAATCATAGAGATGCTTTTACGGTTGTCGATTTGTTGTTGATCTGTTCGGATCTGGGGACTGCTGTTAGGCTTCTGGTGAATTAGGATCTTCTTTGGGATGTGTTGATTGTTGAAATTGAATTTGTTTGTGTGTAATTTGTATTTGACCTTTGATTGGGATCTTGTCTTTGTTTTGTATCTGTCAATTTTGTTAAGTGAATTTTGGAAATCTATTCCTTTTCCTTGTTTATTTTCTGTTGGGACCTGACATTTTTTGCGATTGAATTCAGATAAAAGATATAGAAATTCATCTCTCGTGATTTTTTGGCGATTGTAGGAACTAAACTGGAAAGGGAAAAAAAACAGTTGTCTTTTTCGTCTCTTTCTTTTCTATCTTTTTAATTATGCTTCCTGTAGACATGCAGAGGGTTGTGATAGTGGTTTGTTTTGTTTGACCGATATATTCACTCAGAGTCGTGGCCATTGTAGCATATTTGACAATGGATATTATTCAGTTTGATGTTCCAACACCTTAATAGATTTTGTTCGGGTTAAATAAATAAATGCTCAGCTCTTCAATTTTAATACACTTTTCGAAAATATAGAGCTGTTTCATGGAAAACATTGTTAGGAGGATTACGTATTATATGTAGGTCTCTATCTGTTCCCTGCCTTTATGCTCTCAATGAAACTAGAGTATGAAATTTGTCCCTTGCTGACTTTAGACTTTCATAGGTTTGTGTTTGTCTTCTAATTTTTGGATATTTCATAATGTTTGTCTTCTAATTTTTGGAGTATTATTGAATGGTCAACTTGCATCATTTTGAGCTGGTGATTACGGAAGTTTTCTGAAAACATCAAAATTTTGCAATACTTTTGCAGTATATAACTTCTGAGTTCAAGAGATGTTAGAGCAGTTACTTATATTTACTAGAGGAGGTTTAATCCTCTGGACTTGCAAGGAGCTTGGGAATGCTCTTAGAGGATCACCAATTGATACTCTGATAAGGTCCTGCCTTTTGGAGGAAAGATCAGGTGCTGCCTCGTACAATTATGATGCCCCGGGTGCTGCATACACTTTGAAGTGGACATTTCACAATGAACTGGGGATAGTTTTTGTTGCTGTGTATCAGCGTATTCTTCATCTCTTGTATGTTGATGATCTACTTTCTATGGTTAAGCAAGAGTTCTCGGTTGTTTATGATCCAAAGCGAACTTCCTACGATGACTTTGATCATATATTTCAACAACTTAAGAAGGAAGCTGAGGCTCGTGCTGAGGAAATGAAGAAATCAAAGCAGGTGAGCAAGCCTATGAACAATAATCTTTCTAGGAAGCAAGGAAATGTGCAAAATGGCAAAATGGATGGAGGTAATAAAAAAAAGAGTGGGGGTGAAGCTGGAAATGATGGTGGTGACAGCGACAATTTCAAAGGTCGCCCTCTAGAAAATGGAAATTTTGGCAATAATCATAGTGGAAAAGAGAAAGAAACTACAGTGGTTAAAAATAATGGAAAAGAGAATGGGATTTCTGATGAGGTTGCTTTTGATGTTAGCAAGCTTAAGTCCAGAGGTGCTAAAGTAAAGAAAACTGTTGTTAACAAGGTTTCCAAAATGGAACCTAAAAAGACTCCTAAACAGGGACGGGTTTGGGATGATAAACCAAAAGAGGAAAAATTGGATTTCACTGATCCAGTGAGTGAGAATGGGGAACAGCACGTATCAGTTGTAGCCACAGTTCAAGGTGAGAGTATGATGGACAAAGAGGAGATTCTTAGCAGTGATAGTGAAAGTGAGGAGGAAGACGAAGTCTCGGCCGAGGATAATAAAGTTGATGATTCAAAGAAGAAAGGGTGGTTTTCGTCCATGTTCCAAAGGTACATAACTACATATCTGCATTTGACCCGACTGAACTCAAACTAATTGTTCCCACTACTTACAACTTATTTGATCCATTGAATTATATATGAACACGCGGGAAATGCTAGGAGAGTTGTTCTCTCAATATTTGCTTCCTTTTTGTAGTAAAGTTGAGGCAAGTAATTGGTCGAGTAAATGATGTAGAATCATTTATTATCTGGACTCCCATGTTTATTGTTGTCGTTGTACTACGATACTTGTAAAAGTCTTTTAACATGTTTCTTTGTGGTCCAGTATTGCGGGTAAAGCAAATTTGGAGAAGTCCGACCTAGAACCAGCTCTTAAAGCTCTCAAGGACAGACTTATGACCAAGAATGTGGTATGTTTGATGGTGTCTTAATCTAAGTCACTTGCTCTTTCCCAGTTTCACATATGGGGTCTATGACCTGACAACTTATCTTCTAAATATGTTCCTTCAAACTTGCACATTAGCGTGGTAGTTTTCTATGCCTTGAATATATTATGTATTTGAAATGCCTGTCTTCCTTTCAATGATTTGCCAACAGGCAGAGGAAATAGCCGAGAAACTGTGTGAATCAGTGGCTGCTAGTCTAGAGGGCAAAAAGCTAGGATCTTTTACAAGAATCTCATCAACAGTTCAGGTATTATTAAGTTTTTGCATGAACCATATAGAACATAATTGCAGCTATCGGCTTCTCTTATCAATGTGTAGAATTTCATCACTGACCTAATAATTGACACGATTCTGCCAGGCTGCTATGGAAGATGCACTTACCCGCATTTTAACTCCTAGGCGCTCGATTGATATTTTGAGGGATGTTCATGCTGCAAAGGAGCAAGGGAAACCATATGTGGTGGTTTTTGTTGGAGTTAATGGAGTAGGAAAATCTACCAATCTTGCTAAGGTAGTCTTTGTTCACTTCTAATAAAAATTGATGTTTTAGCCAACTGCAAGTCTTCTTATGATTTTCCTGTGTAATTCAACAGGTTGCCTATTGGCTTCAGCAGCACAATGTTAATGTTATGATGGCTGCTTGTGACACATTCAGATCAGGTGCTGTAGAGCAGCTGCGTACCCATGCACGGAGGCTCCAGGTATATTGTAGTGACACACTTGTATTTACCTAGATACATGTTTTAGTTGAAATAGCTCTAACTTAAATGCTGTATGAATATGATATTGCAACCACTAGATTCCCATATTTGAGAAAGGTTATGAGAAAGATCCTGCAATTGTGGCAAAAGAAGCAATACAGGAGGCTAGTCGAAATGGTTCAGATGTTGTTCTGGTCGACACAGCTGGAAGAATGCAGGTAAATTGCACATTTCCGGTTTCCAACTATTGGGTTGATGTGAGACGATGCCGGTGTGCTGTTCAAGGATCCAATTGCATGGGTGCTTATTGTGACATTTGTTTGTATTTTTTGAAGGATAACGAGCCACTGATGCGAGCTCTTTCTAAGCTTATCTACGTGAACAGTCCGGACCTGGTTCTGTTTGTTGGTGAGGCGCTCGTGGGGAATGATGCTGTTGATCAGTTGTCAAAGTTCAATCAGGTCCGTTCATTTCTCTCTTTTCATTTGTTGTCCTGTACTATGATAGTGATACTTATATGCCACTTGACTCGGTCATCATTCTTGAATTTGTTCAGAAATTAGGCGACCTCTCGCCCTCACCGAGTCCCAGATTGATCGACGGAATCCTGCTGACGAAGTTTGACACAATCGATGACAAGGTGTGCAATCGATAACTTATCTTATTGCATGACTTCATAATTTACATTGTATGTACAACCAGACATCAAATTAATTGAAAAAAATGATTGAAAATAGGTGGGAGCTGCATTATCGATGGTTTACATTTCTGGAGCACCGGTGATGTTTGTTGGGTGTGGACAGTCCTATACGGATTTGAAGAAGCTCAATGTCAAGTCTATCGTCAAAACTCTCCTCAAATAGAGATAGATCATCAGCATTTGCTTTTTGGTCTTCACTTTTAAGTTGAATTTCCATCTACTCTTTTCTCTGTTTTTTAACTTTAAACTGTGTGCAACTTTTCCATTCTGTGATCTTACGACTTTGACTTTGCTAATAATAATAAAGGTGGCTTGTTTCATCATCTCACTCGATCTCTAGATTATGCTTACAATAACAATACATGTCAATATCAGTATCTAAATAATTTTATTTGATTTTCGTATCTAAATAGCAAATTAAATATAATTTTGATATATCTATCATTCACTCGATCAGAAATAATATAAACGAAACTTCGAGAGTTGCGATATTTATTCTTAAAATTCGTATAGCATTTTAGTAAAACTATATTGAAGCTTTGGAGAATTTTGGTGTAACAAAATTGAAGAATTTTGGGACGTAGATTTAAGATTTGCGACGAAAAAGCCTTGATGTTTACCGATTAGAATCAAATTTTTTTTTTTGAAAAAACGGATCAATCAGAACCGAGAGAAACCTTAGAATCGGCTTTAGATCGGCACTACAAGAAAACATACATTTAGTGAGAGTAAAACTATTTTTTTTTTACAATTATTGAGATATATATATCTCTCTTCATTAATACTTCAGTCACTAAATGTTATTTTTCTTGCAGTGCCGATTCGGTTTTGGTCCAACCCAAAAAAATAAAATTAATTAATTCAATTTTTTTCTTCATGTTATTGATACTATTTTTTTTAATTTTTATCAATAATTTGAGAAAAATTTACATAATTGAACATATATTATTAAATATTCTCAATTCAAAATAAAAATAGTATAAACTAAAAACTAATTAATAACATAATAATAAGTTTATAAATAAAAAAATATTATATATAATTCTTATTAAATAAATAAATAATGCTAAACATACGATATATATATATTTATTACATAAAAAATCATGTGTTGATTCTGGATCCACGGGCTTGAGCAGGTCTCGATCTAAACCGACTCAGTATTTTATCGATCCTAAAAAATGACCCACCTCGAATCGTTTCAATGTATATATCGATCCTAATTTGGACCGAACTCATCGATTCAGAATGATTTAACGGGTCTAGTCTGAATTTGCACGCCGGATGCTTTGAAACCTTAAACTAGGATTTCAGGTAATTAACGTTAACTACAAATCCAGTCTATGCTTAAGCGGATCTAAACTCCGCCCATTTTACATTATTTAAATCTAAATTAAATGCATATAGATATACTCCAAATTCTCGTTGCATGAGTATCTTATCTAAACCCATTTCACGTGAATAAATTCATCCTTTTTAGATTTTGTGATTCTAATTATACTGATATTCAATGTAATTCTTACGAGTCTAAATTAAACTATGAACGCCGTAATATTAACCACAATTATGAAATTCCTTTTCTCCTACTTTATATTTCGAAACGTACCGTTTTTATAGAGATAAACGCACTTTTACATTTTTTTAATTCGGAATGGCTGGGGAGATAAAATGTTCATTTTTTTAGGGTACTTTCGGGAACAAATGCAATGGAAACAGGGTGTGGGGCCTGTAGCTCAAACGATTAGAGCATGTACGTGGTTACGAACCACGGTCTCGGGAGTTCGAATCCCTCCTCCTCCACAACCGGCCCAAAAGAGAAGTACCTTTCCCTTTGTGTTGGAGTATCAAGATAACCGAATGGTGAGAGAGTAGAGTGGAGTTGTTAGAGCAGTTAATAAAGTTGTTAAGAGGTGGTTAGACAAGTTGTTGAGTGTTGGTGTGTAGAAGATAGTTGAAAAATCTAGCACTATCTTAGCCTACTCTAGAATGTTTGAGAAGAAAGTCATGCATCGTATGCATAAAATCTATAAATAAGGATCACATTGTACTGTTCATGCTATGACTTTATGTACTGTCTTCTCTCTTATAATGAAAAATTCTTCTCTTCTCATATCTTTTCTTTACTCTCAAAATCTCTATTAGCTTAAGTTTAACATGGTATCACGAGCTTTCTCCCATCTATAAATTTTTTTTCTCTCCTTTCTTCTTCCTCCATGGCAACTGGTTCGTCGTCGTCAACCTTTACCCAGCCTCATTTTCCTCCTATTTTGGTAAAACTTGATCGAAATAACTATGCTCATTGGAGAGCCCAAACCATGTGCACCATTCGTGCTTATGGTTTTGAAGATCTAATCGCATCTACAGCAAGGCCTCCGCCTGCAACTCTCATCTCGAGCCTTGCCAATCCTGTTCCAAATCCAGCATACACTATATGGATTCGTCGTGATCAGTTTCTGTTGAGCTGGATGCTTTCATCTGTTGGAGAAAGCATGGTAGGGCATGTTCTTCGAAGTGCTTCGTCGTTGGAGTTTTGGTGTATACTGGAGCGCCTCTTCCATGCCAATTCCAAAGCTTGCATCATGCATTTAAGAATGCTAATTCAAACTACAAAGAAGGACAATAGCTCTGTGGCTGACTATTTCATGAAGATGCAAGGTTTTGTTAATCAATTATCTGCTGCTGGACAATCTATCTCGAATGATGATCTCATCATGTATGTTTTGGCCGGTTTTGGACCTGAGTACGAAGCACTGGTGGTGAATGTAATGAATAGAAGTGAAACACCTAACTTTCAAGAGATGCAGACCTTGTTTCAGTCCTATGAAACTCGACTACTCCAGCAACAAAACAAACTTGATTCTGGATATTCCGCTGCTTCTGCTGGAGATCAAAGTGCTTTCTTAGCACACAAAGGAGGTGGACGTGGTAGTAACTCCAGAAGTTTTGCTCCTCGTGGAGGTTTTACTAAGTCCTCTATGCAAGTGAGCTGTCAAATATGTGGTCGTCCTGGCCACATAGCCATGAAATGTTTTAGACGCTTTGATGTGCACTTCACCAGTCTGGAAAATTCTCCTTCGTCTCCTAATGCACAAGCACAAGCTTATATGTCTGAGTTTAATAATGAACATGGAGATATAACTGAAGATGATCAATGGTTGGTGGATAGTGGTGCTACTACACATATTACAAATGATATGAACAATCTCAAAATAAATGCACCGTACTCTGGAGGTGAAACTCTCACGGTTGGAGATGGTGCTCAGCTTCCTATCTCATCTATTGGTACATCATCTCTAAATCTGTCCTCTGGCTCTTTGTTGATGAATAATATTCTATATGTGCCACATATAACTAAAAACCTTTTAAGCATATCTCAGTTTACTAAAGATAACAATATACTCATTGAGTTTCATCATGACCATTGCCTTGTCAAGGACAAATCAACTCTTCAGCCTCTGCTCAAGGGACGCCTCTCTAATGGTCTTTATCACTTGGATCTCTCCACACTCCATCTCCCAAAAGCCTTGAAGTCTTCTGCTATCCACAAAGTTCAGCCTGCAGCCTCTTCATTTCTAGCTAGCTCAAATAAAACTGATGTAAACACACTTCACAGAGCCTTAGGGCATCCTTCACCTTCTGTCTTAGCTAAAGTGTGTACTGAAATGTCTATACCTTTTGTTGCTTCTTCTCTTATTTTCTGTGAAGCATGTAAACTTGGCAAACTCTATCAAAAACCTCATGTTACACAGCCTGTCAAAACTCTTAAACCATTTGAACTCATCCACTCTGATCTATGGGGACCAGCTTACACTCCTTCTACACTTGGCTACAAATATTACATACACTTTATTGATGACTTTACTAGGTTCACATGGATCTTTCCTCTAAAACTCAAATCTGATGCCTGTACTGTTGTCAAACAATTCATTGCAATGGTTAAATGTCAGTTTTCTACCTCTGTAAAAGTCTTACAAACTGATTGGGGAGGGGAGTTTAGACCTCTTGTTTCTTTCCTACAGTCTTGTGGTATAAAGTTTCAGCACTCTTGTCCACATGTGCATACTCAACAAGGGAGGGCCGAGAGAAAACATAGGCACATAATGGATAGTGGTCTTGCTCTTTTAGCTCAAGCAAACCTACCTTTTCAGTTTTGGTGGGATGCTTTTCAAGCTTCTACCTATCTTATCAACAGACTTCCCACTCCTTGTCTCAATTTCATGACACCTTTTCAAGCTCTCTTTATACAGAAACCTGACTACAAGCTACTCAAAGTGTTTGGTTGTGCATGTTTTCCATATCTTAAGCCATATAATACTCACAAGTTGATGTTTAGATCCACTAAGTGTGTGTTCTTGGGATATAGTGAACATCACAAGGGGTATAAGTGCCTAGGCCCGTCGGGTAGGCTTTATGTTGCAGATACTGTGCATTTTAATGAATCTGAGTTTCCATATGAGAGCTTATTTTCCTCTGCCAACACACAACATTCATCCATCATTCCACCTTATGTGCTTTCCTTTCCTATTCCTTGCTCCTCAGCCTCTACACCGTTTTTACCAACTGACTCTTCTTTATCTTTTCCTGCTGGTTCCCTTGGTCATGTTTCTTCCTCTCACAATCAGCCATTATCATCCCAACAATCTAATCCTGCTTCTTCATCTGCACACATTCCTTCCCTTCAACCCACTGGTTCTCCTCATCATAGCATTTCTCCTATTCCTTTTCCCTCACTGTCACCTCTCTCATCTCCTACCTCTGCTCAAAATTCATCTCCATCACTGCCTTCTTCAAACCATATTATTCCTGTGGCACATATTCCTTCAGCTCTTAATACTCATGCCATGATCACAAGAGCTAAGAATGGTATTTTTAAACCAAAAGCCTTCTCTGCAGTAGTGTTACCTACTGAACCTTTTTCTGATTCTGAAGCTCTTGCTTCTCCTCAGTGGTTTAAGGCAATGGAAGCTGAGCATCATGCTTTGTTAAACAATCATACATGGTCTCTTGTTCCTTATGATTCCTCAAGGAAGGTTATATCAAATAAATGGGTCTATAGAGTGAAAACTAATGTAGATGGCACTCTTGACAAGCTTAAAGCTCGGTTGGTTGCTAAGGGTTTTGAGCAGCAAGCTGGTGTGGATTTCTTGGAGACATTTAGTCCAGTGGTAAAGCATACTACCATTCGGTATGTTTTCTCTTTAGCTGCTACTTTTAACTGGACCTTGCAACACATTGATATTAACAATGCCTTCTTAAATGGAATCCTTGAGGACAAGATATATATGACTCAACCTAAGGGATTTGTGAGCAGTGAATATCCAGATTATGTGTGTAAGCTACATCGTTCTCTCTATGGCCTTAAGCAGGCGCCTAGGGCCTGGTATGACAGACTAAGAAATCATCTCTACACTCTTGGTTTTCTTAGATCTAAATCAGATTTCTCTTTATTTCACAGAAAGGTTGATGGTGTCATTACATTGGTGCTTGTTTATGTTGATGATATTCTAATTACTGGAAGTAGTACTTTGGCTATATCTACTCTCATTTCACAGCTGCATGATGAATTTGCTCTTAAATCCCTTGGAGAAGTTAGTTTTTTTGTGGGCATTGAGGTCTCCCGTATCTCTGGATATGTCTATTCTTTATCTCAAAGGAAGTACATTACTCAACTGCTGCACAAAACAAAGATGCTTGACTGCAATCCATGCTCTACACCAATGGCTCATTCTCTTAAACTATTCAAGTCTGATGGTGATCCTTTACCTGATCCTACCATGTACAGGAGTGTTGTTGGAGCATTGCAGTACCTTACACTAACCAGACCAGATATTGTTTTCTCAGTTAACAAGCTTAGTCAGTTTGTTACAACTCCTACTACATCCCATTGGCATGCTTGTAAACACTTGCTTCGATACTTAAAGGGAAGTTTGTCTTTTTTTTGGAGTTTACACCTGCATCTGCCCTTCATATTGAGGCTTTTTCTGATGCTGATTGGGCTAGTTTCTCGGATGACAGGAGATCAACAGGAGGCCATTGTGTTTTCTTTGGGGGCAACCTGGTTATTTGGAGTTCTAAGAAGCAAGAGGTGGTTTCAAGAAGTAGTGCTGAGTCAGAATATAGGGCAGTAGCAAATGTTGCTACTGATATATTATGGCTGCAGTCTTTGTGCAAAGAAATTGGTGTGGAACTGGTTTCTTCAGTTCCTAAGCTTTGGTGTGATAATCTTAGTGCCATAGCACTAGCTTCAAATCCAGTTTTTCATGCAAGAACAAAACACATTGAGGTGGACATTCACTTTGTGCGTGAAAAGGTGGCTGCAAAACAGATTTTGGTTGGCCATGTACCTGCTGCTGATCAAATTGCTGATGTGTTTACTAAAGCTTTGCCTCTTGCTCGTTTTCTTTTGCTACGTGCTAAGTTGTTGCTACGAGAGAAAGGTTGATCCACACTTGGTTTCTGTGGGGGTATGTTGGAGTATCAAGATAACCGAATGGTGAGAGAGTAGAGTGGAGTTGTTAAGAGCAGTTAATAAAGTTGTTAAGAGGTGGTTAGACAAGTTGTTGAGTGTTGGTGTGTAGAAGATAATTGAAAAATCTAGCACTATCTTAGCCTACTCTAGAATGTTTGAGAAGAAAGTCATGCATCGTATGGATAAAATCTATAAATAAGGATCACATTGTACTGTTCATGCTATGACTTTATGTACTGTCTTCTCTCTTATAATGAAAAATTCTTCTCTTCTCATATCTTTTCTTTACTCTTAAAATCTCTATTAGCTTAAGTTTAACATTTTGGAGTAGGAAAATCATGCTCATGATAACGGATCAAAAACTATGGAACTTGAGTGAAACGATATAACTTTCATTATGGAGATTTATCTTATCTAAGGTTTGAAGTTGCAAAAATATTGCCTCTTAATTTGTTTCAATAGATTCGAAGTTGCAAATATAATATATATATATATATATATATTATCTCTTTATTTCAATTCAAAACAATACTTACACGGATATTAATTTGCAAATATATTGACACTGCTAATTATTGCCTGTCGTCGTTTATTCCCAACATTTCAAAGTCAACATCTATTGGAAATGTTTAGCTTTGTAAACGCAATTGACAGTATAATTAGAATTTTAATAATGAATAATGATGGATGTAAACGGCTCTTGATAATATTATTCAAGCAATAAAAATATAAATTAGTAAGAAATACGACACAAGTGTGTGTATGTATATAATATAACTAGGTATTGTACTCGTGCTATGCACGAGATTATTTATTTATAAATAATTTATGCATAGAGATATTTAAATAAATCAAAAATATTGTAATTCGATTTTATTCGGTGGTTTTAGAACCGTAATCGATAGTCCAATTCTCAATTGTGACTATGCTGAGGACAATTCAGTTACAATTTTAAAATTTGAGAATCGTGATCATCAATTTGAAATAATAACTTCGATTTATTTTACCTTATTAAATTTATTTCTTATTTTATAAAAGGTCATTTTTTATTAATTCATAACAATACATTAAAATTAACAAATAAGAGGATATTATTTAACTATTTAAACATATGTGTATATTGATAAAAATTCAAAATACATATATTTGAAGTCATTATTATTTGTAGTTAGATTTTGTTGTGAAATTTTAATTTTGTTATGTAATAATAAATATTTGACATAATTTTATGTAACAACGAATTAATAATTTGAAGTCAACTACAAAGTTATCCTTAAAAATTGATTTTCAATTTTAGTACAAATTCGTGTATTAGTTATTGTTTAAAAATTTATTTTAATATATTAAACTATATTAATCTTAAATATAATTCTGATCAAGTTAGTTATCACTACATATAGTACCACATTGTTATATATATCACAACTATATTAATAATTATATATTAATTAATTTTAATAATATATGTATTTTAATTTTAGGAGGCAAATGTTATAGGAGAGAGAAATAAAAGTAGTTATTTGTTTAAATTTTAATAAATATATAATTTAATATATTTAATATTTATATAATTTTGGCCAATAATGTTAAAATTATCTACAATTAAAGCTAGTAAATTAATAAAGTTGAAATTATTTAATTCAATATATTTAATATTTATATATAACTTGTACTGTGTAAATTAATAGAGCTCTTAAATGAAATGACTATTTGTATTTCACTCCATGTTTTACTATTAAATTTAGCATTTAATTAATATTTATAATAATACATTATAATTAATATTTTTTGAAAAACTATACTCCTTCCGTCCCACTTATTTAAATTCATTTACTTTTGACACTCATTCTAATATTTAGTTGTAATAGCTTTTGAAGAACATGGTTTGTACTTTAAAATTTGCTAAATAAACACTACATAAAAATTGAGTATATGTAACAAATTTATGTAAGGAAAATAAATTTTGTTACATTTGCATATCATATTTGATGAAATTGTACCACTACAAAAAAAGTGATTATTTGCCACAAATTTTTTCGTCACAAAAAATTATTATTTCATTACCACTACAAGAAATATTGAAACGGCCGACGGATTTGCCGAGGGATTGAGATCCCTCTCTAATTTACTGAGGGATTACTGATGGATTAAGGATATAAATATTTCCCGACGGATTACCGACGGATTTTATTTAATTAAATTTTTTTTTTCTATTTAATTATTATCGAGGGATATATATCCGTCGGCAATAAAGAAATAATTTATTTAAATATTAAATAAATGATTAATTTATTAAAATTTATATGCCGAGGGATTTAAACCGTCGGCTTTAAAAATATAATTTTTTTAAAAATTAAATAAATAATTATTTTTTAAAATTAATATTACCAAGGGATATAAGTCGTCGGTAATAAATAATTAATTTATATAAAAAATAAAATATATAATTATTTACTAAATTATATTGCCGAGGGAATAATTTCGTCGGCTATAATTAATATTTATTTTATTAAAATTTATTTTTGGCTATGTATAAAACGATTAATTAATTTTAAGATTAAGTAATTTATTTGTGAATGGTCACAAATGTTATGCAAGTCTCTTAAAGCTCTTTGCAATTTGCTTCAGATATCGACTGCTTAAAACGTAAGCTTGCAAGCAAGCTATCTGCTGGTGAAGATGGCCGTGGTCCTGAATGGGAGGTACATGGATTGATAATGTAATAATGCCATCAGAATAGTCCAATTTTGCTGCAATTCACCCACTGATTGATATTCAGGTTGGAGAATGCCTCGGTATGTGGTGGAGACCCGACTTTGATTCCCTACTCTATCCGTATTTGCCACCCAACATAAAGAGGCCCAAAGTAATTCTCATCTCATACATATTTGCTCTTTACATCAACGCAGTTACCATTAGTTGTTGACAGTGCAATGCTTGCCACTACAGGAGTGCACTAAACTATTTCTTGTGAAGCTGCCGCCAAGCAGAAGGTTTATCGTCCCTAAAATCTTCCGACTTCTTGCTATCCCCTTGTGCCAAGTTCATAAGAACGAAGAGGTATGTAGTATGCTTTAGTTGAGTCGTAGCTCCAAACATTGAAAACACTAGTAGTCCATCACTATAAATTGAAATTACCTTTCCGTGACAACTTACAAAGCGTTGTTCATTCGCAGACTTGTGTGTGATAGTCATTCGTACTAAATAGTGGCTCTAATATATAGCCTACAAAACCACATGTGATTAAATTAATTTATTTTATCAGTCAAACTTAGTAAAGAACCTAATAGATATATGTATATCAGTTTTTTTTTCTTTTTTTATAACTCTGATTTGAAAAAATAATACATGGGTAAACTGTACTCATCAGTTTGTCCTATATTATTCCACAACCTTAAACCCTCTGCTCTGCTTATTCCACAAGTTATTTTTGACATATTAGTTTTGTTTTCCTATTAATGCCCATAGAATTGCCTACAAAATTTATGTTAGCACATCTATAAATGTTGTTGATATTTACATTGCCCTGTAGGTTAAATAATGTCTCAAAATCGAGAATGGATGTATAGGCGATTTGATGGTCGTGGTGGTTTAAATATTGACTTTTTAGTTGGGTTAGAATCATTTATGGAATTTGCTACTAGTAAACCGGCGTTTATGGATGGTGATAAAATTAAATGTCCTTGTAAAAAATGCAAGAACATTCCTTACACGAATCAAAATACTGTTCGATATCACCTGAAGAAATTTGGATTCATTCTCAATTATCACATTTGGAGGTTTCAAGGGGAAACCGCATTTCAACAAAGGGCAGAGGATGATCATTCAATTAATGAGGGATACCCAAGTGCTTACCATGAGATGATATTTGATGCGGACAATGATCAGTTTGATGACGTTGATGAACCTCCCAATCCTGAAGCTAAAAGATTTTTCGACATGTTGGATGCTGCAGACAAGGAGTTGTGGCCTGGATGCGCACTTACACAATTGGCACTTGTGGCTCGGCTTATGAGCATCAAAGCAGAGAATAACTTTTCGGTCAAAGCTTTTGATCAAATCCTTGATTTGATTAAAGATTTGGCTCCGGATGCTTCATTGGTACCGGATAACTTTTACAGCACAAAGAAGATATTGATTGGAATGGGTTTGCCACTAGAAAAGATTGATTGTTGCCGCAATAATTGCATGATCTACTGGAAAGAAGATGCAGATTTAATGCAATGTAAATTTTGTGGCTTAGATCGTTTTAAGAACCGGAGAGATATAGGTACAAGTACGGCAAGAAATAAAAGAGTTTCATATACGAGTATGTATTATTTTCCTCTAACTCCTCGACTTAAGAGGTTGTATGCTTCAAAGGCTACGGCAGAAGCTATGCGTTGGCATGCATCATCAGTTAACGATAATGTGATGCGACATCCAGCAGATTCAGAAGCATGGAAGCATTTGGACAAGAGTTTTCCAAACTTTGCATCTGAAATACGTAATGTCAGATTAGGTATTTCGACTGACGGTTTTCAGCCATTCGGTCAATCAGGCAAACAGTACTCTTCGTGGCCTGTGATACTTACACCGTATAATCTTCCTCCTTGGTTGTGTATGAAAGAACAGTTTATGTTTCTCACAGTGTTAGTACCTGGGCCATGCAGTCCAAAACATAACATCGATGTGTTTCTCCAACCATTGATATCTGAGTTGAATAACTTATGGGAAGTTGGTGTTGATGCATATGACGTCTCCTTGAAGCAGAACTTTAAGTTGCGTGTTGCATTACTTTGGACAATTAGCGATTTTCCTGCATATTCTATGCTTTCTGGCTGGAGTACTTCTGGGAGATTAGCTTGTCCTCATTGTATGGACCAAACAGAGGCTTTTACTCTTGCAAAGAGTCGTAAACAGTCATGGTTTGATTGTCATAGAAAATTCTTGCCTCTTAATCACTCTTACCGAAGAAACAAAAGAATGTTTAGAAAGAATCATGTGGTTACTGCAAATCCACCACGAGCTAGATCAGGTATTGAAATACTATCAGAAATCGAGTTGCTCGGACTTAAAAAGGTAACAGAGGTGGGTAGTAAGGGCACAAATGAGGAGATCTCGAAGGGTATTGGGTGGAAAAAAAAGAGTATCTTTTGGGACTTGCCTTATTGGAGCTATTTAAAAATCAGACACAATTTGGATGTCATGCACATAGAGAAGAATGTGTTTGATAATTTGTTTAACACTGTGATGAATGTTGAAGGGAAGACAAAGGATACATCCAAATCTCGCGAAGAGCTTAATATTTATTGCAACAGGCCGGAGTTGATGCCCAAGGAGGGTAATGGTAGATACCCAAAAGCTTCTTACACACTTGGAAAGGGGGAGAAAAAGGTCTTGTGTGAATGGGTACGGAAACTCAAATTTCCTGATGGTTATGTTTCAAATATGAGCCGTTGTGTGGACATGCAAAAGCTTAAGGTGTTTGGAATGAAAAGTCACGATTGTCATGTATTCATGCAGCGTGTTTTACCAATTGCATTACGTGAGCTTCTTCCTAAAAATGTTTGGAAAGCTATCACTGAGATATGTTTGTTCTTTAAAGATCTCACTTCTCGAAATATCAGTATAGATAATGTGAAATTACTTGAGAAGAACATTCCAATCATATTATGTAACCTTGAGTGTATCTTTCCACCAAGTTTTTTTGACTCCATGGAACATCTACCAATTCATTTGGCCGAGGAAGCTCGTATTGCAGGTCCAGTGCAATATAGATAGATGTATCCATTTGAAAGGTAAAAATTTTTATAAATTTTAGAATACAAAGTTAATAACACTTATATGTAAATGCAATATACCAATAACACATTTTTATCAGATACTTGAGAAAGTTGAAGAACAATGTAAAAAATAAAGCGAGAGTGGAAGGATCTATCACCAATGCATACCTAGTCGAAGAAGCATCGACGTTCTGCTCTTATTACTTTGAAGATCACGTGAGGACAAAGTTGAGGAATGAACCTCGTAACTATGTCGATTTATCAGATGATAACATCGTTGAGCATCCAAATATGATCCAAATATTTAAAAAAACTGGGAGAGCATTTGGAAAGATGTCAAAGCGGTCCTTAGACTCGAAAGAGTATGAAGTAGCTCGTCGATACATCCTTAATAATTGTGCTGAAGTATTGGTTACATGCATGCCGTAAGTAAATCAATATTTTAAATATCATATATCTAATTGTGTCTTTTATAAATTATAACAATTGATATCTTATGTGTATGAAGTTTGTTTGTTGATGAATTGGAATCAAACAATCCAAATTTAACGAAGGCTGAGATTGGAGATAAGGTGGACAAAGAGTTTCCATGTTGGTTCTTAACCTATGTAAGTTACCAAATACAAGTAATTGTGGTATTTCTAAAATGTATAAATTATATTTATAGCATTCGTAATTTTTATAGGCCACAAATTCTTTTAATAATGTGGAGAATCAATTTGTTCGAGATCTTGCAAGAGGGCCTTCTATGAGAGTTAATACATATCCAGGTTATTTTGTGAATGGATATAAATTTCATACTCTTGGACATGAGAGTCAACGAGAAACAATAAACAGTGGGGTATGCGTAAAAGGTTCAACTTATGGTGAAAATGAAGAAGTCGACTACTACGGTCGATTGCTGGAGGTTGTTGAGCTCGAGTATCCTGGACTACCAATAAAGACAATCACATTGTTCAAGTGTGAATGGTTTGACACATCCGAAGCGGGAACCGAAATACATCCAGATGTGAAAGTGGTTTCCATAAACCAAACACGTAGGTATCCCAGTTACGACCCATTTATTCTAGCATCCCAGGCTTCACAAGTTTTCTTCTGTTCGTATCCAAGTATGAATCGAGCTAGCAAAGATTGGCTAGAAGTATGCAAAATAAATGCTGGAGCTATTGTATCTTTACCATCTGCAACAACAATGTCAACTGTGCCTCCACCATTTCAAGACAATGATTTAGTGCCTATTAATTCTACAACTGTGTTTGATTACACAACACTAACACATCCAGATGGAGGGACAATTGACATTGTAGAAGGAGAAAGAGAAGAAGATGATGAAGAAGAAGCTGAAGATGATGATGAAGAAGAAGAAAATGATGATGATGATGATGTTCATGATGATTGTTAGAGTTAGTTATTTATTTATATTTAGAATACTTTTTTTATTTATAGATTATTAATATTCATTTATGATATATATATATATATATATTTAATCTTGTTTGTCCTTATTGTCAGATGGAATCTTCATCATGTTCTCGTGGACGAGCTCGATCGTATGCGATTAGTAGGGGTACAGATACGTCAACATCAACTTCTGATTCTAGAGCATCAAGAGTACCAATTGGAGATCCATCATTTGTACCAGAGTCTGGACATGACATTCCATACTCTTCTGCATCCAATATTTTGGCAGGAAGTAAATCAAGAGTTGGTGTCTATGAGTTGAAAGCTACGACAGCTTCAGATGGTCGTACGAACATCATCATACATGGAGGGTATGCTAATTTAGTACATTTTAGTATATTGTTGTTCTTATTTATATATGTTTCTATGCATGAATGAATTCTTATATTTTTACATCTTTTAGGGTGTTGATGCCATCTAACCAAATTTCTCGAAGCATAACTGAATCATTTCAGATGTATCCAAATCCTACTGGGTACACTTGGAAACTTGTACCCAAAGAAATGAAGGAGTTATGGTATGACGAGTTCAAGGTAAAAAATTTAAGTTCTTATATTTTTGCTGCATTTTATATCCTTGATTCATTGGTCATTCTTTTGAGTGCTTGTTTATTGTTATGTTGATGCTAATGATATGGTAAATATTGATATAGGCCAATATTATGTTTTGTCATTACATGTATGCTAAATCAATGTTGAGTTGAAGTTAATATGTTGTGACACTCTTAGCTAGAATCTGGTGATATCAATGAATGTGACATGATTTCTATTGGATTGTTCAACTGCTTAGAGTATGGTTTGGATATGACCTACATATTACTCAATTGCTTTGTAGATGCTTCTAGCAAGCCTTTGTCAGTCCTGAATATACCCGAGGATATTGTATCATATTTTTTATCTTCGTTTTTTTTGTATGTTGGATTTATAGGTGCTGCAACTTTTGTTCTTGCTATTTCATGGTTTATTTCTTTCGGGGTGGCTCTTCTAAATACAATTTTAATATTTTCTTATTTTACTGTCTATACTGAATTTATTGTAGAAATTGTATGCTTGGGAACCGGATTTGGAAAAAGATATCCATAAGAAGTGGATCTCGAGGGCTCGAAAGTGTTTTAGTGATTTCATACATGAGATAAAAATTCACAAAGAGCCCCATCAATGGGGAAAGCCACCATGGATTCCCGACGAGAATTGGTCTTCTTGGCTACAATATTGGGAAAGAGATGATGTAAAGGAAAAATCTGCGATTGCTCATAGGAATAGGATGTCTGAGCCTGATGGTCCCGGAACAGGCATATCAAAGCATAGAGGCGGTTCAAAGTGCGTTGCAGAGAGAGTATTACTGTTAGTAAGTATCTATTTATATTTACTTTATTTTTATTTATAATATTTTAGACTCATTTAATGTTTATATACATGTGTGTGTTCAGTCAAAAACGATTGGATTGCCAGAGGAAGATTGTGTGCCGATTGTTTTTGAGGATATTCACAAACTTGGTGGTCAATATACGAATGGGAAGGCACGACGCTATGGGGTAATCTGCAAATTTAAATTGTGTTAATTTCTTATCCTATTATTATTATTTGATTTTTTCATTGAACATGCTATAATAATACTAGTGTAAGTCATTTATGATTCATGAATGAAAATAGTTATTTGTATATTTCATATTAGTTATCTGGAGAAATGACCCGTAATTTGTTGTCTGACCTTTATTCCGATTATATGTAATACAGACTTTGTACGAGGATTTACTTCAGAAGTCTACTCAAGTTGCAGCTGATACACCCGATGCTCCTCCTATTAGTAAGGGTAAGATCTTTTTGGAGGCAGTAGGTGGTGTAGATAAGAAAATGCGTGTGTTTGGAACTGGGTCATACGCTCCTAGCATAAGGGAGAAGATTGGAGTACGAAGTCATGTTGGATCAGATCAGATAGCTATGTTACAGGCGCAGCTCGAGACTGAGAGGCAACAGCGGGAGCGCTTGGAGGAGAAGATACGAGTTCAAGAGGAGGAGAAGGAGCAAATGAAAATGGATATGCAATACGTTCGGTCACAGCAGGAGCAGATGCAGGAGCAAATGCGAAAATTTATGGCACAATTTCAGTTTGGATCGGGTTCTACACCACGACCACCATCTGATTGATATATTATTAATTTCTAGTTTATTTTTGTATATTCATTACTACTTTAGATACACTTATTTTATACTAAATTTTATTTTATATTAAATTTAGAAAGTTATATACTAAATTCTTACCTTTCAAATTTATGCGAGTTATGAATATTAAATTTTAGATATGTACAATATTATTGATCTATAAATAATAGGTTTTATTTAGAAAAAACGAAAAAACTGAAACAAAAAACACTTAATTTGCCGAGGGATTACCGAGGGAATAAAAATAATTATTATAAATAAATTCCTTATTTTACCGAGGGATTCCCGATGGATTTAATTATTTTTTTAATATTTATATATTATTTTACCGAGGGATTGCCGAGGGAATAAATATAATTAATATAAATAAATTATTTATTTTGCCGAGAGATTGCCGAGGGAATAAATTATTTATTAATTTTAATATTTATTAATTTGCCGAGGGATTGCCGAGGGAATTATAATAATTAATTTTACAAAGTTATTAAATTTACCGAGGGATTGTCGAGGGATAATTACCAAGGGATGTATTTTCCCTCGGTAATCTTAATTACCGACGCTCATTTTGTTGACAGGTGTGTTCCGTTGGCAATCCCTCGGTACTTAATATTACCGAGGGATTTTTTGCTTTTACCGACGGATTTTTTCCCTCGGCAATTGAAGAATTTTTTGTAGTGTACATAGGATCATATGTGAGGAAATAAATTTTGTTACAAACTCGTCATATTAGGGTCCTCAAGTATAGTATAATGCAAGGAAAATATGATTTCATCACATTAGATATGATTTTTTTGAGAATTAATGTGAGATTATATACTCACATATGATATGCAAATGTAACAAAACAAAATTTTCCTCACACATTTTGTTACGTACATATACTCAACATTTTTGTAGTGAAAGTAATGTGTCTAAATAAGTGAGACGGAGTCGGTATATGTTAGTGTTGAATTTATCAATTATACAAATTGATTATAATTATTAGTATTAGATATAAAAAAAATTATAAACCCTTATCAAATATGACAAATTTTTCTTACTAAATAAAAGATTAAACTTAAATATAAGAAAATAAAATTAAGAAAACATATTAGATAACATTGAAATTTTATAGTAAAAATAGATTGAGACACTATATTAATTCGTCATTTCTGCATAGCATTAAAACATATTATAAAGAGTATTCACCTTCATAATTATGAACATTATATATATATATATATAGAAATTATATGCATAAGAATATGTATATATATATAATTATTTTTAATTTATTAATGTATTATAATTTTTTATTTTATATAATATATATCAAATTAAAGGTATTGTCAAGATCTTTAATTTAATGTGCATAATATTGCAAATATTTTTATGAACAAAATAAAATAATTTTAGGAGAAAAGTGTTATAGGAGAGGGAAATAAACCATAAAGTCTATAAAATTTAAAAATTAATTTATTCATAATACGTAAGGTAAACCATAAAGTAAACAATAAAATAAACCGTAAATCTAAATCCTAAAATAAATTTTAAAATCTAAACCGGATTCAATTTGTACATGTATATTATGAATTGTTTAATATTCAACTTACCTTGCTGCTCTATTGACTCACAATATAGCATTTGTAATAAAAGGTACTAAGATCAAATCTTAATAATGTCAATTTTTTTAATTTAATAGTTATATAATCTTTATTTATTCGCCAGAAATTAATTTGCAATTGTCTATATATATATAGATTAATTAATTTGGTAGTGCATCATCCATTCCTCACTAAAGATTTTCATATTCTGTTTCATGAGTAGTTAAGTAGTATAAAAATGCGACCTCCCAAAATAATTAAAGCACGATAATTAATTGAACAGTGTATGATGCAGTGTATCCCTCTCTACCTCTCTCTCAAGAATTTTAAAATTTAAAAAATAAAATAAAGAAAAATCTGAGTTTTAATTATTTGGAAAGATTCCAAACAAATTCTTGGAGCGTTACTCTATATAAAATGGGGCAGACAGCAGAGTCCCAGTAATCATTATTCATCTCCATCTCTCTCTCACTCTAGAATTTAAAGTAGAAAAATGGCTTTCTTGAAAACCCTTGTAATTCTGTCTTTGGCTGTGCTGCATTTGCACTTCCTCTTCTGTGAAGGTGGAAGAGACTTTCATGAATTCGTTAAGAAATCTTCATGGCAGAAGGGGCAGAAACTGCAGCTGTCAGTTCTCTCCGCCGCCCACGGCCACCACCACGCGTCTGCGCCCGCCGCCGCCCCATCGCCGCTTTCTGACAGCAACAAACACCACCACGGCCACTCTCCCGCCCCCGCTCCGGCTCATCACAACGGCGGCGCGTCTCTGCGCGTGGGCGTTATCGTCTCCGCTGCGCTGGCTTTCATTGTAGCTCTTGTTTAGGGTTTTGAATTTGTTTGGTGGTATTATTTTATGTTAGTATAAGTTAGCATATTATTAGACGTTGTGGTCTTTAATTTTATTAAGAATGAATAAATGTATGTCTGTTTCTGGATTATTATTTTCCCATTTAGCTATGAATATTTTAATGAATTTATTGACTATAAATTTCTTGTTTAATTTCTTACTATCATATCATCTATAATAATATTACACATTTCCATTGTTTTTAAGCATTTGAAAACATGAAATAACTTTATTGCAAGAAATTAAATGTATTTAATTTGTGTTGTTGCCAACGTTTAGTGGGTTCTTAATAATATTTTATAGAGCGTAATTATATGTGTATATATATATATATAATAATTGCATTTTTGAAGGTTGATATATACGTTACGAAATGACATGGAAACATATATAACATAATTTAGCTAGGTTAATGGGGATATGATTTTGTTATTTCAACAATGTAGTTCGATTTGTTTGTTAAATAAAATGAGAACATCAGAATTTTCTTAATTAATTAATAATAGATCACTACAAGAAAAAAGGTTTTTAGTGATGCAATTTTAATGAAAGGACTTATATTCTTGTTAATTAAAAAAAAATATTTTTAGTGAAAATAAAAAGTGTACTTAAAAATTAAAATTTTATCATTAATGAATTTTAATGACAAAATTTTTAACGTCACCACCTTTCATTACAGTTTTAAAAATTAATAATGACAATTATAGTTTTAAAAATCAATAATGACAAAATAGTGTATTTTTAACGGGGATGAAAAATTAATCTAGTAAAATATAAAATAAGAAATTGATCTATAAATCTCATTTGAAATTCAAACTGGGAAATGAGTTGGAAAAATTGGGTGTAGCTAGTGGTATATCTTTAATTAATTAATTCTTATCTTTAGATACGGATATATAATTATAGTTGGGAGTTGATAAGGAAGAACAAACTTTACATAATAAATGCCAAATTTATCACTAATCCATTTTTATCTGTTTCACGATAAATTAGTTTTAAAAGCAATCCCATTTTTATCATAAGAAAACTATATTTAATTATACATGCATTGAAATAAAAATTCACCTCCATTTAAAAAAAGAAAAAGAAACAGCAATATAATAATAGAATAAACCTGTAATAACCCCAATCTTTAAATATTTATAGAGAATTAATTGATGTTAAAGCACCTCTAATTTTTATTTTTATGTGATTTTCATTCATCATGGAGTATATACAAACAAGTATTCTTTTTAAACCAAAATCATATATATCAAGTAGAATCAATATACATATTTAGATGTCACGTTGAAATATAGGATTACACTGAAAAATAATTAAGAGCAAAAGTAGCTAAATTATGAGATGCTTAATTCATTTACCTGACGTTAGATTCTTTTGAACAAAATCCATAACATGCTAAGGAATTTGTCTATTGTTTGATAATTCTTTGTTCTTAAGGAATTTGTAACATTTTTGTAAGTACTAATAATCTTATTTGCAAATTTTCGAAATATATTTCATACTACCTTCATCCCATCTTAAATGTCTTATTTTATTATTATAATACATTTAATATAATATAAAATAAGACATTTAAGGTGGGTTGGTTGTAGCAGATACATACAATCAAGTTTATCAATTACCCCCTAAAAAAAGAAGAATAGAAGGTTATATGAAACTAAAAAATATAAATTTAGTTAATCCTTACATATATATCCCTTCTTTTTAGTGGTTAATGATAAAATATCATCAACTATTCATGTTATATCATTTGTATTATAATTGATATATATATTTTTATTCTTGGCGATATGATGAACCCTTTATTAATTTATCTAAGATCGATGTGGCTGAATCATGTGTGTAGCTCTGTTAATTAAGTACTACTTCCGTCCACGAATATGGTTAACATTTTGACCCAGCACGGATTTTAATGTATTATTTTGACTTTGTGTAAAAATGTAGTAAGTGGAGATACCGAAAAGTAAAAAGTAAAAAGTTAGTAGAGTTAGTAAGAGTAAAAGGAAAAAAAGTTAGTGGAGTTAGTAAGGGTAAAAAGGTAAAAAAGTGTGTCTAAAAAAGGAAACTTTTAAGTGTTAACAACATTGGCAAAATGTTAATGACATTGGTGGACGGAGGGAGTATTTTATTTGCAATCAAACATTTGAAATGTTGGTAGAAAGTAGAGGGAAAAGTGAACGAGACTTGATTATATATATATATATAACTCAAAATATCAGTAATCATGCAAACCTCAAACAATCAATCATGAATAAATATTATATTAATATCACACTAAGAAATAATTCATACAAACTGCAAACACTCAACATACAATCATACAAATAATAGGGTGGTGGACAAACTGGATAACAATAAGAAAAGCAGATAACAAGTGTGTATCGATCATTCTAGAGCAAGACTGATAGAATCATCCGTCCTCTACTGTATACTCAATCTCTGAAACCTGGTTCTTGATCGACCACACAAATCAAGGGGATTTGGGTCCTTCTGGCAAAGTTGGTTTAGGCAGTTCTGGAAACTTTGGAAGCTCAGGCAACTTAGGCATTTCTGGCTTCGGTAGAGTTGGCATCTCTGGGAGCTTTGGCACTTCAGGCTTCGGCAGCTCTGGGACCTTTGGTAACTCAGGCTTCGGCAGCTCTGGGACCTTTGGTACCTCAGGCTTCGGTAACTCGGGAACCTTTGGTAGCTCAGGCTTCGGCAGTTCTTGGACCTTTGGTACCTCAGGCTTCGGCAACTCGGGAACCTTTGGTAACTCAGGTTTCGGCAGCCCTGGGACCTTTGGGACCTCAGGCTTCGACAACTCTGGAACCTTTGGTAGCTCAGGCTTCGGCAACTCGGGGACCTTTGGTACCTCAGGCTTCGGCAATTCAGGGAGCTTTGGCAACTCTGGGACCTTTGGTAGTTCGGGCTTCGGCAACTCAGGGACTTTTGGCATCTCAGGCTTTGGAACCGGTGGCAATTCAGCCTTTTCAAGTGTTAGCTTAGGTGGGGTTTGGAGCTCAGGTTTTGGCAACTCTGGAACCTTTGGTAGTTCAGCCTTTGGCAATTCTGGAACCTTCGGCAGCTCAGGCTTTGGCAACTCTGGAACCTTTGGTAATTCAGCCTTTGGCAATTCTGGAACCTTCGGCAGCTCAGGCTTTGGCAACTCAGGAACCTTTGGTAGTTCAGCCTTTGGCAATTCTGGAACCTTTGGCAGCTCAGGTTTTGGCAACTCTGGAACCTTTGGTATCTCGGGCTTTGGTAACTCAGGGATCTTTGGCAACTCAGGCTTTGGCAATTCAGGTATGTCAACCTTTGGCAGTGTTGGAACCTCCGGCTTCGGCAAAGTCGGGAGCTCAGGCTTAGGCAATGATGGCAGCTCAGGCTTAGGCAATGATGGGATTTCGGGCTTGGAAACCTCAGGCACAGGCGAGTCGAGGAGGCGGCGTGCCTCTACTTGTTTGGTGTTGGCGGTTATGGATGAGAGAGTGATGAGCAAGAGCAAGAAAAGGGAATGGTGGCTATGGAATGCCATTGTCAGAGGAGGAGATAGCTTAGTGAAGAAGGTGTTTGTTCAATAGAGAGATGTTTTCACTTGCTTGAATGATTTATGGAGTTTGGGGCCTTAGAGTTTATATAGGCACTGCATGTCTGCATGAGGTGGAAGAAAGAAGACTATAGCTAGCTACCTTTCTTTGGTTGTTGGATAGAAGATTAAGTTAGTTCAACTTCCTAATACTTTCTAGCTTGTTCTTAAACTCTTTTAAATGATTTATATAATAAAAACAATTCAACAACGAGGTTAGGTTACCTCTATTCATGTTAAACAAAACAGTTTGATTTCGTGGTGAATGCATTGGCTTGAAAACTAGCAAGCTTGAGGTTGAAGAGAGAATTTAATTTAAAACCTTATTTTAGTGCTTATCTTCTGTCCATATATATCAAGATTGTACGTATACAAGACATATATTGATTAGTTAATTTTAGGCCATCTGCAGACAAATTGTCTTCACTAATTCCTTGAGGGGTTCAAAGAGGTTGGTAAGAAAATCAGATTGACAATGGCATTATTCCTACTCACAAAAATAAAACAATACTAAAAAACAGAGAGAAAGTGGCAGTAAATCGTATAGTACACGTACTTGTATTATTTGAATCACCATCACTAAAAATTAACACAAAAAATACAACTGGCGAAGACTGGGCCAGCCCACGTGTATAAGAAAATAAATGGACCTGCCCCAAATCCACCAATTAGTCGGATTCTGTAAACCTATATCAATTTCACTTGTAATAAAGAAAACATAGGCCTTAATGTATATACACTTTTTAAAGATTTTATAGTCTTAGAATAAATATGCATAATATATTAAGTAAAAGAATAATTTAAAGAAAAATAAATCAATTAAAAAAATGGAAAAGTAGCAAAGCGCCTTTATTCAAAGAATCCATCAAGTCAATAAGTTGAAGCAATTAAATCCTCCTCACGACAGTTCGTATAACGTTGTTAAAAAACATTGAATTTTTATTTGATGATTGGTTTAAGTAGAGGTGAAGGATTATTTTGCATAATTCACACCAAATTTCTACAGAATTCTCCAAATCTGGTATATATTTTCTTCAATAAACAAATGAATTGAAGGTCGCATGCATTTAATTCTATTTATGAAGAAATATGAGTATCACTCAACAATTGGAAATGAAATTAAATGTAGAATTTATGACAGCCAGATTAAGGCGATCGATGAATATATCAAATTGCATACATTATGATGTTTAAATAATTGAGCCATTCTAACTAGTTTCTGCATTTCTTAAATAAAAGTTATAGATCAGAAGGTACTTGCACTCCAATTTCTTATGGACCCCACTGTGTTTTGAGCGGATGAAGAAATTAAACAAAGTAAATTAATTTCAAAATGAAGTTGCAATCAAAAAACTACTTGAGACCTCAATTCTAAATTAACTTCATCGATAAACTAATAAATTAGGTCTTAGTGTTATTAAGTTATATATATTATATTCATGTGAGTTGTTGCTAAACTAATGAATGGCAAAGAGGGATGTAAGCGAACCAACCTATTTGTGAACTATTCGGAGCTCGGCTTGATATAAGTTCGTTTCAAATTCGTTCATTTACTAAACGAACCGAACTCGAGCCTCGAACCGAGTTCGAATAATTTTTCGAGCCGAACTCGAGCCTAAAGGTGTTTGATTCAAAAAGTTCGTAAACATGTTCGAATATAATTTAACGAACCGAGTTTCGAATAGTTCACGAACTTTGTTAACGAGCTTGTTCACGAACTTTAAAAACGAGCTCAACTTCAAATAATTCACGAACTTTATATACGAACTAGTTCACAAATATCTCAAAATAACATAAAAATATAGATATTAACAAAATAATTCAATAAACAAGCTTTTTAACGAACTCGAGCCAAGTTCGAGCTCGGGTTCGAATTTACTATAAAATCGAATAATTAACGAACCAAACTCAAGCTTGATTTTTAAAATACGAATCGAGCTCGAACCGAACTCGAGCCTTCGAATTTTTAAACGAGCCGAACTCGAGTCTAACAGTATTCGGTTCAGTTCGGTTCGATTACACGTCATCCATGAATTAATTAATTAGGAAATAAACTGTAAATATATATGTAACATTGAGTGAGTCAGAACCCACCCACCATAAACAATATTAAATTTAAATAGAGTAATAATTAAATATTATTTAATAATCCGTCCACGAAAAACTTGCACACTTCTATTTTTAATAATTATACATATATTAGTGGACTCACAATTACTTTTTTCATCACTCACATTACATATTTAATTATAAATAACGTGGGAGGCTCATTCCATTCATAACTTTTCTTTTCTCACATATACATATTTAATTAATAAATATTGTGTACACATTCATATCATGCATTAAAACTCGTATCGAACTCAAGTATGAAAATATTAAAAGGACGGAGGGAGTACTATATATTAACTCGGGGATTAATGAAAAGAAGAAAAAGATTAAAACATACTACTCGATTCGAAAAATATTCAATTCAAATTAAAATCGACTCAAGCTTCGTTGAGCTTGATCTACTCTATTAAATTTGTTAAATAATCGAGCTCGTTCGACTTAAAAAATCTTGTAGGATTGTATAACAAAAGATTCGAGAAATACAGTTGAACAAAGTACTAAAAAGTACAAATCATTTTCTTTTTCCTTTGTGAATCACTTTGGCGAATAGCTCCAAAATCTGTATATAAATAAACATTGACCCACAACTTTTATCTGCTGATTTGGCTTTGCATGCGGAAATTTGTCTTTCTTATTTATTAATTATATATAATTGGGATCAAGTCTCTTCTGCTGGGACACAATCTTCAAACACTCAAAATCAGACCCCATTTGGGGCCCTTCACTTTGTGTGTGTCTCTTTCTTTTTCTTTTTTTGTTTGCTTAATTTGCTTGGGTTTTTGTCTCTATATTTTGCGGTTTCTTCGGTTACACCTGATCATCGGTTTATGTCAACATCATCTTCCTCTAGCGGCGGCGGAGGTGAGGCGCCGTCTTCACGGCGGAGGCCGAGATCAAGAAAGGGTGTTTGGCCTGAGCCATTTGTTGAGGCTCTTGCTTTTCAAGTTGCCATTGATGCTTCCCTCAATGCTGGCTCTCTTTCTGCAGCTCAAGCCCTCTTCAATATTTTTCAAGTACTTCTCTCTCTCTCTCTATATATATATATATGCATATCTCTCTCTTTGAGCTTCTCTTATATACACATACATACAAGAAAATGAATGATGTTTTTGGTGGTAAGCTCTTAACAATAATAGTAGGATTCTGCATTTAAATACAGACAAGCAATGCCTAGAAATTATTTCAAACACAACACTGGAAATTAAACTTAACGCCGATTGGATTATGCTAAGATAAATTAGAATGATTATGAAAATTTTGAGGGTTAATTTGAAAATAAGAAAATTAAAGGCCAATTAAATGATGATGTCCCTATAAGCCAATTTTACCCAGACATAGACAAACACGCAGCCTTTAATTTTTCATCTCAATCTTTATTTTCTGCCACAGAAAAGAATGGGCATTTTTGGTTCGACTTTTTTGTTTCTTCCTTCGGATCTTTACATGAAAAGGGGCCCTTTTGTTGCTTTTTGTTTCTTTAGGTAATCTCTTTGAGATCTAGAAATCTATTACTAATTCTTTTGACTACGAAATCCCTTTCTTTCTTTTTGCCTTTCTTTATGATTTAAAGATTTATACGAAATACTTAGAATTCTGATGGAGACCCTTCGAGGGTACCCCTTTTTTGTAAGTTGTACAAAGATTTTATATAGTTACTGTTGCTTTAACCTTTTCACTTACAAGTGAAATTTTGGAGGTCTAGTTTTGGGAAGTCAAGTACAATATTTGTGTGTGTGCGTGTTTCCTTTCTTGTTACTAAATATTCTTTCTTTTCTCAAGTATTGGAACTAAATTAACATGGACTATTATGTGATAATCCTCCGCTCCTAAACCCACTTAATTGCTCTACTATAATCATAATCATGCCTTAGCATACCAAATCATGCATTGGTCAATTATTCATGCATTTGCTTAATTTATTATCATTCATCATGTCACTTGAATCGTGTTAATTAATAATTAAAACTATATTAGTGTTGGTTTTAAGTTAATTATGATGGAATCATATAGCATGGCCTTCATACATATATGTTATGGTTAGTTTTTTATTGTACTTTTGAGAAAATTAAAGTGACCCTTTACTTGTTCGAAAAATAAACCAAATTAATTATCAAGTACCACTCAATCCTCTAAGCTTAAGAAAATTAAATTTAATCTAAACACCAATTAACTTCTTAATCCTAATTAATAGTATATCTTTTCCCTTTTTCCTTTTTGTTTTTGCAACAATTCACATTTACAGTACAACCACTTGATCTATAAGATATATATTTTGTCCGTCCCCTACTAATGACTCCACTACAAGAAAAAAAATATTTTAACGAGGGTAAAAAAATATATTATTTTTTCATTATTAATTTTTAATTAGAAAAGTAATAATAAGAGGTGGTGACGGTCTTAAAATTTTGTCAATAAAAATCATTAGTGATGAAATTTAAACTTTTAATTACACTGTTTATTCTCACTAAAAGCATTTTTCTCCAATTAGTGGGGTATATGTCCATTCATTATTACTTTCGTCACTAAAATTCTTATTTCTTGTAGTGTTCATTTACTTTTTACACGACTATCAAAAAATACTTAATTTTTGTATATTACATAAAAATCAATAATCAATTCATTTATTAAAATTTACCTAAATAAGGAATTGATCATTAATAGTGGAACGTTATAAAATAGAAAATGGTTCGTTATTAACGGGATTAAATATTGATCAACAACATTTATAAGAACATGATTAATGTGCTATATACTTCATCCGTCCCACTTTAGTTGTCCTGTTTTATATTCAAATAAGTGTATTATTATACTCCTTCCGTTCCGCTAAATGTGGTCATGTTTTATTATTGGACTGTCCCATTAAAAGTTGTCACTTTTCCAAAAAAGTAAAAAGTTTTACTTTTATAATACATCACTTCTACTCTTTTAAAATACTAACACTTTACTTTCTTAAACTCTATGACGGCCTTTGTTCCCGTATTTAGCGGAATGGATGGAGTAATAAAACCGGACAAGTAAAGTAACACAATGTGCTATATGTATTTATGTATATATATATATGTCTATGAATGAGTATGTTATTGTATATGCTGCAACATGACTATATTTTTTATGATCTGTAGGTATTAATGTATGGGGCGGGGCGGGGCGTGGGTTTTGTTCTTTGATAAAAGTGAGAGAAGCATGCATGCCGGCCTGCCTGCATTTGCATTTGCATTGATTAGACATTCTTGAATTTCTTGATTATTGTTTTTATCCCTCAACTCCATTTTGCTTAGTCATAACTCAAAAGCATGGACCTTCCCCTTCCCTATGTGGGCATAATTAATTTTTAGTTGGGTAAATATATACTTTAATAAATATAAATTGTATTTAGCTAGACATATATATATATATATATATATATATACCAGTTGGCAATTGCATGTATTATATTTGTTTAAATAAGTATATATGTACTAATATTGATACTTTTTACTACAAATATTAGTATACTAGGAGAACAGATTAAATGCTTGATAGTTAGATTATATCCCCAATTCAATTCCTCATAAAATGATATGAATTGATTCTTTCAATTCATGCAGGTTTGTTCCACATGGAGAGCCATTTCTCGCTCCGAGCTTCTATGGCAGAACCTCTCGCGCCGAATCTGGAACGCCGATCATCTCCGCCGCAACACGTGGCGTGAAGAGTACATCTACCGCCACCGCACCTCCACCAATTTCCGCCGCCGGAGATACGCAAACACCACCCTCACCGACCATAACGACGCTGCCTTATCCTGCCTGCGCTTGGCTCTCTCCGACCACCACCTCGCCGCAGGCTTCTCCGACGGCGCCGTCCGCCTCTTCCATCTCCCCACCAGCCTCCACCTCACCACTTTCTACCCCCAGCACCGTAATCGCCTCGGCCGCTTCTCCAGCTCCGTCTCTGGCATCATCCTCTCCGACCTTCGCCTCGTCTTCGCCACCCTCGACGGCGACATCCACACCGCCGCCTTCACCGCCGACTCCACTCTCCAACGTGCGCACGCCGGCGACGTCATTAACGACGGCGCCCTGGTCGACTTCACCGGCAGCCGCCGCTGGTGGGTCGGTCTCTACGCAGGTGCCCTCAATTAAACATTAATCCACATTATTACATTATATTAAATAATACTCACTCCCTCCCACTATTTTCGTTCTAGCAATTTTGAATATGAATTATCATAAATACCCTTCTACTTAATGGTACGAATGATATGAAAGGTATGAATAATATTCATTCATACGATTCATACGTACATACAGTTTAATAAAATTAAGTATCACGTATGAGTGATACGATTCGATACAATTCATACGATTCATCCGTACATATAGTTTAATAAAATTAAGTATCACATATGAATGGTACGATTCGATACAATTCATACTATTCATACTCAAAAATGTAAAATATAATTACAAAGGTATTTTAGTACAAAAAAATTTATAAATAGCTAGAATTTAACTATTATTATATTGGTGGCTATTATTTACTCTTTTACCATTTTTTTGCTATTTTATATTTTGCCTCTAATTAATATTCCGCGTGTACTGATAAAATAACGGTAGGTGTACCGGGACGGGCCTTCCACATACGGAACGGGGAAACTGGGGAGCTGGTGTTAGTGGGCGGAACCCTAACTGATCCAGAGGCGGTAATCGGGTGGCATTCGCTGACGGAGATGACCGATCTCCTCGGTAGAGTTAGGGTCACGCGCCGCCGCGAGTGCGCGGTGGCGTGCACCAGTTCGCGCGTAGTAGTCTTCGATCTCCGAGATCACGGCATGGTTCTGCACGAGGAGCTGCGGAGGGGGATCGTAGTGGGGTGCTTCGACGCCAACGAGGCGTTGGCGCTGATTACTGATGAGCGCGGAACGGCGAGCCTGCGGCGGCTGGTGGATTTGGAGGAGGCGTGTAGGTTCAGAGTGAGAGGGGGGAGGATTCTGGGATGTATAAATGGTGGATACGGAGTGGTAGTGAAAGGAGGAGTGGTTAGGGTTTGGGAGATAGAGGGTGGGGAGTATCTGTACAGTTTTAGAGAGAGAATAGGGGAATGCAGCGCCATAGTTGCAGATGAGAGGTATGTAGCAGCAGCTGAAGATGGTGGGATTATCCATTTATGGGATTTTGGGGCTCACTAACAACTAATTAATTAATATTTAAAATAATTAAGAAAATGAGGGTTTATATTAACGAGGGATGATTTTAGATAGGTAGCTAGGGTTTAGTATGTGAATTTACTTTGGAACACAGGGCGAGAATTTGGGTCCAGGATTTGAGATTTTCATGCTCCCGATTCGATCCAAGCAGAACTCGGGATCGGGACCGTAATTGAAAAATAAAAAAAAAATTGGGATTCGGGAGTTTCAAATCACGATCGAGACTCTCAATGTCCTGAAATTAATTTTAAAATTCAGAAAATTTGGTCTCATCCTAAACTTCGAGACCAATCGGGATACCTTTTTTGGGATCGGGACCTAAAATTTTTCAATTTCAAAACTCAAGAGTCCCGAAATCCCAATCATGACTCGAACCAAAAATTAATTAATTTTAGGGATCAAAACCGGGACTCTCAATCTCATCGCGTCCCAATTCTCACCCCCTAGTTTTGATTGGGTGATGAATAATGGTAAGTGGAGTAGTAAGTAAAAGAAAGTTTTTGTCAGTATTCATTTTGAGAGCAAGGGATGACGACCTTTCACTTTCATCTTCATTCAGCTCTACATTTCCACTTACATCACCATCTCTTATCATAAGAGATTCTCAAAATAGCTATATAATAGCTACCATTATTACTACCACTATTTACACCAATCCGGATCTTCTATTGCTTATTCGTGTTACATTTTCTATTACATCAATAAGATGGTGACATGTGCTATAATTAATGGTGTAAGATATAAAATATATATTTTTCTTATATATACCCTAAATTTTAAACTCTAGTCATGTCACATGTCACGATCTTATTAATGCAATAAGAAATGCAACACCGTTAGATAATAGATGATCTCATTCGTATTTACACAGGATTCACAACATATATGTTAAGCTAAAAATCAAACTGTAGTATGTGGCGTTGTTAAGACCAGACCCACTGTCCGATAAAGGGAATCAGTATCGGGCACGAGGAATGTTTTCAGCCAATATACTTCTAGTTATTATATTAAATTATGTTCGACTAATACATGTTAGTCGACCCGAATGTTGTATCTCAAGGAAGGCTATACCGGGCTATCAACTATTAGTACAAAGTGCGTAAATGTAATGTAAATCCTAAACACTCTAATCAAGATTAAAGAGAATAACTCTAAACTAAGCTGAAAAACAATAAACGGGGGTACACAAGTGATTGAAGTCTAGGGTAAAGATCATCTCTAATCTAGGTCAATGCTTATTCAATCAAATCAAATCTTTAATAGGCTTTCCCTAAGTTGATTAGCCAATAACTTTCGTATTCTTGAAACTAATCCGTGTCCAGCACTTTCGTGTATAGAACACACTTAGAGTAACACTAATCAAGATATGATTACCTATTTTACGTTTCCGATTAATAGATTAGGATGTTTGATTATAAATGCGATATAGAATAATTCATTTCAATCCATTCTATATCTTAGAGTCGTACATGGTGATCAAGCATGGAAAACTCTTAAGCACGGATCAAACAACCATAAAGAAGATCAAATTAGAGCATTAAACCATAGATAAGAAACAATCAAACCCTAGATAAGAATTAGCCAACCATATTGAAAAGCAAATCCATAGAAAGGTTCATTGAAGATAACTTACTAAGAATTCACCGTTCAGTTGCCAAATTCCTTCAATCCTTGGATACCCCAAGGAATTAAACTAAGAAAAACAGTAAAACAAGTGTTTGGGAACTGTTCTACAAGTTACAATCGGTTTGGGTGTGTGTTCTCTTTTGAAAAATGACGCCTAGAACACTTAAAACTCACGCACAACTGCTAGCCAGCTGTCGCTGGCTGCGCGCTTATGTCCTTGTCTGCTTCTGCAGCCCAGCGATCGCTGGCTGCACTTTTCAGCTCCTTGTGCTTCTCTCCTTCCCGTTTCATGCTCGTACTTCTTTTCCTCGCCCGACTTTGTATTAATGGTCTTTTCAGCACTGATCCTTGCTCAATTGATCATCTTCCACTCCATCCTGCGTAATACATGACAAAAAAAGAAATAGCGTAAAGACGAACTAAAACAATACGAAAAATATAAAAAGAACAAAGACATAGATACTACATAACGAGCTAAAAACGTAACAAGAATATACTAAACAACTCCCCCACACTTAATCATTTGCTTGTCATCAAGCAAAATCCAATCACAACTTGTTAATTCATGTCAATAATTAATATGTAAGCCAAACCACCAATCATACATTCATTTCAAAACTTAGCCTAGACTCAATACTCAACTGTATTCGGTCACTCAATTAAGATGTAATGTTGTCCGTTACTAAGTTCATCAATATACATATGGTCACAATGTACACTCATCTCACATCTCCCTATCGTCACATGTTCGGTTTCCCTTTTATTAAAGTCATTCGAGCTTCTCTTTTTTTATTTTTTTGTACGCCCTTCTAGCGTTTTTATTCTCTTTTTTTTTTGAAGAGTTGATACTCTTGTTTTTTTTTTATCCAAGGGAAATCGAACATATAACGACAAGGAGTAGCCACTCATAATCCGAATCATGACCACTATGTATACGACTAATAAAAGCAACATGCCCCACATGTCATCTTAATCAAACAATCTAGCCCAATCAAGAATCAAATCTAAGCTAAGTTACCACTATACGTACCACATACAAGGCTCACATATCAATCATCAACATTTATAAACAAGAAATGATCAAATAAGCAAAAGAACTCGCAAATCATTAAATAGGTGAAAAACAAAAACAAGAAACAACACAAACATGTAACAAAAGCAAATAAACATAGATACAAACACATATCAAAGAAATTCACACACCCCCACACTTAAATTCTACTACGCCCTCGTAGTAGAAAATAAAAGAGAAAGAGATTAGAACTTCCCTGATAAGACGAAAAACCGGCAACAAGCTCAAGAATTCAAGATCCTTAAGATTGGTACCTGCAACACAAAAAGACAAACAAACCAAGCATAAAACAGAAAAATAAAAGAAATAAAAACAAAACCAAAGAGATAAAGAAAAATGGAAAGAAAACTAATACGCAGGAGGATCCTGATGATCCTGATAATCAGATGGAGGTGGAGGATGAAGTCTTGTCCATCGAGCCCACTGTTCCTCAAGAGAGGTAACACGGGTGTCAACAGACTGGAGTCTGGTATCCATGGACTGAAGTCGGCTATCCATGGAGTGAAGGACTTGGTTCTGCGAATCTAATCTCGAAAAGAGATCGGATTGGAACCGTAAGAAGTCATTTCGCATGAAATAACCGGACCCACTACTGGATCCAGTAGCATATCCGTGTTGATCAAAACCACCTTGGTACCCTACAGGCTGCCCTCCCTCATAGAGACGCTCCTCCATCTCGGTATCAGCACCGAGAGGGGCCTCCTCAGTCCTCTGGGCTGCCTCAACTGAAGTGTCAGCACCTCCCTCTCTCTCTAGTGCAGCATCACGCTCTCTGTAGCGACGAACACACTCCCTTTGCAGTGAGGCAGACACCTTCCACTTCCTCATATGAATCAGGTACCTGCAAACCATAATGTAAAGCAAGGCGATACGGAATATATGCAAATGCAGGGTGAACTTTCTTCCTAGTTCTAATACCATCTAATTTGGACAATATGAAGGATGTGATGCACACTTTCTGTCCCTTCAAAGCAGCAGATAAAAGAAAGCACTCACTCGAGTTGACCTTATTTGCTTGCTCCTTTCCCGACACATTGTAAGCAATAAATTTGTGTAAGAGGGAAAGAGCATCATCCCGAATGAAACCACTAGGAGTTCCACTCGGATTCCAATTATATAAACCGATCAACTCATGCCAAGCAGCTACGGGATTAAACCCCTTAGGAGTTCTCGTAGCCGCACCCCGCGGGGAAGCAAAACCAAAAACCGCATGCAAATCAGTACAAGATACACGGAACTTATTACCAAGCAGTCGACAGTTAAAAGAGTTATAATCATCATACAATTGAAAAGAAGCAATAAACTCAAATGACAATTCAGCATAACCCTCTAATGGACCACTATCAGCTAACTTCAACAATCCTAAAATGCGCAAATAAGTACGGAGTTGAGAACGAACATTCAAACGAGTAAACAAATCCCAATCATAATGATGTCCAAGATTAAAAGGTAAATCATACAAACGGTCAAAGATATCACATTCATCATGGTTGTAAATGGGGAATTTGCTATTTGGGAATAGCCTTTGAATGTTCACCTCGGGTTGGTCGGCCTCTTCCTCATCCACTAGCTCATGCTCATGCGACCTCTTTTCAGCTCCTTGTGCTTCTCTCCTTCCCGTTTCATGCTCATACTTCTCTTCCTTGCCCGGCTTTGTATTAATGGTCTTTTCAGCACTAATCCTTGCTCAATTGATCATCTTCCACTCCATCCTGCGTAATACATGACAAAACAAGAAATAGCGTAAAGACGAACTAAAACAATACGAAAAATATAAAAAGAACAAAGACATAGATACTACATAACGAACTAAAAACGTAACAAGAATATACTAAACAATATATACATACATATATTGATCGATATGATCATGCTACATGTTTCAGATATGAAGTAAATTATTTTTTTATATTTATTAGCGTTGAATTATGACATTAATTATGCTCATTGGTCCTGATATGTATTCCTTTTTAGGTTGTCGTACCAAAAGTGTGATATTTTTTTTTTAATAATTTTATTACTTACACAATTTTAAATAATATATGTTTTAATTACTACTTTATATTAATTTTCAACTCTCCTTAAATTATGTGTCCCAAAAGCAAAAGTAACACATTGAACGGGAACACCGATGAGTAGCTAACTTGTAGAATGTAATGGATGAATTATACTATGAACTCTTGGACCTACTACCATCAACTTCGATCACTCTCAGTACTAATAATTTTTGGACCTCAAATTTCCAAATCATTCTTTACTTCATTTGTAATGTATATTTTATATCACATATGATATATGATAAGAGAAAATCATTTACATCTAAATATCGTTTGTCAAATAATCATAAGGATACGAGAATTGAAGTACAAATAAAAGTATTTTATATTACAACATATAAATTTGTTGTCTTCGCTTTTTTAATTTTGGGTCCTTCAATATCCATTGGTAGTAATAATTGCAAGAAATGAAATATCTACAACAATAATGAGCCAAAAATTTCCTGTTTTCGCCATAGTGAATAGAATCTTCTTTCCAATAATATCAAAGTGTGATTGTTCTATCAATTATATATATACATACACATATTTTCAAGTTACAAGAATTATGAAGGATGTTTCTTTCTCCCTAGCTAGTCTTCATTGCAAAAATCGAATCCAAATACTTGATATATGCTGATTTGATTCGCTGACCACTTCGTTTAACTAAGAAACAAATGAAAAGGTATACTCTTCCGTTCTGTTAAAAACGGTAATAACGATAAAAATTGAAAGGCTAAAATATTATGTTTTAAAAAAATTAAAAACTAATATTTTAAAGGTAACACTTTTTTCTTTATTAAGAAAACTTTTGTCTTTATTAAGAAAGCGATCACTTTTATTATGACAACCCACAAGAAAACGTGACTACTTTTAATAATCAAGGATTAACATCATGGGAAGAAGCAAGCTGCATACTTATTGCTGGAAGTTGTGAACTCATAATGAATTTAACCTAAAGAATGTGCACTTCGCTGCTACAAGTTTATTCCTACAAAATGGGCTTAGTTCAACGCAAAAATGAATCAAAAATTTAAATAAAATGAATCTAGTTGTAATTTCAATACAATCATTCTTCAAATTATGAAGAGTTCTTAAGTACCCATTCAACCAGTGTTGAAACCCCAAAACCAGTGGCGGTCTTTTTCTTGCCATTCCAAACAGGGCCAGCCATGTCGATGTGCATCCACTGCACCTTCTCATCAACAAACTAAACCAGAATGCAACCACTTATCAGAAATTTCGACGCCATGTTCCTCAAGTATTTTATATAAATACAGTCCATGTCTCGATTCGACAGTATCGGCAAGTTAAGCACTCGTATTATGAGATGGTTCATTTGGCAAGAATGGAGGATAGATGTGAGCATTATTACCTGTTTCAAGAAAAGAGCTGCGGTGATGGCACCACCTTCACGACCCCCAGTATTTACCATATCAGCCACTCCCGACTTCATTGACTCCCAATATGTCTCCTCTAATGGCAGCCTCCAAAATTTTTCTCCACTTGCCTCTGAGGCTCCGAACACCTCTTCTGCTAACTCATCACTAGGCGTAAAAACTCCTGCATTTTTTATTCATTGAGGAGAGGAATAGAACAATTATTATGCATTTAAACCTAACAATTTATTTCAAAGTAAAATCTAATAATTTATAAATGCATCCATTGCGCACAAGCAAAAATCTGTTCTGTACAAAATGTTGATTTATTGAACCTACCTGCAATTGAGGGTCCAAGAGCCACTATACAAGCCCCAGTGAGTGTAGCTAAATCGACTATCTGCACATAAAAATGCTTGCTACTCAAACACATGATACGACATTACTGAAAAATATGAATGGAGACTGTGCGAGTGTATGTTTATACCCAAAGAATAATTGAACTTATAATTTGTTGAGCTCAAGGAAATGAGAAAACCGATAAAGAATTTTTCCAGAAGAACTGTAGGATAATCATGTTTTAGGTTGCCTGTCTTGGTGAGAAGATGTCACGGAAAGCATAATAAACAAAACCATGTTAGTATACCTTCTCTGCACCTTGATTACCGGCATATATCAAAGCATCAGCAAGCGTAAGTCTTCCTTCAGCATCAGTATTGTTTACCTACAGTGTTGATTGAGGAAGAAAACCATCAGCAAGAATATGAAGTATGAACCTTATTGAATGCTTACAGAAAGTGATTCCTTCCAACATCAATATTCTGAGACAATTCAGACAGTACTGATTAAAATGAGAGTGCTGCCAATGCTTAAGGGAAGAGAGCTCCTTAAGTGCCAAGATAAACCTCCTCCCATGAAACGACTTCTACTGAAGACAAATAAATACTTAGTGTCCTTGTGGAACATGCTTTGTCAGTTGTCACCATGAACTAAATGAGCATGCAGAACCTCGTACATTGAATTGAAGCATATATACATATTTAGGTTACTTTTCACTATTCAAATTAAGAGGGGCATTGAGAAGATCATACATGATATGGTGATAAAATAAAACATAAATAACAGAGAGATCAGTCCCTCAGGAATCATGCAACACACCGCACCCAATGAAATATTATGTTGGAAAGATAATCAGGTTCATTTTTTGATGAATGCAACATGACTTGGTAAATAAATGAAAGAGTGATGCCTCTGTCAGAGTGAACACAGAATGACAGAAGCCCGAAAGGATATACAACATGATTCAGCAAAGAACTGGACCGATGAATAACAACTTTCTTCTCTCTTCTCTTTAGGCTCCAACCTTTAGAAAGGAGAAAATACCTCGATTGTCTTCCCATTTGAAGCAGTGAGGATGTCCCCAGGCCGCATACCTGTTCCACTTATCATATTCTCGCAAGCGGCAACAATGAAGTGAACCTGCAGATACATGTCAATTGTAAAATTTTCTTATAATTTGTATAGAAATTAATTGTTATATCAACCATGCCAAGCAAACAGTGCATAAATCATTGAGAAAGAAAAGATCCACCTCTACTCCATCAGGCTTGATTTGTCCTAGAGCTTTCGCTGCACCCAACACTGCTGCTGAGCCTCCCATGTCAAATTTCATGAGTTCAATCATACAGCCTGGTCCTGTCTTTATATTGTAGCCACCACTGATTTTTAAAAGAAAATATCAAAACAAGATCTCAAGATCTGACGAATAATTTAACATGTCCCATCCCCTTCACATTTTAAATCAGAATAAAAGACACCCTTTCTTCCGGGTATTAAAATTACCAATCAAAAGTCAAGCCTTTTCCAACCAAGGCCAGCTTTGTTTTGACTGTACCACTGGGAGGCTTGTAACATAAGTGAATGAAATGTGGGGGATTGTCAGATGCTGCTGCAACAGCTAAAAAGGATCCCATTTTCAATTCCTGGCACTGCTCTACATCCAATATTTTTGCCGTAAAAACATCACTATGGTCTGACGCAATTTTTGCGGCTTCTTCAGCTAGTACTCCTGAATTCCAGCAAAAAGAAATCCAGAGAATATAAGCATAAGTTCACATCATACAAGTCTTAATCTTGAGAATAGGGGTACTAAGAACAACTAAGATAACAATTAATAATGAAGAAAATAAACGATAAGACAAACCAGGAGTGAGTACATTCGCTGGAGCATTCACTAGCTCTTTTCCCAAAATGATCCCAGAACAAACATCTTCGGCATACTTGAGTTTTTTCTCAATCTCAGGTCCACTACCAAGACCTATGATGTCGATTGATTGCAGAGCAGGTTTCTTTGATTCTGATTTGAACCGGTTATCATCAAATGTCCCCAATATAGCTCCTGTTTCATTTTCAAAGGTCCAAAAAGCAATCACATCAACTAAAAACAAGAGGTAGCATTTTTTTCTCAAGCTATCTCGAAAACTACATACCAGTAGCTATAGCTGAAGCAGTACTGAGCTTCAGTTCTGTAGTAATTCCTTCAGGAGAAGCAAGTGTGATAGCGACATTACTGGCCTTGGTAGACTTCGCTGCAGCAGCAACAGTTTCACCAAGACAGCGATAAGCTTTTGTTGCCGATGCTGCTCCAAGCCCGATTAGACCAACCCTTTTAGAACCAACACCAGAAAGCCTAAGAACTGTTGATTGTCCCTCCTTCCCAGTGAAATCTTCCTCGGATGAGGCTTCGGATAACAATCCACCCAACTGCAAATCTAGCTTTTGCAGTATTACATTCTTAAACTTCATACTCTCATCTTTCTCCATGTCCTTTTGGGTTACTCCCAGAGCAAGAATGTCTCCTTTCCATTCTGCCAATTCCATTTCTTTTGCGGCAAATGAAATCTTACATCATTCCAGCAGCACAAATTAGTTCAGCTGCGTGAGCTAACCCCATAAAATTAACAAGCCAATGAAATCTGAACACATATAGGAGTCTTATTTTGTGCAAATTAGTTGCCAAGACGAGGAGTTATGTTCTATGGCAGTACTTGCAAACTAATGTGAACTAATAATTTACAGCAATCTGAACCTTTAAAGTACAGCAAGCAACATTAACCATAAGTGTATTCTCACTACAATCTGAACCTTTAATACGAATCTATATAGTTCCAAAACACCAACAATGACCACAAATCAAACAAAATGAACAGCCAGCGAATTCAACAAATCAACCTTGATTTGAAAAAGAAATATCACATGAATACCTTTGGTGAATCGATCTTCTTGGGTTCGGTTAAACCTAGAGCAGCTCGAGTAATGGAATGCGCCATCCGCTTTGCTCTCCAACAAGATAGGGGTGTGGCCACATGGGTTAAGCCCCATTTCGGACCGAATGTGAGCTTGGTAAAAACAGAGGGGCAGATATTGTAATAACAAGACAAAGATGAAGATGTAGACGAAGTGGAGGCACGAAGAGTGAAGGAGGTAGAAGCTGCTCTAATGGCGGCCATTATGATATCTAATGTTTGAAGAAAGAAAGAAAGAAAGAGGATATAAGTGACAATATCATTATAATTAATATTATTTCTTTTCAAAATTTAATTTATTTAAACTTTAAAGTAGATAATAATTGTAAAGTGAGGGGTAGACACGTAAAGTCGTTCTAAGCTATCTACGTTTTCCCCCTTTCAACACTTGCAATCGTAAACCCTAGAAGAAAATTTAGCAGAGTGTTCGAGTTTAATCTTCGAGGTGAAATTGAAAGCTGGTTAGAAAGTAATAACACAAGATTTACGTGGTTCGATCTTTTAAATAGATCTACGTCCACGGGGAGAAGAGAGCTTTTGTATTATGAATGCTTGAGAGCTTGAAAGTACAAATTACAGAATGTCTGAATGGCCCTTTAATCTAGCTATTTATAGATAACATAGAGGCGGTTTATATCAAATGGGCCGCAGTAACTGGGCTTCTGGGCTTTTGGGCCTAGCTGCTGGGCTCTATCCTATCACATCCCCCCAAAAGAAGATCATCGACGAGGTGAAGATCTTGACGAGGTCGATGTGATTGCCGAGCTTCCTTCTGTAGACGAGGTCGAAGTACGAGTAGCCACTTCGTCTAAGGACGAAGTTAAGGCTGTCAAGTGGCTACTTCGTCTAAGGACGAAGTTAAAGCCTAAGTAGCCACTTCGTCTAAGGACGAAGTTGGAGCTTTTAAACAGCCACTTCGTCTAAGGACGAAGTTTTGGCTTTGATGTAGCCACTTCGTCTAAGGACGAAGTTTTGGCTTTGGTTTCAACCACTTCGTCTAAGGACGAAGTTTGGGCTTTAAAACAGCCACTTCGTCTAAAGACGAAGTTTTGGCTTTGCCACTTCGTCTAAGGACGAAGTTTGGGCTTTTAAACAGCCACTTCGTCTAAGGACGAAGTTTAGGCTTTTAAACAGCCACTTCATCTAGGACGAAGTTTTGGCTTTTAACCAGCCACTTCGTCTAAGGACGAAGTTTTGGCTTTGCCACTTCGTCTAAGGATGAAGTTTTGGCTTTGAAGTAGCCACTTCGTCTAAGGACGAAGTTTTGGCTTTCAAGTGGCTACTTCGTCTAAGGACGAAGTTAAAGCCTAAGTGACGAAGTGACTTCTGGGCTGCTGTGCCGAGGTGACGAGGTGACCTCTGGGCTGCTGCGCCGAGGTGACGAGGTGACCTTTGGGCTGCTGCGCCGAGGTGACGAGGTGACCTCTGGCTGCTGTGCCGAGGTGACGAGGTGACCTCTGGGCTGCCTGCTGTGCCGAGGTGACGAGGTGACCTCTGGACTGCCGTGCCGAGGTGACGAGGGTGACCTCTGGACTGCCGTGCCGAGGTGACGAGGGTGACCTCTGGGCTGCCGTGCCGAGGTGACGAGGTGACCTCGTCAGGAGTTTGGCACTTCGGCACTTCTCCAACCATAGCTAACGAAGCTTGATCTGCATCTTCTGCTTTCCTATAATTTCACCATCGTATTTTTACTCGGAAAACGTTGATCGATTTCAACACTTGCAATCGTAAACCCTAGAAGAAAATTTAGCAGAGTGTTCGAGTTTAATCTTCGAGGTGAAATTGAAAGCTGGTTAGAAAGTAATAACACAAGATTTACGTGGTTCGATCTTTTAAATAGATCTACGTCCACGGGGAGAAGAGAGCTTTTGTATTATGAATCCTTGAGAGCTTGAAAGTACAAATTACAGAATGTTTGAATGGCCCTTTAATCTAGCTATTTATAGATAACATAGAGGCGGTTTATATCAAATGGGCCGCAGTAACTGGGCTTCTGGGCTTTTGGGCCTAGCTGCTAGGCTCTATCCTATCACAGATCAATAATAATTGTTGATTGATCGGAAAATCAGAACAATGGTGACGCCGAATCTGAAAGCGGAAACGATGAAATTGATGGATAAGCGGAGCGGAGTAGAGGAGGAGATGAATGTCATCATCCAACGCCTCTGCCAGCCTGGCGGCCCAGGCCTCTCTGGCAGCCTCGTTGATGCCGAGGTGAAATTAGTTTTCTTTACTTGTTCTTAGTTGCTTATTTATTTTGTTTAGCTCTTCTAAGGAAGAAGCAACAACACAAATTGTTACTGCACCAACTATGTTGGATATGTAGATTTTGTAGCGCTTTGTTTTGAAGTTTGAGGTTGTGCAGGGGTTTCCGAGGACAGATATTGACATTCATACTGTTAGAGCTGACAGGCACAGGCTTGCTGGTAATTAAGTATACTTTTGTAATGGATGGCGAATTATTTGTGTGGTAGTTAAGCTATTTTATACTTTTGCGTTGAAGAAATGATCTTTTCTGTGAAAATGAAAAGATCATATTAATTATACTCCATATGATAAATTCATGAGGTTTTATGTGTAAAAGACAGTTCACATCGTTTGCTAAGTAAGGAAAATAATTGGTTTGAAGCACCCCTTACTTGCTTTTAGCTCTTGCACTGCTTCCTACCTATTCTTAAGCACAATCAGGGACTGTAGTTGCTAATTTCTGCCTTTTCAGCCATAACTGTTTCTCATTCGTTAAGTTCTTACATTTGTAATTCAAGGTGTGAATGTTTTTTATAGGTTTTGAGAGGTGAGTGGAAGGTTTGAATGAATGACAATCTCTCAGTTTGAATTTTCTAACCTTATAATTTATTTTTGTTTTATTGATTACTAATTGATGCTGAAGTACAGGGAGAAACTTTCTGTCTACTCACTTTGTTTCTCTGGTACAGTTTTGCGGAACGATCACAGTGATATAACAGAGAAGATAAACCAAAACATTCAACTTCTTCATTCTGCAAAACTAACTACAACCACTGCGTCTGTTAATGATTCAGGTTAGCTACTTATTAAATACATAATTGCATGCATTGAAGTTTGTGATATGTGACTAATGAGTTACTTACACGATCTGTTATGAGCCTATCCAAGCATGTTTAAAAGATAAATGTTGTTTTCACAAAATATTCATGTATTCATTGTGTTAGTGGCGTAAAAAAATTTATTCACATTTGATGCTACAGGACCTGGTGCTGGCATGTCTTCACCCTTTAGCAATTCGATTGTAATAGAGGCTTCTAGTGCCATGGATGTGGATTTCAACATTAGCGGACCCTTTGCAGTTGTTGATGAAATTACTGAGCTCTCTCCAGCAGCAGATGATGGTTTACAACTTGGGGATCAGATTTTGAAATTCGGCAATGTGGAGAAAGGTGAGAACTTGCTGCAACGCCTTGCTGCTGAATCTCAACAAAAACAAGGTGAAGCAGTCCCATTGGTTGTAATGAGGCAAGGTTCTCTGGTTAATCTGACAGTAACTCCTAGAACATGGTCAGGTCGAGGTTTACTTGGGTATGTCCTATTCTTCTATTGCTCTTTAGTCTTTAACATTGTCAATGATTCTGTTTGGCATGACAGCCTGAAGCCTTGTCTTTTTTTGCTTCAAGTATGATATACAAGCTCCACAACTTACCTCTTATATCTAACAGTCTAAGATACGTTGGTAGAGTTTTTAGCACCTTAGAGGAATATCTAATCATTATTTTAAAAATCAAAGTACAAAATATCTTGATGGATCCTGTTGTGATCCGTAAGAATTATTAAACAAGTCTAAGAAAGTAGCACTTGAAAGTACAAAAGATCCATATTATATCTTTAGGATGTAGGTGAGAGATGATAAAAAAAAGCTTCAGATTTTCAACTCCTAGTAAATATATTCATGATTACAGCAATATCAAACATAACATTCAATTGATAGAATGCAATTGAAGACAGTTATGAAGTCTTGTCATAGCTTACTTTTTCAATTGTGGATCATCATATTGGTTTTCTTTATCTATTGGTATGAGCAGAATCACCATCTCTATTCTTTATTCCTTGATTAGCGAGTAATATTACTACTTTCTCTTACATTTGTACCTGCATATCTGCAATGTGCCCAACTATTGTGAAGAATATGTGATCATGCTTACTACAACTCTAGCTTTGAGACTGAGATGTACCATAATTTGTGTGGATTCTTGCAGATGCCATTTCAGAATCTTATGAGGTCGGTTCTCTTCGAGTCAGTTTAGGCGGTTGTCTCAGGCAATAGTGCAATTGAGGCCCAAAATATATCTCCGAATTACTTAATTATTACCCTTAATTATCCAATGAGTTCATGTAATTTTGTGGTAAATGATACTCATTTTAACCTTTAAAGTTATAGAGTTTGATGCCTACATTACTTTCTCATGCATTTTCTTAAGTTTATATTTCATTTATTTTTTCTAATTTTATTTTAAGTATTTAGTATCGGTATATTCTATTTATGATTAGCACTACTAACTATTACTAATGAATATATCAGGCAATCTGTCTATTTTGGCTGACTTCTAACTCTTCTTTCTTTCTCTTTCTCGATCTATTATTTGGGCAATCTATCATTTTGGGTTACATTAACATCTTTAATCAATTCAATGGCTAGCCGAGGTTTCTTGTTGCATTTATTTGCCCAGTTAGCCTTTATACCCAAACTAAACTTCACAATAATAATGCATAAACAAGAAAAATTAAAAGAAAAAAAAAAACAAACTTGCTTCTTATTATCTATTTATTTCTTAAGGTAAGCAGTTTCAAAAATCCTACTATAGTTGAAGAGTCAGAGTTTCCTGTAACATTATTTATGGAGTACTTGTTAAGAAGAATAGTAGTAGTATAATTTAATACCTCTTATATTTGTTGGGTACAGAAAAATAGTAGTAGCATGAAATAATACATCTTATGTTTGTGGGCAAAGAGAGCTATAGTGTCAATAGGGAATAGCAAAATGCAGCCTTTTTTAGGGTACAACTTTTTACTTTTGCTTGCTTCCATAGTCAGGCTAGTAGACAAAAATTTAACCACAATTTCCCAAGATGTCTGCTGTGATTTTTCAACAGTCTCAATTGTAGTAGAGACAGCTTCCAAATACAAGAATAATGATTCCAAGCTGAAGCAAATTTTCCATTACCGTTTTGTAATGATTTTGGACACTTTATGATGATGCCATAAAAGATAGGGGTAAAATTTTAAAATATTCATTTAATTAAAATCTCATGTGGAGAATACTCATATTCTTTTAATACATGAAAAAAAATACTTAAAAAGACATCTAAAAGATAAAATTGAGCAATTAGGCTTGCGTCAATGTCAAATCTTGCCTCAAACTTTGCGCCGAGGTAAATCTAGACATGTAATACTTAGGAACATGCACTACTCAATACTATCTTTTATAGAACCACTCGTAGTACGAAACTTGTTACACCATCAATATGGGATAAAAATTCATATTTTATTATTCACTACACTACTTTATCATCTTTTATTTTCTCACAAATTGACACAGATATATAATATTATAAAAGTTTAAAGAATATGTTTTAAATTATTAAAATATTGAAAGTAAAATTTTAAAGTATATTTTAATAATGCGTTGAAGAGTTATTCATCAATTATATAACATTATAAGACTTTGTAATATCTAATTTAGTCTAATATTATATGTGAATAAGTGACAAATAAATTAAAATAAATGTGGATAAATATTAGACATTGATATAGATTATTTAATTATTTTCAACAAATTTATTTGCCCTTAAGATAGTATAAGTATTATATATTTTATACTCCTAAATTTCTAATTACATAAGAGTATATTTTAATAATGCGTTGAAGAGATATTAATCAATTATGACATTATAAGAGTTCGTAATATCTAATTTATTCTAATACTATATGTGACAAATAAATTAAAATGAGTGTAGAGAAATATTAGACATTGTTATATATTATTTAATTTTTTCAACAAATTTCTTTGCCCTTCACATACTAATTTTTTTTGTTTCATATAATAACTATTTAAATTTCATTTGTTATGTATTTATTCATTTGCATATAGATATTTAACAATGGACAATTTAGTTATACAATGATATGAACAACTAATCATAGTCATGTTAACGTCAACAATTGTATTTGTCCCACATTAATAGTGTAACAAATTTCATCATAAAAGTGGTGCTATAAAGATATTTGATGTTAAGAGTGTGTGTTATAAAAATAGAAAAAAATTAAAAAAAACTAAGATAAACTGCCGGTTCTTAAAAGCCGGTTTTGAACATTAAATCTTACCTCAAATCTTAGCCAATGGGAAAACTTGCACCAGGGGGCAAGCTTGCGCTCAAACCAAGGCGGAACTTGCGCTAAGTGAAGCTTGCATCAAAGTCAAATTGTGTCAAACATTTAAAGGTTATCATAGTCCCTTTATAAATAATTTGAACATTTATTATATATGTTTTAATAATGGAGTATTTTTAACATATCGAATTTAACTATTTCTACACATTCTCAATAAATTGATGGGTAATTTATGTTATGTTATTATCACTTCGTGTGCTTGCTTCAGTCATTTAAGTCATCAAGTGTGGAATATATATTGAAATAATTTTAAATGACATTTAAATAATAATTTATGCAAAGCCACAAAGGAGGGAGTGGGTAGTTCGATCATAATCAAGAAAACGATTGACAACCTTAACATGGTAGCAATAATTGGATCTTTTTATGGTGGGACGCTTTTCTTTCCAAATCTTTCTTTCTCATTTGATAAATATACCTAATAAGTGTTCCATAAGGGAAAAAAAAATTATCCCCTAATAAGTGTCCCATTTTAATTTTCAAGAGTAAAATAGTATTAAAGTTTTTATTTTGCCCTTGTAATCATTTGAATATTTTTACTTTTTATATTTTCAATGCAATAATTAGTGGTAAAAAATGTAATTTAACTTATTTTTTTGATAATTGAATTTTGGTGTTTGGGGACGGGGAGAGATGAAGTAATCCTTTAATTATTTAAAAGTGCAATTAGTTTGTTGCTGGGAGGTAAACGAGCAATTCTTTATGAAAAAGTGTAATTGCTATCCAGAAAAAGATAGCAATAATGTTATTAAATACGGTAAATAATTAATGCAGTCTAACGTAAGATGAATGCAATACACTTTTCACATAATGAATTCTCAAAATCCACTTCTTTTTATCTTAAAAATCTTAGAAAGGTCTAATTTCACAGTGCACCAACTAACTCTACGCAAGCAAAGTAAATGCCTATAACCTACCCCGTTTTAATCTCTATTCTTCTCCCATTTTGATTATCTGCTTACTTCCCTTGTACTAATTTCTATGTGAAGAAAAAGATTCAATTTTTAACTCATCACACCATCCTCAAATTCTCGAACATTTGAAAACAAAAGATATGATAAATCCTTAGCACACACACGTCTTTCGGCCTCTCACTCCGTCTCTCTTTCTTGATATAGTAATAATAGTAGTAGTAGTAGTTTTCCCGCAATTTATATTTCTTGGGTTCCCAATAAAATTGCTGTATCATTTTCATACGAAAAAGTCGTCAGCTTTAGTTTATCTGGTTACACCATGAAAGTTCTGAAAAGACAAAGTTGCAGTTCATTCCCTGCCAAAAAACAAGTCAAGAAAATTAGCGCCAAGGAATCTCTATTGCCCGAGGCTCATCATTTTATATTGAACCCATTTGCATTTCTTTACTAACCGCAAGAGCTCATCCGCTACAGCTGTCGCTCGCTACAGATACATTTACACAATTTTGTATTTTCCCATTATATTAAGCGTGTCATACTGGTTAATGTTTTTGGATTGTGGGAACTTTATTTGTCTGATTATGCCTTTTTTGTAAGATTTCAGTGGGTTCTTGAGATTGGGTTTTTACTGGTAGTTGTATCTGAGGTAAGTGAATTTTCTTGAAAAAGAGTTTGTGGGTAAATTAGTTTAATTATTGCTGACATGTAGTTTCTGAGTATCATTGTTTAGTCAGTGACAGGAAGGGCTTTTTTTTATGAATTCAGAGACTACCTATTTGTGCTTGAGTTCAGAATTCTGTCTTCATTTTAAGTGTTTTGTGAACTTAGGACTTGATTGTTAGGAGATGGTTTTTGTTAGGATCATAACTCCATTGATGGGTAAGTAAGAAATGAGCTTGAAGGATATCGACAATTTCTTGAACAGCCCAGAATTTTAAGGACAAGATACATTTTAGCTTGGTATGCAATGTCTGGGAAAGTAGGGATAAGGTCAAAGAACACTGCTGAGAGGTTGATTGATGAGAAGAAGCCCACTGTGAGACCATTGAGGAAGGCAGTGAAATCAAAAGGGGAAATAGTGGCTTTGGAAGATAAGAATAGTGTTCTGCTCCCTGCTTTTCGTGCCAAATCATCGCCCTTAGCTCACTCTCTTAGTGTCCCCTCCGTTCTTCGTAGACAAGAGTCAATGTTGTCGTCTAATTTGTCATTGAATGCTTCATGTTCCTCTGATGCTTCCACGGATTCAATCCGGAGCCGGGCATCCACGGGTAGGATGTGTAGAACAAATAGTAGAACAAGTTGGAAGAAGCAGCTGGCCTTAAAGGCAAGATATGGTGTTGTTCCAGAATCACTGCCTGAAGTTGTGCAGGCTAAGAGAAGATGTGCTTGGGCTGCTGCAGCTAGCACCGGTCAGTCTCATGCTGTGTAATCTATATATGTGTTATGACTTCTGATGCAATTTGCTTTCTTGGTTTACTTGAATCCAATTTATGCTATACTTATGCTCATGTTGCCTGAATTTGTTTCATGTGTAAGAGCATAGTGCATGCTTAGGTGCCCATAATTAATAAGAAATATTAAAGAAGACTTGAATCTAAGAAATGATGATTACATGATGTACTTTTAGATCATCTGAACTTTGATAATCAATGGTTTGAAGATGATGTTTTAGTTACTCATCTCTGCCGATTCTTTAAGTTCTTGAACGTTCATACCTAACCGATTTGCTACATGTAATATCAGATCCCTGTTATGTTGCTTTTCATGATGAAGAATGGGGAGTCCCAGTGCATGATGACAGGTGAGTTGGCTTATTCTTCATGTAATTCTCTCACATTATACTCCCCACCTGTTTTTATATTGTAAAACACATCAAATTATTAACTGTCCTAAATAAAGTTTGGAAGAATTTGTGGTTTAAAATATATAGAACTAAGTATGTCTATGTAGTAAAGTCTGGAGTAAGCCTGTGACAAAGGAAAAACAAATTCTAAAATGACCTAATTCTCAGCAAGATTGAGTCTATAGGAGAACAGTTACCAAAATCTGAGGAAACGAGAAAGATTCTTTACGTGTGAACAATATTGTTTATGCTAATAAGTTAGCATCCTGCAGAAAATTGTTCGAATATCTTGTCCTCTCCAGCGCGTTGGCTGAGCTTGCATGGCCTGCTATCTTGAGCAAAAGGCACATGTTTAGGTACAAGCACTTAACCTTTTCTCTACTTGTGCTTTTGATTTCATAGTTCTGAATTTAACTCATGAATAAATTTGCTCAGAGAAGTGTTGCTGATTTTGATCCAATAATTGTTGCAAAACTAAGTGAAAAGAAGATAACAGCACCCGCAAGCCTCGCCACTTCACTACTATCGGATCTTAAGCTGCGATCCATCATTGAAAATGCTCGTCAAGTTTTAAAGGTTCGTTACAAGCTCATCAACCAACTGTGGTGGAGCATATATGTTTATGTGCTACTTTCTTTGATATTGACATAACTTGTGTAAGTGCAAGTTGCTTTTGCAATACCAAACTAGCATTCTCTCAGAATTCTTGACAAAATTTCTGAATTTGATCGTCTCTTCGAGACAAGGGGGCATATGGTGATCGATTATACAAGCTAGAGTAGGTAAAGAGTAATCTTTCCATGGCCCCTCACTTCATTTTCTTCAAACTATGTCCCATTTCACTATTAGCAGCTAGCAACCATGTAGTATTATAGCATAAACTTAATATTGTATTTGAACTCAGACATGACAGCTTGCTTTCATCCATACATGAACTTCACTTTCTTATGTCTACATAATTTTGGTTATCATTAGGTGATCGATGAATTCGGGTCGTTCCACGAGTATATCTGGAGCTTTGTGAATCACAAGCCCATAGTGAGCAGCTTTCGTTATCATCGGCAGGTACCCGTCAAGAGCCCCAAGGCCGATCTCGTAAGCAAAGACCTCGTAAGGAGAGGCTTCTGGGGCGTGGGGCCCACGGTCATGTACTCCTTCATGCAGGTGGCCGGCATAATAAATGATCATCTCACGAGTTGCTTCAGATTCCATGACTGCATCACAAGTAAAGCAGGGCAAAATAATATTGGTGCCTCAAAGAGCTAGAATCTGACATTATATGGCTAGCTAACATTCCCATGTGTTAAGATGCATGAATTCTAAGGCTAAGTTGAAGGAGATTTTAAAATGTATATATAGTAGTCACTATATTCAATTTTAAGTGTCAAAGTTTAAATATATTGCAGAGTGATTTAAGCTATTCTAATTACTTGTGATGTGATCATCTTATTTAGAGGTTATCTAGGGGTGTAATCGAACCGACCTGAACCGCATACTGTCAGGCTTGAGTTCGGCTCATTTAAAAATTTGAAGGTTCGAGTTCGATTCGAACTCGGTTCGAGTTCTGAAAACCAAGCTCGAGTTTGGTTTGATAAATAAAATCGAGCTCGAGTTCGATTCATTAATTATTCGATTTAATAGTAAATTCGAACCCGATCTCAAACTTGGCTCGAGGTCGTTAAATATTTAAGTTCGAGTTCGTTAAAAAATTCGTTTATTAAATTATTTTGTTAATATATATATATATATTAATTTGATAAGTTCATAAACTAGTTCGTATATAAAGTTCGAGAACTATTTAAGCTCGGCTCATTTTTTAAGTTCGTGAACAAGCTTATTAACAAAGTTCGTGAACTATTCGAAGTTCAGTTCATTAAATTATATTCAAACATGTTCGCAAACTTTTCGAACCGAATATCTTTAGGCTCGAGTTCGGCTCGAAAAATTATTCGAGTTCGGTTTGTTTAGTAAATGAACGAATTTGAAACGAACTTTTATCGAGCCAAGCCACGAATAATTTATGAATAGTTTGGTTCGCTTATAACCTTAAATGTAAATAAGGAAGTTTTTGGAAAAAACCGGTATTAAATCGATATCGAATTGAAAATTGGTTACCGACTATCGATTTATTGGTGAATAAATCGATACTAAATTCATAATGTAAAAATTTAATGATACTCGGGTAATTGGTATCGATACTAAATTCATAATGTAAAAATTTAATGATACTCGGGTAATTGGTATCGATACTACTTTATTATACTATTACTTAAACAATATGCAATATTTTATATCTCTTTCTCTACTTTTGTTTTTCACGTTTTATACTCTATTATCAATTTTGTTTCTTTAATTTTATTCTTTTATACTTTAGTGAGTTTTTATTTTGTACTTAATACTAGGATTGTATACGAATTAGATACGACTTTGTATTTGATTAAATATTTGGTGATCTATATAGAATATAAATAATTTTTCAAAATTTGATTAATATTCAAATACAAATTGTATTACAATATTCGTTAATATTTGACTAACTATACGTAAATAATAAATTTATATATAAATATTATAAATTATATTATTAATATTAATATTTAAATAAAAATAAAAGTATATTTGTGTATAATTATTTAAATGTTAAGTCTATTTTGTACTCCACATAAGAGTGTGATTTCGAATCGAATAAAATATTAACGAAAATTTTAAATATCAATTTTTTTGAACATTTCTTATTTAATACTCATTTGTCCCTTTATTGTTGGCTTATTTCTTTTGGACATGAAAATTAAATAATGATGTAAAAGATAGTGTGTTCAAATTTTAGAGAGTTATTTTTAACTATTTATGAGAGGTGAAAAAGAAGTCCTATAAAGTAAAATATGCATATAAAATATAAAATAATAAGTATTTTATAAGAAATGAAATAATAATTTTATTATGAACAGACAATAAAAATATCTTTTTCATTGAGAAAAAGAGTATTTGACTAAAAGAAAAAGAAAATCTAAAGTAGAGAGAGAGAGAGTTATGGCATCGGCAAGTGGCAACAAGAACACTGTAGCTGAATGCACTCTGTAGAGTGTGTAGGCTATAGTTAGTTATTTTCATCACCACATTTTAAAATTCTTTTTTGCCTTTTCATTATTACTATATTAATTATTGTTGAATACTACTACTATCCATGGAAAAAATAGCATCCCATCTTTTTTGACATGTGAAAGTCAATAGCTCTTTTACTTTCAGAAAAGGGATGTGTTTGTAAGAAAGCATGCACCAGCAATTTATAATGACAGGTTAGCTCTTAAATATAGATTGGTTGTATAAAGGATGAATTTGTGTTGTGTGTGAGTTGGGTTTAGTAAAAAACATATCAAGTGATCTGTTAGTGTTTGTAGTTACAGTAAGCTCTTCTGATTGTATTTATTTTACTTTGGTTACGAGTTATGACAAGAAATTGATTGGTGGATATATTAAGTGCTAATTCACTGTTGTGGTTGTGGTGGTGGTGGACTTTATGATAATTGGATTTAAGCATCAATTAAGATGATTCTTGATTTTGAATGGGAGATTAATAATACCTCATATATTACTAGCATTGATCATTCCCTCTGCTAATTTTACTATTTAGGTGTGCTCAATTCTCTTTTGCAGTTTATTAATCTACTGCTTTTAGGATTTTGCTTGTGGAGAGAGATGCTTGTCCTAAAAAATCCCAGTCATCACCTGTACCAAAATGTTAGAGAAAATCTTGAATTGCCCACTTTCCTGCTACACTTGAAAGAGTTGCTAATGCCATTAGAATCAGTGTATGTGCAGCATTGCTAATCATATATGATGGAAGATATCGAAGATCCAAGGCCGAAAACGTTACGCGAAAAGCTTGAGGCTTACAATGCTGCGGTTTGGACTGCATTCAACAAGCAGCCTACCTCTCACTGGATTCTTTTAGCTCTAAGCTGTGGAGGAATGCTCGTGGCTTTCCCGGCTTCGTCTCTACTGTCGCGTGTCTATTACTCCGATGGTGGCAAGAGTAAGTGGATTATCTCATGGGTGGCTGTTGCTGGATGGCCTATTCCTGCACTTGTCTTGATTCCTACATACTTCGTTTTGGGAATATCTCCGACTCCTCTGAATCTCAAACTCCTACTGTCTTATGTTGTTTTGGGTTTCCTAACCGCTGCTGACAATCTCATGTACGCGTACGGGTACGCTTACTTGCCCGCATCGACTGCTTCTCTATTGGGATCGACATCCTTGATCTTCTCGACACTCTTTGGGTACCTTCTAGTCAAGAACAAGATCAATGCCTCCATCATAAACGCGATTGTGATCATCACTGCTGCAATGGTGATCATCGCTTTGGACTCGGACTCGGATAGGTATGGAAACGTTACAGATAAGCAATACGCGATGGGATACATATGGAACGTGTTGGGATCTATGTTGCACGGCCTTATATTTGCTCTCTCCGAGCTGGTCTTTGTGAAACAGCTCGGGAGGAGATCCTTTCATGTTGTCTTGGAGCAGCAAGTGATGGTTTCTATGTTAGGTTTCGTGTTCACGACAATAGGCGTCGTGATCAACAATGACTTCCATAACATGGCGTCTGAGGCGGCACGTTTTAAAGGTGGTAGGCGTGCGTATGTATCGGTTCTCGTATGGGGTGTCGTTACGTTTCAACTAGGTATTCTTGGAGCTACAGCCGTGGTGTTTCTAGCGTCGACTGTGCTAGCCGGTGTTCTCAACTCTATAAGAGTGCCCCTCACGAGCATCGCGGCCGTTGCTATACTGCATGATCCTATGAGTGGTTTCAAGATTTTATCTTTGATTGTCACATTCTGGGGATTCGCTTCTTACATATATGGGAGTTGTAATATAAATAGAGATTCCTCATGGTCATAAGTTAGTGTCATACCTCATGATCATAGGTTAATGTCTCGTGTTATTTCTATTGTGTTGGTTTGAATATCTTTCTGCAGATCATAGATTTAAGCCCTGTTTGGACTAGCATTTGATTACTTTTCCAGCCTTCAACTCGTGCAACCAATCTTAGTGGCAAAAAGAAATGAATGAAAAAAATTTGAGAAGTGAAATTTCTAATTTCTATTTTTGTAGGAAGTTATCAAGAACGAAATGAAACATTGATTGATACATTAACTAGTAATCCCTCCGTCCCAATATGCATGACACAATTGATATTCATCTGTTTGTATTAAAATAATAAATTGTGTCAAGTTTATTAGGACAGAGACAATATAAATTTATACATCCATATATATATATATATATATATATATATATACATGGCATAAATTGCAAGCACTAAAGTAAAAACAAATCAATAATACACGACCAAATTGCAAACACAATAGGTCCGTTCATAAACCGAGTTTTGTCACGAAAAGGTTATTTTCCCCAAGACATTACAGTTTCACCATCACATAATACATAAAACTTGTGTAATCAAATCTTAGGCCATTGTAATAAGAGGTGTTTTTCAAGATATTGCAAAAATATGTCGAACATGCTAATTCTTAGGACCTATGTCCTTCAGGCCACAGATCTGCTCCTCCCCCATCGCGGACTGGACAGAGACGACGAGATCCTTTCCTTCATCGAAACCACTTTTAATCTGCATGTGACGATTAAAATTTCTTAACTTTGTGTACTCTCGACAATGCTCAATTCAAGAACTTTGTGAATGAGTTTTGCCTTACCTGGCTAAGTAGAGTGTCATCGGTAGGAAGCCTCAGATCATCCTTGGTACTGCCATTTTCAGTCAGAAGAGAAACCTACAACACAAGAATTACACAGGGATTATGATTTCAGATTTCTATCAGAAAATAGATAGCAACAAGCTTCAAAAGAGAATCAAATATGCTGCTGGTACAATTAATGTTATTCCTTGTGTTTCTCTCCTAGTCTCTCAGATTCTTACGCGAGACTTATCTTGTTGAAAGCTGTGATAAAGCTGGAAGAGTCCGGATATCGAGTACAATAATTATAAAACATGCTGATGCAGTTAGCCATATAGAAATTCCATAGTTTGCATGTACTAACAAATTGCATGCTTATTATGTCACAAACTTTAACCAATGAAGTAACTTTTTCTTTTTCGGCATCAAAGGAATTCTGTACAAATGAATTTTACATTTTTCTAAGTTTGGAATGTAAGAATACTATACTACCTGGACATCACAGAACATAATAAATCTATGAAAACTTGAAGCAAGTGGATTGGAATATAAAAATGGTAGTTAGTACTTAGCAGGGACATTAATTTATAATTAGAAATTACTAGCCCAGAAGCAATGTTTACATAACCATCCAAGGCATTTAAGAAAAGTTAAGGCTAAAATTATCCCAAAACTGACTCAAACTAACAAAGCAATAACAGTTTTCAAACAATAAAAATGCCAATATTGGTGCAGTAAAGAACAATCAAAATTAATAGACGTTGATTGGAACAAATAAACTTACAAAACCATCCTCAGAGATGTCAATGAGCTGGTAATCAGTACGGTTCACGTGCGGAACCTGAAAAGCAAGAGTTATCAACTTGAAGTCAAAACTGAAAAGACGATAATAAGAAATAATACAACAAGAACTCACATCACAGTTGTGAGAGGATGGAACAATATCTTCAAGCTTTTTGCCATTAAATATGTCAATTGCCACAAAGTGACACTTCGCATGACCATGCTTGCCGGTTTTTGAAGTGGAGACTTCGACAACCTATCAAGTATGCACGATCATAACTCATATATACAGAAGGTACTACAAGGCAAACAACTTAGACTATTTGAAGGTCACAAAAGCAGAGCCAGTTTGCACAAACGTAGGTATCCAGAATGCAAATCTACCGCAGAAAGGTGCCGCTAAAAGGTTGCATCTCCTATGGTGCAATAGCCATAATAATCCAGACTAATCAAAACTAGAAGTACATTCGTTCAAACAATTGACTAAGTTTACAGAAATGCCAATGCTAAATTCATGAATAAACACTCATAAACAGATGGCTCGTGATCGAAGAACTTTACTGAACATATCAACATTTACATCAAGAATGGGATCCAAAATCAAGCTTTATGAAATAATTTAAACGAAATCAGGTCGTCATCTGAAATAGTAACAAACAAAACATGAAAGTTGGAACAAAAATAGAGCTTGGCAAACAAAATGGTCAGTGTGTCACACAATGGTAATTCTAACAACATTACAAGCAAGTCGAATCAGCAAACATAGGTAACGTACAGGAGGTTCACTAATAAATCCATGTATAAGGAGGCATTAACACAAGAAAATAAACTGTTCTAATGAAATCCTAATCATTGGAAAAAAAAACACACAGAGACACACAGTTAATAGCGATAGCTAAGTTACAAAGCAATTCATGTATACATGAAAATTAAAATGGAAGCCTTTCGCGTTAAGAATACTTGAAAAGAAAGTTCAGTGACCTATCGTACAAAATAAAACAAGATTTAACAACTATAGCTGGTATATAACACAAAAATTCGTCCCGCGCCACATTAAAAAAATTGACTATCAAATAAATCGAGCAACAAATTAATGACAAAATACAAAAAATCAGCCCTAAAAATAACAAAGACAGCCACGAATGGACAGGGTTGAGATCTGATGAAACTAACACGAGCCAGTTCAGAATTAATAAAAAAAGCTTCAAGCATAGAATCTAGAAAATCAAAATCCCTAAAAAAACAAGAGAAAGGGGGGAAACCTTGCAAGGCCTGCCTTTGATGACTATGTAGCCATTCTTGCGGATGGTTCCAGCTTGCTGTGGGTAAGTCTTGGACGCACCTGCATCCGCCTTAGATTCGAACTGATGCTCCTCGTCCGACATAATTCTCTCTTGTTTCAGTGTGGAGTTTAACTTTTCCGTTTGTTGTTTGAAAAAACAATTTATGAGAATTCTCTGTGAGAGGAAATCACTATTCACTGCCGCCGTTGTTTGTGGTTAAATTTAAGCCCTAATTATTTTTAAAATCTACATAAATCCTACTCATTGCTTAAAAATAGCAGGTCGCACTTCTATTATTTTGAATTTCTTAAAAAATAATTTATGAGAAATGTAATACCGTAATATTCGTTTACAAAAAAAAATACTTTTATTATCCGGTTTTTATGTTCATCAAAAAATAGTCACATAAAATATTTAATATTATAAACTTATATATATATATATTATATCTTATAGTTTATTTTTTCACAAAATATTTTTGTTAACATTTGATTCTTTCATAATACTTTTTTTTGGATGAAACATGGTAAAATCAATCCCACCATCTATTATGGTGAATTTCTTTAAGTAAAAAAAAGAAGAAAGATGAATTATGAGAATTAATAAAACCGTTGTACCGTTCAAAGTATCCACGACTGATATGATAATGTCATACGAATTATTATAATTATATTTTTTATTATTTTTATTTTTATCATTTTATATTAAATAATATTATATTATATCATAATTAATAAATTTTAGTCGCAAAATGAGAATTAATAAATCTTTTATTAAATTTTAATATTTATATATAAGAAATATCACATTATTCGTGCGTGTATTATTCCCGTCTACTCCAAGCGGATGATCATTTTTGTGAGAACTAATTAGTTTAATATCGGTGAACGGGTACTATTAGCATTTGAAATTTTCACATGATATTCAAAATATGTATCTTGAAGTGCTACATAAAAATAATAAGCTACAACCAAATATGTGCATAAAAAAATTAATTTCAATTTTCTACGTAATGAAAAATGAAAGGGGAAGTTTGGAAACTAAAGTCTTCGATTTTAGTAAACGAACAACTAAATAAGAATAATTAGAAGAAAAAAAAATGGAAAAGTAAAATGGTAATTAATACCTAGTTGGCAAAATAAATATATATATATATATATAATACGATCTGTTCTATTAATGTAGTCCCTCTTTTTCGATTAAGACGTCACACGAAAGTAGTCTCATTTCTTTTTTTTGATAAATTTTATAAATAAAAAGTAAAGGGTATTAAGATTAATTTAATAAAGTAAAAGAAAAAAAAAGTAAAGTATTTGTTTGCGTGTAAAAAAAAAATATTTTTGTGGGACGGAGGAAGTAACTTATATAGTATTCAGATAATAAAGAATAGCATTGAAAACTTAAATATTTAATAAGGTTGAAAATTTAGAGATAAATTTAGGCGGTATAATGGAGATTAGAGGTATAATCGAATTGAACTGAACGGAATACTGTCAGACTTGAGTTCGGTTCATTTAAAAATTTAAAGGTTTGAGTTCACTTCGAGCTCGGTCGAGTTCTAAAAATCAAGTTCGAGTTTGGTTCCATAAATAAAAATCGAGCCCGAGCTCGCTTTGCTATTATTCGATTTAATAGTAAATTCGAACACGAGCTCGAACTTAACTCGAGTTCGTTAAATATTCGAGTTCGAGTTCATTAAAAAACTCATTTATTAAATTATTTTGTTAATATATATATATATATATATATATATATTTATAATAATTTGATAAGTTTGTGAACTAGTTAATAAAGTTCGCAAACTATTTGAAGTTCGACTCGTTTTTTAAATTTGTGAACAAGCTCGTTAACAAAGTTCGTGAACTATTCGTAGCTCAGTTCGTTAAATTATATTCGAATATGTTTGCGAATTTTTCGAACCGAATATCTATAGGTTCGAGTTCAGCTCAAAAAATTATTCGAGTTCGATTTGTTTAATAAATAAACGAGTTTTAAACAAACTTTTATCGAGCCGAACTCCAAATAAATCACGAATAGCTTGATTCGCTTACACCTTAATGGAAATTAACAACTTCATTTTAATATATTTATATTGATTCAAACTATTATGGTGGTAATAATTTTTTTAGAATATTGTCGTGGCAATATTATTCCCATATTCTTTAGAAATAATTCGAATTTATTACTTTAAAGGAAAACGTAAGAATTAATTACTTTTAGATTTTATCCATTTTCATATTAATTCATAATCCACGATTAAGGGTTTTGATAAGAAATGAGATGCAGTGACTGAACTACTAAATAAATAAATCGAATAAGGAGAATACATGAATTCTGGTTCATATGTATATATGTTGCATGGTGATGCTATCTTTGAAAGGAAGATAATTAATGCAAATGTTTGAAATAAATTTGGTTGAAAATTGAGTTCAACTTTGAAAGATTATAGACTCACAGTTGGTCCTCACTCTATCTTGAAAATTCCATACCATAATAACTCCTCTTTACTAAACTCTTGAAACTTGGTTAGTTGAGTACCTATCGAATTATAAATTTCCTAATATCCTACAAAACTACAAATTGAAACGTTTATAAACTTCTCACAATCTTTACTTTGTCATTATATATTATCTATAAAAACAAATCGAAACAACACAATTACTTTCATCACTTTATTTCATTATTATTTGAAAGTTGTTATGTCTAGAGAGGAATAATATTTTGGATTTAAATTTGGAGTGATAATATTATCTCTAAAGTCTCTTTAGAGTGGATGAAAGAAAAAAGAATGATGAACTTATAATTCAGATAGAAGATGAATAAAAAAAATTATACTTTTATTCTATATTTTTAAACGATAAATTTATGTCTTAAATAGAAGATAACCTATCCTTTCGTTTTAATTAATGGTTCTACTCCCTCCGTTTTTTATAAGTGTCCTATTTTGATATATTTTTTGTTTTCTAATAAGTGTTCCATTTCAAAAATCTAGACAAAAAATGTACTCCCTCCGTCCCATTTGTATTGGCTTCCTTTATTATTTTAATACACTCATTTGAATAAAAAGGAAGTCAATACAAATGGGATGGAGGAGTATCATTTTTCTCATTTTACCCTTATTTAATATTTTTACAATATAAAGTGTATGAATGCATTTATAAAAATGTGAATATAATAAATTGATGAGGTTATATAAGTAAATGTAATAATTTATTGATATGCGTAAATAAATGAAATAAGACAGTTATTAAAAAACGGATGGAGTATTTTAGAGAGGCAATGCATGTGATGTAGATAAAAAGAAACAAGGATCCAAGCAGGCCATATCAATTTCACTAGCCCAAACTTGCAACCCAATACTTAACTAGCTCAGCATGGAAAAGCCCATATTCAAAATTAATCCCACACCGCAGCAGTAGAACATATTTTTAAGGTTTATATAGAGAAAATAAGAAGTAACACTTGTCCCTTCGGGGACATCCGATAAAATTGGAACGATACAGAGAAGATTAGCATGGCCCCTGCGCAAGGATGACACGCATAAATCGAGAAATGGTCCAAATTTTTTTTGGAAGATTACAGTTAGCATTGTATTCTGAGTTTTGTGTTGCTGAACAGATTTTGGTTAATGCTTTTAATTTGTGGTATTTTAAGTTTACTAATTTTTAGTCCTCTCTTCTGTTGTCGATATTTGTAAGAGTATTAATTAACTACTTGACAGATACATAAATAATCTGGGAAATCTTTTCCTTTCTGTTAACTATATTTATGCTTTTGTGCACAATTAGTAATTAGAAATATAAATGTTTTAATTAGAAACTAATGTATATCTAATTAGATAAAGGTTGGTATTATATCATGATCAATTAAAGAGATTAGTAGTGGTCTGCCTCTGTCCTTTAAATTTTCTTACATACCCTTAAGTACAAAGTGTTTATGTGGTTTTGCTTGCATTTTAGTGTGTTTTTAAATGACTACTTAAGTGAATACTAACTTACTAATGGTGAGCCTTTAAAATGGAAACATAAAAAATGTGAATGTTTGGAGGTTGCGCCGTCAGCGGCCACTGACTACTCCGCGACTGTTGTGCTACGGGCGGGAATAGGGGACTGGGACTATATCTCAGCGGTCGCTGGACTTCCCTCTTAACTATCGAGAGTTTTTTTGCCCTCTTAACGTTGGAACCGTACTCCAAGAATTCGTTGGAAATCGCTTTTAGAGAAGTGACTTCGCCACGACACGAGCCTTAATATTTTATTTATTTCGTTTCTTTTGTGGTTCCAACAGAGATTCCAATCCCAAACATTTCTCTATAGATCATCACACATCATACAATATTTTTAACATCTTAATTCTTATTAGAAGCTCGCATGGACACCTCATCTAAATTTTCACTTTTATATAAATGATAGGCTACACGATTCAATGAGATTTTTTTTAAATGTAAATTTAATTTACCGCAATTTTTTTGCAGACATGTCACCACTCTAGTTAATAATTTTACTAATATTATTATCGTTGCATTTCACTATTAAATAGACATAATTATTTTTTGGAAGAATAAATTAAATATGATGCATAAAAAAAATATAACAACGTCAATTATAATACAATATTTATTCAAATAAATGCACAACATAGCTATTAGACAACTACAAACAAATTGAAACATTTAAAGTACTAGATAAAAACTCTTGCCATTTTTATTGATTTCCGAGCAAGCTTAATGTTTACTTCATGTTTGGTATTGGATCATGTTTTCCTGCTAAGATAGCAAAAACCACCGTGTTATTCAAGATATTAGTTCTGGTGATGGAATCAGATTAACATAACTTAAGCAGACAAATATAAAGTAAATTTAATAATAAAGTGAAAAAATATAAAAATATATTTTCAGAAATAATGATAAAAAAGTAAAAAAAAAAAAAACCCTAGGTTGAAGATTCTTGATCCATAATTTTCTCTTCCATGAATTCAGTCAGCCAATAATTTCGAGTTCTCCGTGACACGGTTTTATAATTTAAATTTAATACAATCTATAAAAAAAAAGAATTTTAAAGGAAAATTATACCTTTATAATTAGTCTTAGAAGAAAAAAGAATCTAACATATGATGTACTACCAAACACATGAATTCAAATAATAGTGTCAAAGTGTAAATAGATAGCGTCCAAGATAGAGACAATAAATGATAGGATCTTTTAAGCCAATAATGCAAAGATAATTTATTAAAAAGAATCAAGCATCAAAGCAAGCTATCTCATATAATTAGTAATTAGTGATTGATGGAAACTAGCTAATTCAAGAGTGTGACCGCATGTAGATGTAGCTTTTATTTTCCCCATAATTAAATGGAAAATCTTTCTAGTCCCCATCTAGATTTAGGGCAGAAGCCAAATTTTGTTTCAATGATTACACCTTAGTATATACAGTAGCTCACATTTCATTAAGAGACAAATTTTGGTAGCACATAATCTAAGCATTATTGAGTTTGAGTAATTATAAAACATGAGTATTTTTGTCCTTAAAGAAAAAACCCTACATAATAATAATAATATATTGTAGGTTGTCAATTGTGTCATCCTTCTATACTTATATTATCTACTTTCAAGCTAGTGCCATTAGTTATTTGTTTCAAATATTTTATGTAATTTTTCAATGTAAAAGTATAAATATACTTAAGTCAATATATGCTATTATACTAACTTATTTTTCTTGAAAAACTAAAGAATCTACCTTGAGGACAAAGGTAAAATGAAAATTTTGATATTACTACATCAATTCCATCGTATCTGACTTGTTTTGATCGAAACTGTGTTTGATCGAAAAATACTCACAGTTTTGATCAAAATATATGAAAAATAATGAGATTGAATGAGTATTTTTTTCTATGGAGTTGTGAATTATAACACTCTTGAGTCTTGGGAAGGAGGGAGTAAAGGTTCAACCCAAATTCCTTCATGTACAATGAAAGTGTAGTGAGAGCATAGCATAGGGTTCCTGAGTTTGAGGTAATTTATATGTTTGTCATCTTCTCTGAGACTGAGGGTCCTCCATTCTTGGATTCTGCAGTATCTCTAAAAGTGAATTTGTCTTTCACCAACACCAACACCAACAAACAGAAGGCCCACCGAATATACCAGAAAATAGACTCTAATTTTGAGTGATTGCAGTGGCAAAAAAACATCCTTAAACAACAACCTCATCTCTTTCATAGCCACTTATATTATGTCTTTTCATTGTATGAGCAATCTCTATTTGTAGTCATACAAGAATGCAAGAAAGGAAGTTGATTAACATTAGATACTTTTAGCTACAAAAACAATCATGGAAACTGAGAAACCTGCTGGAAGCAAAACTCAGGCTCTATACAATCTATTCAAACAACATAGAGCTCATGATAATATTAATAAAGAAAAAGGAATGAGAAAAAGAAGAAAAAAACATGATCATGTTCAATGTCCTCACTCTAGTGTAATTTGTTCAAGATCCTTGAGTAGGCCAACTACCTGTTGCATGCTTGGCCTCTTGGAAGGAATTTCAGCTGTGCATAGGTATCCAATCTTCAAAGCCTCAACGATCTGCGCGTCCGGTGCTGTTCCTCGTATCTTTGCATCGATAGCTCGTGATGCTTGGTTCCTCCTCACTAACCCTCTCACCCAACTAGTCATGTTTCCTTCTTTCTCATCTTGATACACATCTTCAACTGGCTTCTTCCCAGTAATGAGCTCAAATAGGATTACTCCAAATCCATATATGTCTGATTTTGGTGTTGGAACCTTCCGTGAGCCGCTTTCTGCCTCAAGAAACTCCGGAGGCACATACCCTGGCGATCCACGTGCTATCTCATCTTCAGCACCATTTCCAAAAATCTTCGAGAGTCCAAAATCCGACAATCTAGGCTCTAAGTTAGAGTCCATGTAAACACTGCTTGCTCTGATGTCTCTGTGGATGATAGGAGGAGAGCAACCGTGGTGAAGAAACGCAAGTGCACGAGCTGTGCCTAGCGCGATCTTGTGCCTAAATCTCCATGTTGTTAGTGACCCTTGAGGGCCCACATTTTGTATCCCATTATTTTCATCTCCTACTTCTACTTCCCATGTGTCTGTGCTCCAATCTTCTGTAGCTTGATCACCAAGAGGCAGATCATGCAGCAAGTTCTGCAAATTCCCATTCTCCATGTAATCATATATAGCAATCCTCTGCTCACCAGCCAAGCAATAACCAGTTAGTGGAACAAGATTAGGGTGCTTGATTCTGCCAAGATTCTCAAGCTCTCTTGCAGCTTCCTCATCTGTCATGGTGGAACCGTGGACCAAAACCTTAACAGCAACGTGGATATTTCCCCCAGGCAACAACCCACCATAAACAGGCCCGAATCTCCCTTCTGCCAGCAACGTGTCACGATCAAAATGAGAAGTCGCAGTGAGCAAATCTGCGAATGTGAAGTTCAGCAATGGCTTCTCAAAGATGACAACCGGAACTGATGTTGCTTGCTTAACATCAGCCACCCAAGTGGTTGAATCTGTCTGAAAAGAGAAGGGCCCCGAGATCGTTTGCTCCTCCTTGTAAGAATTCTGTTTCACTGCCCACATTCTTGTCTTTCTACGACATCTGAAGGCTAGAACTAGCAACCCAACTAGCAGAAACACCATGGAGAGAGTTAGAGCAAGAGCAATCTTTAGCCCTCTATGCTTTGGAGCTTTTTTCTTAAAGAAGTCCGGGTTGGCAGCAATGGGGCAGCTATTAGTTGATCCTATGAAGGAAGCTTGAAGGGTCTCTGTCGAAAATGAGGATGCACAAAAACTTAGGTTGTTGTATGAGAAATTGAAGCTATCCATATCATGGAGCTCATCAACCACCACCAATGGGATATCTCCGGTTAGATTGTTGTGTGAAAGGTCGAGAAATTTGAGGTTCTTCGTCACAATGGGAGGAATGTGGCTACTGAGATGGTTATAGGAAAGATCAAGTGTTGTTAAGCTAGCTAGGCTCGTGATGTTGCTAGGGATTTCACCAATCAAATTGGTTGAAGACAGATTCAGATACTCTAAATGTGTAAGGACATCAACATGCAAAAATTGCTGTTTGGCAAATCTATTGTATGCAAGATTAAGGTGTCTGAGATTCATAAAGTGGTTGAAGGCAGTGAAGAACTCTCCACTCAATTCATTCTCAGAGATATCCAAATACAGCAAATCCGACCATTTGAAAGTGGAATTGAAGTTTACCTGAGGAAAGTGGCCTTGAAACTGGTTTCTGCTCAAATCAACCACCTCCAAAGGCCCTTCAAACACACCTAAAACAGAGCCCTTGAACAAGTTTCCTGAAAGATTCAGATAACTAACTGATTTCATCCCATAAAAGTCTGAATCCCGACCAAGAACCTTGTTTTCTGCTATGTTCAAGAACTTCAGCTGTGGCAATGCAGCACCAAATCCACTGGGAAGAGAGCCATTCAGATTGTTTTCAGAGAGATCAACTGAAACCAAAGACAGACACTGCAAGATTCCTAATGGGACATTGGATTCAAACCCATTGTGACTAACATTCAAAACTTGCAACTTGCTTAGAGAGGTGATAGTTTCAGGTATGCTCCCATGAAATTTGTTGAACGAAAGGTCCAAACTTTGTAGGTTACCAAAATTGCCTATATTACTAGAAAGAGCCCCAGAAATTTGGTTGTGTGAGAGGTTAAGGTTTGTGAGTGAGCCCAAACTCCAGAAATCAGAAGGGAGGGTAGTAATGTTGTTATTGCTAAGATCCAAAGATTCAAGCTTTGTTAATTTCCCAATTGTTGTGTCAGGAATTGCACCAGATAAACCCAATCCAGAAGCTTCTAGTTTCACAACACTTGCTCCCTCATCATCACAAACCACACCTCTCCATGAACAGAATGAACCAGAAAAACCATGACTTTTGGGTGGATTTAAGCCCATTTTGTCCAAGAATTCAAGAACAAAAGACTCGTCTGTATTGGGTTGTTGGCAAACCAAAGGCCTAAAAAGCAAAGTCATCACCAAAAAGTAACCAAGGATTTCAAAACCCATTTGTTAGAATGGCTAAAATCACACAAAAAACTAAAAAGCCAAGAAAAATTAAACAGTATTAAATCTTTCCCACCACCCCAAAAGGCCCTGCTTTCACACTTTCAAGACCAAGAATATTGCATCACCATTCATCAATGCTTCTATAGCCATTTTTCTGCCACCTGCAAACACCAATAAATCCACAACCACCACCACCACCACCGCCACAAACAAATAAACAGTGAGTATGAAGAGATTGCTTTGGACTGTTATTTAATGTTCAACCAGAAACCTCTATAAACAGCAGAATGCGAGGCAAGAGAACTATGTGTGAGAGAGAGATTCTTTTGGCCTCTGAAGAGAAGAGAGTAAATGCAATTGAGTGAAAACAAGCATACCTGCCTGTCAGGTGGTTGTTTTCTTGTAATTGAGAAAAACAGTACTAACTGACTATCCTCTTTTTTTTTGTCAGTGACGTAGAAACATAGAAGCATCAAACTTATTGAAAGTATTAATTTTTAATGCAATAAAAATGGTGGATTACAGTCATATTTTGAGTGGGGTTGGGTTGGAACTTGGGGGTATTCAAACTATGTTTTTGTGTGAATATAAATTTACTATGTGAGGATGAGTCGCTAGGAGTTGGGCATCATAAATGCCTAAAATATCAAAGGAAAAAAACACATCTTTTCCTAAATGGCAATCAATATTAATGAGATGTTGGGTGGAAAATTCAATCAATGCTGTAATTAATTCTTTGTATTTGCTTCTCTGTTGTCTGTTCTGTGTTATAATTTCATTAACAGGATGAAAAAAATGTTTAATGTAATTAGCGGTCTTCAATGATTGAGAATCAAATAATTTCGATCACAATTAGCAGTAAAGATTCGTGTTATATAATCAATCGGCAATCGGCATCAAATTTGCTCATAAAAAACACTTTGATTAATATTATTTCCTAAAATATACGAAAGAATATGAACATTTACGAAAAGAAGTTAAAAACAGAGGAGATCAAATTTTACTTTTTTTTAAGATAAAAGGATCGAGTTAAAAAGTTTGGTTGACTTTGCTTGAATCTATATATTTGGCAAATCAGAAAGAGTTATTTTTCTGTTTATTTCATTCACTTTCCAGATATACACAGTTTTTTTCGCACTTGTTATGCTTATTGAAACTTCTTCCCACTAAATTTGGCAGACACAATTTTCTGAACGTGTCACTACGTTTGACACGTTCTAAAAATAGTAAAATTTATATTTTTAAAAATTTATAGATCATGCCACAATTATCACTCTTATACTATTTTATAAACTCTTTTTAATAATCTTATTAAATAAAAGTATCAAACTTAATAAGATGGGGATTAATATTTTATTTTGGTCATATTACCGTATACACTTGTTAAAACACACACACATACATATATATATATATATATATACAATATGAATTAAATGTTTGATTGTTTAACATGTCATTTAAACGAAACATTAATGTGTTAGTCCATTTACAGAGGTGAGAATTTGGGATTAAGATTTGAGACTTTTCGATTTCGATTCAAATCATAAAATTTTGGAATCGGTAATTGAATTTTGGAGATTTTTTGGGAGTCGGAAGTCTTGAATCTTGATCGGGGTTTTCGATTTTCCGAAATTAATTTTTTAATTTAAAATTAAGTACTCCTTGTGTCCCAACTAAGATGAGTCGTCTTTGCGTCATCTCAAGTAAGATGAGTCATTTACTTTTTAAAACACTTTTATTACGCACAAGTGTAAATAATAGTATATATTTATATCATCATTTTATACTCTAAACACACGCACCTTAATTATTATGCCAAAAAGAAGTGTCACATGTTAGTTGGGACATAGTGACTATATTATAAAATTATATTAAATTAAGTTTTAATTATAAATTTAATTTTAGAAATTTGGGATTTTTTTGTCCCGTTGAAGACTTACGGAATTAAAAAATTTTCAATTTCAAAACTCGAGAATTCCTAAGTCCCAAATAAAAACGGGACTATAAAATTGAAGAATTTTAGAATTGGAACTTTTGGATGAGCACCGGTCTCATCTCCATTCTCAACCCTATCCATTTATATTTCATAAATCACTTTTTTACATGGTGGATGTGATAGGAAAAATATTACATATATGACAATACATCAAATTGAAAGAAAAAGTTTAAAAGAGAAAATTACGGAGTTATCTTATTTAGGGGTCCGAATAGATTTTTGTCGCAATCAAAAAACAAATAGATTAAGCAAATTCAAAGATCAAATTGCTTGCAAGTTGGATCTGGTGATTGTATGTTATAAATTTATTTATTGAGAAAAGATGTGACAATAACCATTGTCATATCACATGCATTAGCCAATTTAATTTGGTGGAGTTTGCATCAGTGAATACGACATATTTCGAAAACTTGAAGGGACTTTATATATACTATTTGATTAATTTAATACTCCCTTCGTGACAATAAGCATGACACAAAAAATTTGGGCACGATTATTAAAGAGAGTGTATAAAATAGTGTAAGAGTGATAAAGGTAGTAAGATCCACACCTTTTTAAATGAATAATTTTTACTATTTTAGGAATATGTCACTTTAGTGGGACGTCCAAATAAAGAAATTGTGTCAAACTTACTATGACAGAGGGAATAATTTTGGTCTCTAGCTATATATAAGCACCAAAATGATTGTACTTGTACATGACCAAATAGTATATGATTACGGTACATTCCATTTGAAAGAAATTAAATAAAATTATATTAATTTAAAATCCCATTAACTTAGTGCCAGCAAAAAATGACTATATAGACGTGCGTGTGTTGGCCTAGTAGTAATGAAGTTAGTATCCAAGATTAAGATCTCGGTTTCGAATTTTTATTTTTCGTGATGCGGACATGTAATTCAATTTTTAAAGGCGGGCTATATATGCATGGCGTGGGGACCAAATTAATGTTAGGAACATCGTATTCCTTAAGCTTTGCTTTCATCATTTCATTTCACTGTTCTTATATTCACTTTGAATCATTCTATGTTTCCTGCTATTATTATTATTATTCTTCATTTGGTACCTTTTTTCAACCCAATTTAATAAACCTCTTTCGTATGTATTAATTTTGTCGTAGATAATGATGCATATAATTAGTACCAGGAGTCGAGGGAGAATTAAAGCAACGATAAGGCAAAGTTAATTTTTCCTCTTATCTTTTTACAATTAATTATATAAATGTTATTCTATCAAAAGAGTCAAAAAAATTCTGATCCAAATTCCAAACTAGCTAGCGTGACCCATTCGCCTGATTGGTTTATAGAATTTGGAACATATAATTAATGCCAATTTGATCCGATTATACTTTTCGAAAGTAATTTTAATTTTTCTTCACTCTAGTTAATCTACAATACTCGCATAGTGATTATATTTAAATTTTCTTTTAATTTAATCAAAATTTATATATGATTATACTTTGATATATTTGTAGATATATCACATTTTATTTCATTTATCACAACTTAATTTTGTACTCTAATTATTCTTAAAATAAAATAACAAATCTGCATTAAATAAAATACTATCATAAATTTACATCTTAATTGCACTCTTTTTTTATTTTATTTTAGAAATTTAAGCATTAATTAGTTCTCATTACATTTAATATTTATATAGTTTATATATATTTGTTTAATTTATAGGCTGATTTGACCCGTTGGCTCGATGACCAACCCGTAGTGAGTGGGGATGAGTTCAGATTTCAACGATCCGAGCTAATTTTGGGTCAGCCCAGCTTTACCTAACTAAAAATTTGACTGTAGCCCGTCCAGTCGGATCACTTTAACAGCTCTACCTGCATCTTATTTGATCTGACCATTTTATTTTGGGCACATATTAAAAAAAAAATAATTTTATGGTGTAAAAATATGTTTATATTTCATTCTTTTAATTAAGTGTAAATATGTTACAATCATTTTAGAAAGGTGGCATGTTTGGAACACCCCACCAGTAAGCAATGAAGGTCAATTTATCTTGTAAGAAATGTAAAATGTGACATTTATTAAAGTATCAAATCTAAGACGAAATGGAAAGCATAGAAGAAATTGTGTCAATAATTTGTTGAGTGCAGGTCACAACCATACTGATCGATCGGTCACAAGTAAAGGGTTTCTTTTTCCACTTAACATAAACTTTCTCATTATAAAAATATATCTGGACAAAGAATGATTTAATTAATTCTACATAATAACTACTAGTACCCTTTTATTTAATTAATATTAATAATATCTCATTTAATTGTTAAGATTACTAAATTTGTGATCTGTTTCACCGTGAGTGAACCAAATTGTGAGACATGATATAAACACAGAAGCACAAAGACACAAAATTGATAACGCAATTGGGCGAACACATCTACGTTTAGGGGTTTCGAACCTAAGAAAACAATTCACTATATTGAGTTTTAGAGATACAAGAAATTCCTACACCTAGATTTCTCCCAATCGGTCTTCACTCACCTAGGTGAACTTGAAATTGAGTCCACATTATCCGTGACTCAACCGAGCTAATGATCATGATAGCTACTTTTTTCACAAGGTTCATCATATACAAACCCAATATAAAAGAAAATAAGAGATTATATTGTTTAAGCTCTCAATAAACTCATATAATCAATGAATGAGTGTGTGAGTGTCACCTTTAAATGCATTGGTTCATATCTTTATATAGGCACACCAAACCTCATCAAAGATATCAACGAATTTCCTAATTTTTGGTAAAGATATAACCATTTTTTAACTTTGTCTTATCATCTTCTAATTTTCACAAATCTTGTTTCAATGTTTCAAGTGTACTAGACCGAACCGAAAAACAAAAAACACAATTTGCTTAGTATTTTTTGTATTACAACTATCAATACTTAGGGCCCATTTGGTACCCTTGATATGGCCTGTTAGGCAAATATAATCCTCTCAAATCCTCCATTTGGTAGCAAGTGTGGATACTCGCTCAGCCCGTCACTCTAAACTCGGCCCGCTCATTATGCCAAGTTATACCAAGTTTGCAAACCCAAGGGAGAGGTGGTATTAGTTTAATCCTAGCCCAACAGTGATAGAAGGGAAAATAGAAGATTACAATTTTACCCTTCTCATTTTCTAAAATCTTTCTGTTTGCTGAGCTTGAGAAAACGACGAAGGCGACTTGAGGTTTCAGCTGGCGAGTTCGAATCCAACAATACAAAGCCAAATCGCGCTGCTGCTGCTGCTTATCGTGCGCACCCAGGGTGCGGTTAAGCTGCGCCGAGCCTCGAGGCGGAGGCGGGTCGAGCTTTGTGGGCGGCGGAGGGGGAGAGAAGGTGGAGAGAGAGAGGAGAGAGAAGCGACAATGGCGGAAGTCTTTAGAAGAAGAGTTGAAGAAAGATTTGGTAGAATATAGGCCATTTATTTCTTTCTGTGCTTTGGTGCTGCTTCTGCTGCTACTTATGCTGATATAATTGATTTCTGATTTTTGGGGGTTTTGTTTTGTGGAAGAGAAAAAGAGAGAGAGAATGGGTTTCTTTAAATTCTCTATCTTTCTTTGTTAAATTTGTCAGGTTTGCCCACAAAACTGCTGGGAATGGGAATGTGCTTTGTTAAATTCTCTCTTTCTTTCTGTACGAATTGCTTCTCGTCGGTCGTCTGTGGTTGAATGGATTGAAGAAGATGAGTGAATTAGGTTATTTCTTCTTTTTTTAGCTAGAGTGGCAATTTCGTAAATATTCTTAAGCAACAAGGACAAAATAGTAATATCACAACTAAAACTAGATTATAAACCTTTCAACCAAACAAGAGATTAATTTTATCTACCCACTTATCTTGTCTACCAAATGGAACACAATATTAAGATTAACCCCTTATATCCTAACCCACCATATTATTTTAATCCTATCCACTCATATCCTATCCTTCCTACCAAATGGACCCTTAGTGTATGTTAATACACTCACAATTGCAAGCAAACAAGGTTTATTATGAGTATTGCTATTTGACTATATTTTTTTCATAGTTATATTGTCAAATAAATTTATAATTTTTTTTATTATCATCCATGTTAGATTTATTAATTAATCTTAGTATATAGCTTAGGATGTGAAGGGCATATAGTATCATAGGTGAGTAGCATCCTATTATTCCTATCATGATCCATTAGTTTATGAAATAATGTCTTTAGTTTACCACTGCTGCTACTTTATGTACACACTTTCACCAATCACCACCTTAATAATTAATAAGACAAATATAAAAAGAATTTATAAAATATAAATAATAGACACCAATAAAATAATATTAAAATTTTAGTAATTACAAATTTTTTTGTACTAAAATACTCTTTAATTATATTTTACATTTTTTGATATGAATAGTATGAATTCTATCGAATCGTACCATTCATACGTAATTTTTAATTTTATTATATTGTATGTGCGTATGAGTCGTATGAATGAGTATTATTCATACATTTCATATCATTCGTATCATTCATACAATTAAATTTAAGTAGAATGGTAATTCACATCCAAAATGGATAGAATTTAAATAGTTTTATGTTTGTGGCTATTATTTGTCTTTTACAATCTTTTTTGACTAAGTTGTATAATTAACACTATTAGGTTGTGTTCTCTTTAAGGGATAAGTTTATCCCATGAAAATGTGAGATAAACGTATAATTAGCCTTCAAATTCCTTATTTTTTATCCATACTTTCTATCTAAATTATAAATTCATCAATTTTTTTCTTCTTCATCTCACTCATATTATCCCTTCTTAGAGTGAGATAAAGGAGAAAATGATGAATTTATAATTTAAATAAGAGGTATGAATAAAAAAAATAGGATTTAAAGGCTAATTATATTTTTATCCCAATATAAACTTATCCTTAAAAGATAACACAACCTTAATAAATTATTAATAGTTGATAATACATGTGGAGTATTTGATCCTGGAAGGATGATTCCACTTTTGAATGGCTTCGAGCCTTGAGCTGTCTTGCCCAAACTTTATTGTTATTTTTCTTGGAGGTTGCATTTGTTTTTTTTTATGCAACGATAGTTTACTACATGTCTGTTTGTGCTTCCAAAAAATATTTAAGCCTATTTAATAGTGAAATGCAACGATAATAATATTAGTAAGATTATTAACTAGAGTGGTGACATGTCTGCAAAAAAATTGTGGTACATTAAATTTACAATTTTCTTAAAAAATCTCAATGAATCGTGTAGCTTATTGCTTCATTTATATAAAAGAGAAAATTTAGATGCGATGTCCATGCGAGCTTCTAATAAGAATTAAGATATTAAAAATATTGTATGATGTGTGATAATCTATAGAGAAATGTTTGGGATTGGAATCTAACCATAACTAAGTTAGTATTCACGTAAGTAGTCATTTAAAAATACACTAAAATAATGTGTACTTTAGGATCTGTAGTAAAATTAAAATGACATAATTTACATCTTATTTCCTTTTTATAAAGATTAAGAAATTGTTGTACTACAGCGGTGTGGGATAGGTTAGCTATATTATATTAATGGGCGTCATGGCTAGGGCTGTCAAAATTTACCGAAAAAACGGTATACCGTTCTTACCGTACCGAAAAATACAGTAAAATACCGAATATAAGGTATACCAAAATTTTTGGTAAGGTATCATACCGTACCGAACTTTTAGGTAAGGTAAAGGTATAATTTTTTCAAATACCGAGGTATACCGTCATATACCGTACCGCGGTATATACCGAAAAAATTGGTATATACCGTTATTTTGGTATATATCGATATATATATACACATATATTTATAATATTACATGTACATATATATTCGATTTGAATTATAAGAAAATTATTTATTCATAAATTATGAATTATAATTAATAAATATGAATGACAAACTACAAAAACATGTGAATTTATTGATAATTAAAAAGATTGAACAATAACTTATATACTATTTATTATCTTAAATAATAACGATAAACTAATATGTATATATATATATTGTTACATAACTAAATAATTATGATATAATTAGACGATCTATTAGTTACTAAATATAATATAAGTTGTAATATATAATTAATGAAAATATATTATTATTTTTATAATATATCATACATAAATGATCAAATTAATTATAATTATATGCCTAAATCTAGTTAATTAGTTATATGAAAATACAATAATATAGTTAGTTAATATATTGTAATTAATTATATGATATTAGCGGTTTATCTCATAAATTATGTTATTAAAAAATAATACTTTATGTTTTTTATATGTTAGACATTGTTTAAGGTGATTTTCATTATAAATAAATTCGGGTATATCGCAAAAAAAAAGGTATATCGAATTAAGGTAAGATATACCAAAAGTAAATAAGTTTTGGTATACCGTGTAAGAAAGGTATACCGAAGTAAGGTAAGGTATATCGAAAATAAGGTAAGGTATAGGTATGTAAAAATGTCATACCGAAAGTAAGGTATACCGAACTAAGGTATACCGAAAAGTATGGTAAGATAACGGTATGAAATTTTTCATACCGAAGGTAAAGGTAAGGTATAAGGTATGACAATTTTAGTAAGGTACACCGTACCGCGACACCCCTAGTCATGGCCAGTAGTTATGGGCTCTTAAATAATTATGTGTTAGTTGATTTACATATTGTTATGCAGCAGCGGTGTGGGATTAAGTTTGAATAATATGGGCTTTTTTCTATGCTGGGCTAGTGAAATTGATATGGCCTGCTTGGAGACTTATTTCTTTTTATCCACACATGTTATTTCTTTTTAGGTATATCTTGGACCTTTCCATAAGAATTAGGATCCACTCTAATTAACATAATTAAGAAAAGTTTCAACTTTGAATAATCTAATGAACAAGAGAATTTTGAATTCAGTATCGCAATTTAAATAATATGCAGATAATTGAGCTCATAGATTACTTTGAGAGAGAGACCATGCATTTTGAGTGAAATAGATAAGGTAAAGGGTATACCATAAAAATAACAAAAGACAATGAAATTATTTTACTATAAATTAATTGTTATTAGATCTTCCACAACAGGCCAGAATAATGTTCAAGTGAAATAAATTCCACTTTACTTGGAATATGACTCGTTTTATATTTGAATAGTTCATTCGACTACTATAAATTGTGTTATTTTTACAATCATAAAAAGGAATGATCCATAGCTGCAATCTTTCAATATACAATGCATTTTGTGAAGGTTTGTATAATGCAGAGTAAACTAGTTGTAACTCGTCTAAATGTTAATAAATAAACACAAGTCCCGAACTTAAATCGTGAAATAAAATGGCAATTGAAAAATTATATTCTAGTGAAAAAATACTAAAAGCGTTTTGGGTGAATTATATTATAGGTCGAATATAAAATAAACTAAAGAAATACTCCCTCCGTTCCATTAAAAGTAATCACATTTGATTAAATTTGTGAGAGCCTTTTGGTCAAACGTGACCACTTTTAGTGGGACAGATGAAGTACTAATTCATATTCACGAAATGATTTGAGGATATCAAAATCACTTAAATCCGCCGTCTACAGATATCTGTCACCCAATAGGTGCCCTCGAACCTGCCATCCACCACTCATTAGGTACCTATCAAATCACCATTCATGGATATCCATCACATCACCTGTAAAATATATAAGTTTAATATTTAAGGTATATTGTATATACTTTTAGATGATAATTAGATATAATGTTATATAAAAACATAAAATATATTTAATATTAGGTGGAAAGACAACTATTTCACAAATATTTTGCAAATATTTCACATCTATATAATATATTAAAGGACTACGGATTGGAGCCCTCTTCTTAATTCAAGGCTGATGTGGTAAAACCACAATTTTTCTACTAAAAAAAAAACCAGAATTTTTCCAACAAAAATTAATATATTATATATGATATTTTTATTAATATGATTTAATTATGTTTTATATAGTAATAAATCATAATGGTAATCTTATTTAATCAATTATTCAGTCAACATTGCAATAAATATAATTCAATAATTTAGAAAGAATCTAAATATGTATAATGAAATATATAATTTAATTTTTATTTAATAATTATTTCATTAATATTTTTATTAAAAAATTTAGTGAAATAAAATATATAATATTTCTATCCTCTAATACATATAACTCATCGAATAAAATCTAAAATCTATAATATTTATCGATTCATATAATTCAATAAATAAAATATATAATATTTTTACTAAAAAATTGTTTTATTAATAATAAATTTCTTACCAATTAAAATTTTAAATTCACAGTTTAATTTTATTGAAAATTTTAATTTACACAATTGTTAAATTTGTCAAACAATTGTTCATATTTATCTTGAATCTCAATTTTATTCACTATCGATTTTAATATTTACAAAAAATTTTACTAATATTAAATTGATTAAGAGTTAAATAAAATTAACATATATTTTTTTATTGAAAATTTTAATTTACTGGATTATTAAGTTATAAAATATAGTTAATTAATTGAAAATTTTCAATTTAATATTAAATTATAATTCAATTTAAACAATTAGTTTTACAAATTATATGTAGTAGATTTTTGCATGTTAATAATGGTACATACATGTTTTACTTGATTGTTATGCTTAATTTTGACTCACCAACGAGATAAATTTTTATACATGTAACATTAATTATTTGATAATTAAATAAATATTTTTTGAATAAAAATTATTTATTGGACTTGATTAACTAATTGATTTTATCTAACAAATAAAGTGTCATCTTTTTAATTACGACATCAAGTGATTATATACCAATAAATTTTACGTGGGATAAGTCTGCATGTAACAATTGTATTTTGCAACAGATATAATTTTTCATGTAGCATGGATTTGCAATTATGTTAATAAAATAAAATATATCTAATGTGATTTTTTTACCAATACATTCTACTCCCTCCGTCCCAACTAACTTGAGTCGTATTCCTTTTTGGGTCGTCCCAACTAAATTGAGTCATTTCCTTTTTAGGAAATCTTTATTACACACACAAATTTAAATAATATATATTTATATCATCACTTTATACTTTAAACATACACTTCTAACTCCTTAATTCCCGTGACGAAAAGAAATGCCACAAGTTAATTGAGACGGAGGGAGTATATACGATAAATAATATTTATTTCTTATAATCTATCAATTTATATTACTTTTTAAACAAGTTCTTGCATTTTTGATATTATTTTTTTTATAATTCATCAATATAAAATATTTTAAAGTTCATATTTATCCGTCGATTTTCGACGGGTTATAAAATTTTAATTTACTCGATTATTAAGTTATAAAATAAATAGTTAATTAATTGAAATTTACCAATTTAATATTAAATTATAATTTATTTTAAACAATTAGTTGACAAATTATACGTAGTAGAATTTTGCATGTTAATAATGGTACATGCGTGTCTTACTTGATTGTTATGCCTAATTTTGACTCACCAATGAGATAAGTTTTTATACATATAACATTAATTATTTGATGATTAAATAAATATCTTTCCGAATAAAAAATATTTATTTGATTTGGTTAACTAATTGATTTTATCTAACAAATAAAAAGTCAATTTGTTATTTTATTTTATTTTTAATTACGACATCAAGTGATTATGTACCAATAAATTTTACACGAGATAAATCAACATGTAATAATTATATTTTGCAACTGATATAATTTTTCATGTAGCATAAATTTGAAGTCATGTTAATAAATAAAAAATATATGTAATGTGATTTATTACCAATACATTCTATATACAATAATTACGATAAATAATATTTACTTTTTATAATGTATCAATTTATATTACTTTTTAAACAAGTTATTGCATTTTAAATAATATTTTTTATAATTCATCAATATATAATATTTTAAAATTTCTATGTATAAATCATAATATAAAATAATTTTCCGTCGATTTTCGACGGGTTATACATTAGTATATCTTGTAGGTATTCGTAAATGAAGTATAGATAGTTACTATCAATAATTATATTTACAGACTAAAATAATACTAAATTTTACCCACAAAACTATCGGTCGATATATTAAATACGTACCTATAAAATTTAAACCTATCATGATGGGATCCAGATAGTAGCGGTAAATTATCATTCATTCACACCTCAATAATATAAGAAGACCATACATAATATAGAGTTCCTCACGTACAAATTAAACTTTTAAATATTCTCTACAACATTGTATATAATTGCACATAAATAACTATCCGGAGACTAATCATTTTGTGTGCAATAATAAATTAAAGGAAAACAATAATCTCTCACCACTCTTTCATACTCACAATTACAAACCTACATCCTATTCCTCGCCCACATAACATTTGCTTACCAATCTCGATTTCACTTCAACTTTAGCTTAACCAAACATTAACACTCCACTTATCATTCTACATTACAAAATAAATACATAAAGCTTTTTGCAATCATTTGAACTTAAAACTGATTTGAATTAAGCTTTGAAGGTATACCCATGACATTGTGTGAAGCATATATTTAGTGAAAAATGAATGAGCCAAGTCGACAACCACCAACTTAGATGTGGTCCAATATTTATTTTTATTACTGGATCATCATTCACTTTCAGTGTGCTCAATAAAACATTATAATCAAGTAGGGTAGGGTAGGGTATGTTGTGTATTCAATATTTTGTGGCTACATATCACTATTTATAACAAAAGATAAGTAAACTTGGGCCACCAATTATTCCCATACTTTTTCTCCCATTTCACACTATATATATATATATATATATGTCTTTTATACACATGATATATATATAAATTCATTTGGTAATATAACATTGGGTATGGAAAAAAACGAGACAGTAAATCTCATTTGAAGTTTTTACTGAATTTTGTTTGGGCCTTTTAGATTGGTTGGGTTGTAATGTAGGAAAAATATATTTAAAAAAATTGTCACGTCATGCTTAGTCATTGTATGTTCATTTATATCTAACGTAGATAATAATAATTTTGGCCTAAGGACTAATTAAGCATGAATTAATATGGTTAAGTGTCGTCTTTGGGCACAAATCCAATTCTCCCAACTAAAGAAAACCGTTAAATCATACTGTTGACAATGTGAGTTTATTTTATATGACAAAGTTGATTTTCTTACAAAAATTCCAAGAGTTTTTAATTTATCTAGGTCTGTGTAGATCCACTTGCAACGATTTCGTATTTTTATTTGTATTTTTCTATCGGTTTCTGAACAGATTAAAAATTGCATACTATTATATATTTGAGAAAGAAATCATATGTAAACAATGTGAATGAATCCAGTTATCAATCTATTTAATTTAAAATTAATAGTTGAAATTAATTAAATAATTTAAATATTTTTTTATTATTTTATAAATGTGAAAATTAATTTTTAAATAAAAATTAATTGGTAAAAAATATAACCGCCATTAATTTAAATGGACATACTTGTTTCGTTCGAATTTGTGACAGAATGTCTCTCACACACACACATTTATATATATATATATATAGATATATAGATATATAAATACTCATTCTCATAATATAAAAATGAAATTTGAAGCAATTATTATTGGGAGAACAACATAGAAATGACCAAAATCCTATCCCTTTGAAGAGGAATGGAAGCAAGCACTAACTCAAACTATATGCTGACAGAGTACAGTTGAGATGCCATACCTTCCTTGCATTTTCAGTTCCAACTTCCTTGGATTATCTATCCACTTTCTATACTGGTATTAATTAATTTTCATTTATTACAGTTTAATATTGACAAAAGAAACTGTCATGAAAATTAAAATTTCAATAATCCAATAACTTAAACTTGCAATTGTGTGAAGGATTTTTTATATATAGAACAATAATTACTTTATCCATATATGTGCGTGTCATAATTAACAGATTATAAAATGAATTGCAATATTTTGTTAATCCAGTAACCTACTACTTAAACTGTGTGTGCGAGAAAACTATATCGTAGGGCTATACTCCTTTCAAATTTCCTTTAAAACCTACAATTGGTAGGCAATTAAGTTCATTGTTAGGGGCTTTGGCATAATAATTCACCTATTATCTTCATAATTTGATGATTTTATAAGAGAGAAAAAAATGTTTTCAGTCATATTAATAAAATTTCACTTTTATTTTTTTTGGCGTGCTATTAAATATACTCCCTCTGTCCCACTAATCTTGGCCCCTTTCATTAAAATAATACACCCATTTGAATAAAGAAGAGGCCAAGCCTAGTGGGACGGAGGAAGTATTTCATATGAAAAAATAACTTTCTAAAGCGATGAATCTTCTATATTTATTTTGTATCTTCGGATCTCCTTACTTCTTAGTCGCCGTGATGAATAGTCGTGAAATAAGGGGCGAAAATTTGGTGCGTTTTTAGATAACCGAATCGCAATTTGCGATTATCAACATATGTTTTGACAAGAAGGTACTATTCACAAATCATTCTCTTTATGAATTTAGGTTATCTGATAATTGTTCACTTAGTCGAATTGGTCACTCGAATATCCAAAATAATCAAAACTTTTTAATGAAAAAATAAATTTTAAAAAATAAAAATAAAATCAAATATCAACCATATTTTTTATATTATCCTTTTAATTTTGCAATAAATCTGAAATAATTATTAAAAAACAAAAATATGTATATTAAAATACAAAATAATTATTAAAAAATGTTATAAAATAATATATAATTTTTAATATAAATTTCGATCATTCAGTTACATTCAATCGTATATCGTATATATTCGAAAATTACAAAAAGAAAAAAGTCCACTATCCGATAACCAATTCATTATCCGAAAATTGTAGTTATCAATTATCGGTTACCGTTAATTAATAAATCAAATAAAATAGTTATCATCCGAAATAATCGATTTGAAGTTTCAACCCTATCCCTATCATGGGAGACTTCAATGGGAGGAAGATAGGACTTGGTAGAGGTATAGGCCCCCATACACAGACTTTGTGGCTTGAGGTAAACTTTCTTGAAACCGTTGCAGTAATTATTTATTATATCATTATGATCAGTAGAGAAAAAAAAAAGGAAGCTAAAGATCTATAACATGGACGTGTCTGCGCTTTGCTTATAGTTATGCAGTTTAATTAGCGTAATAGACGAGGTTTATCTAGTTGACTTACAATTAACTTTAAAAAAAATTCCAAATAAGATAAGAAATAACAAAAGATAGTGAAAATTTCCAAGAGTGGAAAGGAAAAAAGAGACATATGGTCCAAAAATGATGGAGGAACAAATGTGGCTCAACTTACTCCACCAGATAAACTGAAACCAGTACATATATGCAAAGCACCTACCATAGTCCAAGAAAGCCAACACTTTTCTTGCATTTACTTCTGTTGTTATTATTTAAGAGACCAGTGTGAGCGAGCGAGTGAGTGGATTACTAAGGAAGAAGAAGAAGCAGTAGCTCCATCAGCTCATCAATGGCGGGCAGTGGAGCGTTTGCAGAGATCATTGATGGGGACGGTGTCTTCAAGTACTACGCAGATGGAGAATGGAAGAACTCTTCTTCTGCAAAATCTGTTGCTATTGTTAACCCCACCACAAGAAAGACTCACTACAAGGTTCAAGGTACACACGCACACATAGTGTATTCATGTTTTAAAAGACTATGTATTTGCATGTTTCAGTAATGAAGATTATGTATATGTATTTGTTATCTGCTTTCGAGATTTGCATGAATTTTGTTCATGGTTCATATAGATCAGTTAGTGATCTATTGAGCTATGTATCAGTGGCTACTGTTTCTTGAAAACAATAATCTTATGGTAAAAAATGGCGACACACAACAGCTTGTACACAAGAGGAGGTGAACAAGGTGATGGAAACAGCAAAGATTGCTCAAAAATCGTGGGCGAAAACACCGTTGTGGAAGCGTGCAGAGCTCCTTCACAAGGCTGCTGCCATCCTCAAAGAGCACAAAGCCCCAATTGCTGAGGCTTTAGTTAAGGAAATTGCAAAGCCAGCAAAAGACTCTGTCACTGAGGTACCTACTGTTATTTCCTTCTATACTCTTATGAGCTGCATTGACTAATGTAATGAAGTAAAGCTGATGATATATTCTTTTTCTTTTGATGCAGGTTGTTAGGTCTGGAGATCTGATCTCTTACTGTGCTGAAGAAGGTGTAAGAATCTTGGGGCAAGGAGCGTTCCTCGTCTCTGATAGTTTCCCCGGAAACGAAAGAACTAAGTACTGTCTCACATCCAAGGTACAAAAACACATTCATGTTTGAGATGAGGATGCCTATTTTCTCTTTTGTTGATACGTCTAGAATTCTAGTTAGTATTGAGCAATCTTAATTGTCCGATATACAGTATTGGGTTGGTTTATGACATTAGTGTTTTGAGGCATTGTTTTTGCTTAATAAGGTGTGTTCTGTTCAAAATATTGTTGCAGATTCCACTTGGTGTTGTTTTAGCAATCCCACCTTTTAACTATCCTGTAAACCTTGCTGTGTCCAAAATCGCGCCTGCCCTCATCGCCGGGAACTCCCTTGTCCTCAAGCCTCCAACTCAGGTAGTCTCCTCTACAAAAGCATTTATGTACTTTTAACTACTACTCAGGAGTATATTATATGGTGAACTACAAAAAACACCTTATTTGAGTGCAGGGTGCAGTGGCTTGCCTCCACATGGTACACTGCTTTCACTTAGCTGGTTTCCCCAAAGGGCTTATCAGCTGCATCACAGGGAGAGGGTCTGAGATTGGTGATTTTCTTACAATGCACCCTGGTGTCAATTGCATTAGGTGAATAACATCCCATTATAGTTATTACTATGTTGTTCTTATAAAGTTGTTGGATTTCACGACTAATTAAGTCATAATATTGCTTTGTTCAGCTTCACAGGTGGGGACACTGGCATTGCAATTTCAAAGAAAGCAGGGATGATTCCCCTGCAGATGGAGTTGGGAGGGAAAGACGCGTGTATCGTGCTCGAGGACGCCGATCTAGGCTTGGTTGCAGCCAACATTATCAAGGGAGGGTTCTCTTATAGGTATGTATGAATTGAAATGAATCACAACTCTGTGCATGTCTTGTGCTAATACTAATTCAGACAGTGGCCTTTATTCTCAAAATGGACTAATGTGTTGTTAATATGAAACTATGGATAATTGGCAGTGGGCAGAGGTGCACTGCTGTGAAAGTGGTCTTGGTGATGGAGTCCGTTGCAGATACTCTCGTCGAGGCGGTGAATGCCAAGGTGGCGAAACTGACGGTGGGCCGGCCCGAGGACGATTGCGACATAACCCCAGTGGTGTCGGAATCATCAGCCAACTTCATTGAGGGACTAGTCAAGGATGCTAGGGAGAAAGGTGCAACATTCTGTCAAGAGTACAGGAGGGAAGGCAACCTCATTTGGCCTTTGCTGCTGGATCACGTCCGCCCCGATATGAGGATTGCGTGGGAGGAGCCGTTCGGACCGGTTCTCCCGGTCATCAGAATCGGCTCCGTCGAAGAAGGGATCCATCACTGCAATGCCAGCAATTTCGGCCTCCAGGTATAACACACATGTTCTTTCACATTTTCTCATGTACTTGGGCCGAACCTATTTAATCAGCTCATGGTTGCATTGGCTATGAATATTAGGGTTGTGTGTTCACCAAAGATATCAATAAGGCTATGTTGATTAGTGATGCGATGGAATCGGGAACCATTCAGATTAACTCGGCTCCTGCTCGTGGCCCCGATCATTTTCCTTTTCAGGTACGTGTTATTCTAATTATAGGGTAGTTATTATGAGATGAGTATCGTATTTTAGGTACCAAACATGTAAGATGTTACCTTTTCGTGTGTTTAATTATATTAGTACATTAGTACATGATAGATAGGTTGTTGTTTTCATATTTGTAGGGTATTAAAGACAGTGGAATAGGATCACAAGGCATAAGTAACAGCATCAACATGATGACAAAGGTGAAGAGTACTGTAATTAACTTGCCCACTCCTTCTTACACCATGGGCTGATCGCCTAACCTACGTGGCTGCAGCACCCTATATTTATCTTATCCTTAATTGTGGTGAAATTAAATAAATATATAAATAAAAACCTTCTCTTGTTTAATGTCATATTATTACATTTCACTGCACTTGCTTTGTGTCTACAAATACAATCGTAGTAATATTCCAGATCACTTCGAATATAATTTGAGTCATGAGTGGATGAGCAATGCAAATTAAACTTTGATATATTTTTGTTAAGATTTTGGTACAGAAGTAAGAAGGATAAATGATCAACTTAGTTTTATAATGTGTTCAGTTCGAAAATCTCGACACAATGCACTGTATAATTAATTATGAGTGATGAATTTTGGCATATTTTAGATTATCTCGAACTTATTTAATCTCGACCAACTCAACTTTTCTAAATGTTTTCACAAATATATTTCCCAAATTCTCCAAAAAATCAAATAGAAAGGACCATCGAATTTTGAAATTATTCTGCAAACTAAAGTTCAAACACAATGGGCCGTGGGTTTTGGCCCAATAATACTGAACAGAAAAATATATCGGAAATTATTAACTAAAAAACGTTTCTTTTTTTAATTTCACTAACTTGACGTAGTGTTGTTAAATCGTGTGGGTCGGATCGGAAGAAAATATATTAAAAATAGGAATAAGAAATGTCCTCAATCAAAAAATTGGCCAATCAACTGAAATCAATACTAATTAAATAGCACTAATACCTATTTTATCTGTTAAGAGAATTGATTTATAGTGGAAAAAAGTAGTCAGCTCTTGGCACCTACTTCGTGTGCCTAATTGGTCTAAACTATATTAGATACCACCAAATTAAATTAATTACATAACTAAGATCGCATCAATTTTAAATCGTATCCGTATATTATAATCATAAGAAATTAATTAAGTGCCTTTTGAAGGATCTGTACAGATATGCTGTATATTTTTTGTACATGTTATCCTCATATTGCATAATTGCAATTAAATATAATTGTGTAATTATTGTTTGGCGATCGATCAGAAGGTCGAAAGGGTTGACGAGGACACATGCTATTGATTAATATTTAATAATCATATGGAGAATATACATCTTTAATCTACTGATATTTGCATTGATTATTCTGACTTAATTACGCTTAATTCTGATTGGATAATTAATTTGGTCTTAAACATATATTTTCCAACTGACTTGACTTAAGAATTACTCCAATTTTTAATTTTATACATACAACTCAATTACATATAATAAATTAGGTGAGACTCAAACCTACTCACCAGTCACCACATATTATATTAAAAATCAAACTATGTTTTTAAAACGCATGTCAGGTCAAATTGAATAACAAAATAATGGACGGATGGAGTATTTACTGTATGATATGATGAATTAATAAAAATAATCTAAACTAATTTACTTGGATGACTAAATGATAGATTGTTCAATAATTGAAACTGATTTAACAAGCTTATTCATTCAAATATATTCAATCTTATTTTCTATCACTCAAAGTAAACATAATATATATGTGCATTCCGATTGACAGCTAACATATATGAGACAATAGTAGTAGTTGGGTTATTGTGATTATCTTAGGTTGGGAGATCAAAAATTAAGATATGGTTTTATTTATGTGATATGATTCCTTGTGGTGATCGATGGCATACATACAATGAATTTGACCATAAAAAAGCAAGTATTAGTGTTTTACATATATACGTCCACATTGTACTTATAGTACCACGTACGCCCAGCAAACTCGACTTTATTTTATGGGGGAAATTAATTAATAGAAAATTAAAGGTATAAATCAATGTGATAATTATTCCTTGGTCGGATTTCATGCAAACTGATTTGGATCCCAAGCCAAATACTTTTTACTAACTTATATTTCACTCCATCTATTTTTCTCTACATTAATTCTAAATAAATATAAATTGAGGAGTATATGTTATTCTAAACTCACCCAGCCCTGTCCCCCAAAATAATATAGTTAGGTGGCGTTGGCCATAAAAATTACTTGCTAATTACTTATCATATCCATAATTTTATTTGCCTTTTTCTAATTAAGATATTGATATGTACATAGCACCATCAAAATAAGTAATTAATGAATGTGTATTTTGATTAATGTTTTAAGGCCAAACGTCTTAACTTACTTCATGTGTATCGTTAAATTTTTAAAATTTATTATATAAAAATAAAATAATAAATAACTGCAGACAATGAAAGGAGAATATGTGTTAGCTATTAGATCAATTTTGGAGTAATTAGAATTTCATCTAAAAGGAAATTAAGGATGAAATTGATCTTATCTCAGTCTACTACAAGTCTAAAGTAAAATTTCTGACATTCCTTTACCCAAAATTTGATGCATGGGACTTCATGTTGAAATCAAAGTTTGAGCTAAAATTAGGGACTAAAGCTTCACTTTGTATTTAGGAATAAAGTTGAATTTACAAAAAGATTAGTAGATAAGCTAGCAAAGGAAAGGAAGCCCAGTATCGTAATTTCATAAACGGTCTAACCCGAGTCATTCTCTCAAGTTCAACAAACTAGTACATCACTTCCTCCGTCCCACTAAACTTGACACAATTACAAATAAACGTTCCATTAAACTTGACACATTTCTAAAATAATAAAAGTTATGTCTTTAAAAAGTGTAGACCTACCACTTTTATTACTTTTACACTAATTTTAATAATCGTCCCCAAAAATTTTGTGTCTAATGGAGGGATTATTGTATAACATCCCCAATTATACAGGCCCACGTTTATATTCCCTTCACACTCACAATGTGTGCATATATATATTGCTATACGCATCCCTTTTCTCCATAGAGTGATAGAGATAGAGTTAGACATTCCAAATATCCCAAAAGCCCTACCAATACCATGATTCTACTGCTCTCATGTATGTCTTTGGCTCTCTAACTCCTTCTATCCTTGGTTGAAATCTCCACTCTCCTTCAATTCTCTGCGAATTATAAGCTTCTGATTGTAGCGGGCATGCAGCCTATCCGTGAAGAATTTGCCGCCATGAACAGCCTCAACACGCTTCTGAACCATCACCAAATCTCATCCCTCCACGAACTCCAAGGTCACGGCCAACTCCCGCAGATGCAGCTGGCTGCTTCGCCGTTCGATCAGCTGGCGTCGCACGAAGATTTCCTCAACCAGATGCTCTCATCCGTGCCGTCCTCCGCCGCCGCCGCCTTCCCCTGGGCGGACGACCAATCGCCGACGCAGATGGATGAGCATTCCGCCGCCGCGCTGGCAGCTAAGCTGAGGCAGCATCAGATCAGCAACGGCGCTGCCAAGGCGCTGATGCTACAGCAACAATTGTTGATCTCCAGAGGCCTCGCAGCCGGTAATGGCGGTCTCCGTTCCGCCATCGGAGCGGAAGGTGCTCATCTTGCCGTGCCGCAAGGCGATCATGAGGTCGATGGAAACTGTTTCAAGTCTACTAACTCGGTCAGTTATTTGTTAAAACGCTATCATTTCCTAGTATTAATTAACTTCGATTCACCTAAATATGAGAGTAATTGTGAATTAAATTACAGAGTCAAGCAAATGATGCTTCCGTTAAAGCTTTATTTAACGGTTTCACCGAATCTATTGGTCAATTCTCGCAGCATTTCCATCCTCCTCAGGTTCGATGTCATCTTAATTTCAGTCGCTGCAATTTTTGCCTCTTGTTGCAATGTTTAATTTAATCGCTTCATTGAAGATTGATTCCGTAATTTATTGTATTATTGATTATAATTAATCTTTTTCAGCATTTTGTTGGCGCCGGAATAACTACACCGTCATCGGCAGCGCAGGGGATGAGTCAACCTGCTGTGAGCGGTTCAAGCGGCGGAGGGGCTTCTGGGCAGCCGCGGCAAAGGGTGAGGGCCAGGAGAGGACAGGCCACTGATCCTCACAGCATCGCTGAAAGAGTGAGTATATTTATTTAAACGTACTAGAAAGTGCAAAATCGGTTACTCAATTAGGGTATTTAGAATTTCTCTTAAGAGCAATTGTCATTATTTCCTTTTTGATTTTTACTGTCGTTTTGAAAACGAAATGTTGGCAGTTACGAAGAGAGAGGATTGCGGAAAGAATGAAGTCGCTGCAGGAGCTCGTACCCAACGCCAATAAGGTTTGTCATACTTGTCCATTATCACCATCAGCAAATTACTAATTATGATATTTGAGACATGTATCTTTACTTTACCTTAATTTTAATTAATTAATATCTTAACAAACATTAAATTATTAGTTCGTTACGTTTTGGCTAATGATTAACCCCTTCTCTAAACTGCTACGGAATTGCCATTTAATAATCCAAACATATACGTTAGGCAAAATAGGGCAAAATAATTATTTTAATATAACACACTCAAATTTTAACCTTATAAAGTATTATAATAAAATAATATTTTACATTTTTATTAAGTAGTTTTATATTACATCATAGTTACTAATATTTAAGTAATTATATATTTATATACATGATTATTATTTGATTTACTATAAAAAAAGTGTCTAATTTCTTAAGCATTGAATATGCATATGTTACAAACATTGAGTAAATCTTTTTGGAGCACTTTCTGAACGAGATTGGGATTACAACTTCTGAACTGCAGTGATATGCTAATCTGGAAAAAGGACTCTTCCTCTTTTCAGTATACTTGCGAGATTTATCATTGTTTGAATGTCAAATGGCATTCTCACGTGCTGTTAGCCTGTTAGTGATGGACTCTTTTCAAATAAATAAAAGGAAATCACATGTGTGATGTGTCTCGATTAGGTGATTGAGAATGTATTAGGTGATGGAATCACAGCTGGAAAGGAGATAATAGGGGAATCATAGTTAGCTGATAATAACTCATCATTAAGATAACTAGAATTATTATATTAACTAAGTAATTAGTATCTATTAAATATTGATCGGGAAAAGCTAGTTATTTTACAGTGATGAGATTTGGTTAATATCTAGTTTATTGATATGACAGACAGACAAAGCCTCGATGCTGGATGAGATCATAGACTATGTCAAATTCTTACAGCTCCAAGTCAAAGTACGTCTCTCGTTCTGGGTTTTAAGAAGTTTTCTGTATTTATAAGATATTGGAAATGATTCTTTGAAATCACTAGTCATTATGGGCTAGGTAATATTTAATTTTTCGATGGAAATGGTCTGTTGAGAAAATAAAAAGTAGTTTTCTAAGAATCTTAGAACCTTTCATAGATTTCTTGAACCCTTATCTTTTGTCTGCGAACAGGTTCTAAGCATGAGTAGATTGGGCGGTGCGTCAGCTGTTGCGCCATTAGTCGCTGATATGTCTTCTGAGGTATTGCTGGTCATCACTAATATATATTGAAATTAACTCCTTTTGCTGTATTTCTTTTATGGCCTTTTAATTTGTTTTCAGTTAACCCATAGCCTGATCCTGATTCATTCTTATTCGAATGAGATAATTATAAAATATGCACTACAGGAAAAATATATTTAGTGACAGTAATTTTAGAACAGATAAATAATTGCGGGAAAATACTTTAAGCGACAATAAAAGGTATAATTGAAAGTTAGAATTTCATTAGTAATAAAAGTTTTAGTGACAAACTTTTATGTTCCAGATGATTTTCATTAGAATTTCTCTAGTTAAAAGTTAATATTGACAGTAATTAAAAGTGTTTTTCTAATTGTAGTGATGATGTTAGTATTTCAACATGTATACAAAACGTCTTAGATAATTTGACAGAGGTATTTTTAATTTTCATGCCCTGGTCACTTGTTTGGTTATGATAGCTTCACTCTGCATCTCTTCCTTCACACTCTCTTTTAACCTTTGTCTTGAGAAAAATTAGACCTGGCTATCTTTGAGATTCATAAGAATATGAGTTACCATTTGAGAAAAAGCTAATAACAAGAATTTTGTGGTAACACTACAGAAGAATGATTAATTATGTGTAGTGATCAGACTTGAAATACATAATTAAATATATTATGTAAGAAAGTTGCTTGACTTAAGCTAAAAGTATCAATATTATAAAAACAAAGAGTGGATGCGGAGGTATAAAAGGAATACTGTTAGAAAACTTAACCCCACAATTCCCGCATGTCTCAATCAAATTTCTCCATCATCATAAAACAACAAAACTATAAAGTATCACGCGTGCTACCTCCTTACTTTTCAGATTCCATCTTCTCCTTTCTTTGGGTTTCACTAACTTGCTCAAAATGATATGCACGGTTAATTTGTGGGGCAAACTAGAGCAAGTATTCATTTTTTTTTTCTTTATCAAATTATTAATCCCTTTTTCGGATACAATACATCATCATAAAATGCTCGACTCTCGTTGGAAAATTATATGGAAGGCTTTATCGTATTGAGATGAATAAATGCCAATGTCGGCAGCAGCTAATTATGGAGTCTTGAATACATAAACATAAGTTAGTTACTTAAAGTAAGGTGGCGAATGTGCAGGGAAGGAGCGGTAACGGAACGCAGACGGCGTCATCATCAAACAACAATGAGGGGATGACGGTGACGGAGCACCAGGTGGCGAAGCTGATGGAGGAGGACATGGGGTCCGCAATGCAGTACCTTCAAGGAAAAGGGCTGTGTCTGATGCCCATTTCCCTCGCCACCGCCATCTCCACCGCCACTTCTCACTCCAGATACAACCCCCTCAAAATCAACGCCAGCCCCTTACTCCTTTCCGACCCCCGGGGGCCCACATCTCCCAGCATGTCCGCTTTAACCGTCCAGTCCGCCGCCGCCAATGTTAACGGAGAACCATCCCTTAAAGACGCCACTTGCGCCATAGACCACGTCTAACAGCGTCGCTCTCACTCTCTCTCGGAGTATTATTTTGAGTAGGAAAAAGGAAGAAAGCAAAGAAGACAAAAAAGAGAAAAGGGAAAAAGGTAAAATTGTAGTAGTAATTGAGGCGACCTCATCTGTTTTTTAGCTGTCGACGGCCGTCAAGTCTACCAAAATAAGGGTGGGTCTCTTTATTTTAGTAGTGAAAGAGTGCACGATACGATGTCGTATTTGGGTAGACTTGAGTTAACAAGTACTCCTAACAAGCAAATGCAAATGTCAGATTGTTGTTTCCCGCTTTCTTTCTTTCTTGGACTTGTATTACCAAATAAAACCCGTCTATCTACAAGTATATGTTTGGCCCAATTATGGTTTTTCCCATTGTAATGATATACATGTACCGAATGATGATGTGTGTTTTGGAATTAAAATAAGGAACCATAGATCAAAAGATACAATAGAGAGAATGTGAGCAATATTCCATAATAAGTTTAATGAACACTCATTGTTACTCAACAACATCCCCAATGGGAGGTTCTCACTTAGAGCTTTCCAATGGTATTTGCGTAAATCAAATGAATTTTTTGTGTGGAGTCTACGAGTTTTATAAAGTTTATGGTGTTTTATTGTAGTGGGAGACTCTCAACTTGAGGCGCTCTATTTGTATTGTATTTTTTTTGTAATATTTGTTTTGAAGGGCAATTTATGTATCTCTATAAATGGCAATTTATGTATTTTTCTATATTTTAATTATAATCACATAATTTATCAAACATTATAATCAATCAAACAAAACACATGATTATATAATCCAAATAATCTCATCATCCATTATCCTATCAATCTAATCTATTTCATCCACCAAACCAAACACCCCCTAAGTGAATTGTCGAAATTGATTTATATCGAAAATGTTTACCCGTCCGTAACGGGCAGAGTTATTATATTTGCGAACGATGTGACATGTTTCGTAGATAAATATTAAATTTTTAATATTTTTTATTAATTTTTACCTTCTGACTAGATAGACTTCATTGATTAGAGCATAATTAATATTATTCAATGCAAAATAATATAAAATAATTTTAAAAAATAAAAATTATAATAACTCACGTTAATACGACAGTATAACATCATGCGTAAACACCCTTAAGTTGTGCCTATAATTTATATAATGACCTTAATATGGGCCGGTAAGGACAGATCATTATTATTCGTTATTTGCCATTAAAATCCAAGGAAGGCTACCACTGGACTCTGAGTATGTGGGCCAATATAATTTGGGTTTAAGAGATTCCATCCTCAGCTCCCTTTTTATTGTTTATTATAGCCCACTAAATCAAATATGAATGAATATACTATTCTTGCATGGAGCCTTCAAATTTAAAATAATAATTAAATTATAAATATCATCATCAAATAACTTCTGAATAAGCCCCAAACCCATATATTTCAATTTATTGTTTCTGCAAGAATGACTCCCCATAGCCTTCTACAGTCCACACTACATGAAAATGAAATGAAATAAGGCATAGTCCCCAAATATATGATAAATAATTGTTGGGTTGTACCTTAAAAATGGAAACAATAAGATAAAAAATAACATGAAAAGGAAGACGCAAAGTAAGAATTGACGGTATCACATGCTTAATAGATCAATATTAGGTATATTGATTAGTGTAGGATTTAATATTATTCAATATAAAATAATAATAATAAAATTTATAATGACTATGTGTATATGATTCGCTTTCGATTTATGTAACGAAAATTTTGATATACTAAAATAAAATTTTTCAAAACCTTCTTACCGTTCAATTTGGTAAATCCATTTATTCTTATGATAATAACTGGTTTTACTTTTAATTCACTTAAAAAATAAAAATAAAATTCAACGCTCTACTTATGTTCTTTGTAAAATACGATAAGAAAATGATTTATCGTCACTGCTTGAACAACTCTCCTTATGTTCTTCGTATTTTTTTTAGGCTATGCAAGTTTTGAATTTTTTCTGTTAATAACGTATTAGGCATTCTTTGAGAAAAAAGAAATTCATTAATGGTTCATTTTTATTAGAAAATTGTAAATAAAATTACATGAGGCTAAATTATTAAAAAAATTTCTTTTAATTTAAAAATTAAAATATAAAATATTCAATCAACTTTTAGTATAAAATATACAAACTTTGAATGAATAAAATAGGAAGGATGCCATAGTAAAAAGTCAAAAGTGGAAGAGACACGCTAATCTACAAAGTCAAAGTCAACTATCAATATATGTGCTGTAGTTGTAGATATCCACTATGGCTAAAATGGAATAATAGTTGAATACTGTTTTGCTAAAAAAAATTATCTGGTGAAAAAAATTTATTAATTAAAAATACAAGATAGAAGAAGAAAAATAGTCCATCGATCTCACTTGATACAATTCATTTATTGGAATGTCCCGTTACAAATGACACATTCTAAAAATAGTACTCTTTTTGTCCCGCCTAAGTTGAGGTATTTCTTTTTGGATACGATAATTAAGGAGTGTATGTGTAGAGTTGAAAAGTGTATAAAGTGATGATATGAATATATATTATTTAAACTTGTGTGTGAGATAAAGGTATCCAAAAAAGGAAACGCCCCAACTTAATTAGTTGGGACGGAAAGTAAAAGTTATCTCTTCAAAAAATTGTGGACCCTACCACCTTTATCACTCTTACACTGTTTTATACACTTTTTTAATAATCGTGCTCAAAAATTTTGTGTCATCCGTAGCATCTATTTTTTTTCAATTCCAACAAAGTATTCTCTTGTTTCAACCTTTAATTTTTCATACAAAACATGAAATCTATATATAATGAATATTTTCTTTCATCGAATTAAATTTATTATATATGAGAAGATTCGAGTTCTGGTATACTGATGATAAGGCTCATCTTTGAGCATGATGAATCACTTCGTGCCCACCTGTTGCCAATCCACTTTCCGACCTCATATGAGACAACTATTTTAACCAAATGCATGTATGTACTTGATATAATAATACATTAATAATTAAAAGATTTATATATGGGTCCATAGAGAGTGAGTGCAAATAAATGTGTCGTTCCATTCATGTTGAGTGGCTGTATGGGGACTGTTCCAAGAATTTAATAAGGCATTTGCTATTTTTTTCAATCTGTTATTTATTTTTAATGAAAACAGGTCACTTTAAAAAAAAACAAAAATAAAAACAAAGGGAGTATTAATTACTGTACAAGTATTTATAGCTATTTTATTGATCAATATTTCTTCTCACCACATTATGTAATAGGTACTGCTCCCGGCCGTGTTTCATTAATAATAATTCATTTATTTTTTATACGATTACCAATAAATATTTAATAAATTTCTACAACACAAAAACTAAGAAACAATTCATGTATTAATATTTACCTAATAAAAAAATGAGTCATTAATAGTGAGACGTCTTAAAATGAAAAATGAGCTATTATTAAAGGAACGTAGGAATTATCCTATATATATATATATATATATATATATATATATTAATGATCTGAGGACCTGAGGTTAAAGTCTTAGATGAGAATCAAAATTTCATTAATTATATACTTATTTTGATGCATTATGAATAATATCTAATTGTAAAAAAATGATAATGTAATTTATTAATTAATTAATACATCATAATTTCAATAAATTATATACATTAATTTGATAAATAAACAATTTGCACTATACATTATACAAAAATTAATGATCACTATTAATTTGATTTTGGTAACATATCTCAAACTTAAAACATTTATTAGTATAAGATATAAAACATCAAATTAAAGCCAATTTTAGCGGAATGTGTATATGAGCCATCAGTATTGTAAGAAATTAAAAACTAAAATGATTAATTGAACATTGCCGAACGAAGAAAGAAATTATATTGTTAATCTGCAATCTTATTTCAGCTGGCTCTATTTATACTTATACAATTGAATATTTATATACACATGCAAAATAATAAAAACTATGTATATTATTAATGAAAATTTTAATATAGTATTTTCGTAGCTAAATAGTTACCATTTTCATATATAAATTAATATCACCAATTCACTATATATATAGATGATCATTAATTGATCCAGACAAACATTTCAATTTATGGTGTTTCTAGATTTTTCCTTTCCCATGTGGGTCCATAGATTTGACAAACTCATATAAGTCCAAATGCATGAATGTGTGATTATAATATATAATTAAAAAAGGAGAAGATATAGGAGTATTCAATTTCCCTTCAAATTCGATTCAAGTTTTGAGCTCAAACTCAATAAGTAATTATCGAGTTTGAGATTGGCTCATAGGTTGTTCGATAATATTATTTTTGAATTTTAGCGGCTTGTTTAATATTCATACTAAGAATTTTTAAGCTTCATCTCAAGTTCGGACTCGGCTCAAACTTCAAACTCGTACGAATTTATTTTTTTAAATTAGATATTTAAACTTGAAAGTTGACTAAATACTCAATTGAAAGCTTGATTGAAGGTTCCATAAAAAATTTATGAACATACTCGTGAATAAACAAAATCTAATATATCCGCGAACTCAGTGAGTCAAGTATTATCACACTCGATTTTGGCTCGATAAAAATATTTAGCTCGAAATTGAAATCGACCTCCATTCGTTCACGATTGAATCGAACTGCGAATGAATTTTTTTCGAATTAAACTTTTAAATAACTCACGGGTGGCTTACATGAATATTCAGGACTCTAATTAACTCCAGTAGTCGATATTGAACTATTTTTTTTATTATTGCTTAATAGAGTGTGATGAGAATTTAATTATTAATTTATTGTAGCTTACATGAGTCCCAAAATGGACCTGCCATGTTTATTTACATTAATTAGAAAGTAAAGAAAAAGAGGAAGTGATGGTGAAGATAAAACGATAGTACAGCTAAGATAGGTACATATATAGAGAGGCAGTCTGTCAATAGGCCCACCTTATTTGTGATAATTCATAAAAATACCACTTTTGAGAAAGTACATGTAGATTTTACCATTTTTTTTGCCCACATGTTAAAACTACTCATATTCTTAATTATTCATAAAACCTACTAAAAATCATAAATGATCACATATTAATGATCACATACATGATCTAAATACTATTATACATGAACCGCTAGACAAAACCCCTTGAACTGCTAGGTGGATTTTTGGAAAACCCCGGGCGGTTCAAGCATATTTATCTAGCGGTTCAACCGCGAATGCCACGAGTTATCATAATAGTACACAAAAATCATATAAAATCATTAATAGTTCGGTAAAATTATTCCCTATTATAGTTATAATTTCAATTTAACCATATGTCAGGCTCATCACACTTCCGTATAAATAAATTCTATATTAATACCAACTTAATTACCTTTTTGACCGAGAAACTGTCGGGTTATATCCGCCGGAAGTTTTAGGGACCGCATCCAACCACCCGGAGCACCGTATGGTTTCCAGACGCAGATTCCTTCAACAGCTTTCAGCACAGCCCTCGTTCGTTTCCTACCCTAGGCGTAGAGTTTTCAGTTGGTCAAAATAGAAAATATAAATCTGAAAGGTGATGAACAAAAGCCCAATCTTTTTTATTAAGGAATTATATAATATATATTACAACATAAGTAAATCTCCTTTAGGGAGGAGACAAACTTGTTTAGCTACCTATGGTAGCTGGAATTGGAACTCGCATAAACTAGAAAGATAAATATAATGTTTATTGTGAAGAAAACTTAGAAGATTTTTCAATGATCTAAATTTCCTCCATTGTCTTGTTTATATAGGAGTCTCTAGGCCTTCTCTCCTTGATGCATTAGTGCATTGGATTCCTTATCTTCTGGATCCTCCTTTTTTTACGTGGAGCTGGGTCCAGATAAGGCTGTCAATACAATTATCTTGTAGTGGTCGGACCCATTCTTTTCAAAAGTTAGTGGTTCGTCTTCATTATTGTTCCACCGACGATTCTTTTTTGGGTGGAACGTCTCTTTCTGTCACCCACCTTTGTCTTTTTCTTGTTGGTGGGTGCTTCTTGATCACATGCTTTCTTTTATCGAAAGAATCTTCTGCTTTATCCTCACATGGCTCCTTTATTTTTGTCGGCCATCTTCTTTTTTTGGAGGGGCCCTTGGAGCTCGTCCTTTCGAAGAAGTATTCTTCTCCCCATACTCATTGGCTCGGAATTTCTTCTTATCTTGTTTAGGTAAAAAGTCTTTCCCGAACTCGAGCTCTCATTGGGATGGACAGTCCGAACAGATTTTGGACTCCCAATGGCCAAAGTGAGCCATGTTGCAGAATTTGCGATGAGTTTCTTTACTCATCGCTATCTTGTTTTCCCACAGAAGAGTTCTTTTCCTCTCGAACGACTCTTCTGCAAACTTGGTTATTTTTCCTGTCATGGTATTTAACACACCTTTTGGAACGAAATGAGTTGTTGGATGAGGGAAACACACCTTATTAAATAACATATCAGATTTCGTATGCGCTTTCCAACTCTCATCATACATAGTTATTCTTAAGAAAGCAATTCATCGAAATACCTGATATTTTCAAGAAGGTGACCACAACAATTGGTCCCGACAGAATGGAGATTCCACAAAGAAGGGAAGTCAACATTCAAATTCAAGAAAGGTTGGTCATAAGACATGATCAAAGTCTTAGGATAAGCACATAAAGATTATTCTTCCAAAGAGATGGAATTATATCTCAACCTTTTGGAAGGAAACTTATCCAAGAAAGTCAACCTCAATTACCATGGAAGGTACATGTTTCAGTCAATCTGAAGTGCCCAGAAGGATGGAGAGGAATGACGGTCAAATTTGATATTACAAGATGGGAAAATAATTTTCCCTGCAACGTCTTGTATTATCTACAACTGTCGGAGATAAGTCATTAAAATAGAACCCTAGACATTGGGGGTTTTATTATAGAGATTAAAGGCAGAGCAGGACGCGATGATGTTCTTGTTCTAGGACTTGATTTCCTGGAAAAATACAAGCCTTGGAAACAAGTTGGCAATGAAATGAGAATTACGATAGAGGAAAATGGACTCATAATCATATGACAAGTCCATTCTCTATATACATTCCAATTGGAGTGTTATATGAAAAATATAAAGAAAAAGAGGAAGTGACGGTGAAGATAAAACGATAGTACAGCTAAGATAGGTCCATATATAGAGAGGCGGCTGTCAATAGGCGTACGTTATTTTAATTTATCATCATATTCATACTCGTTCGTCCCACTTTATATTTAAATGAGTTTATTATAATAATAAATGAACATTTAAGGTGATACAAATATAATATATAAAGTTTTATTCATATATAATTGAAATAATTAAATATAATGGGGTGTTTAGTTTAGTGGATGTGATATATTATATTGATATGATAAGAGATGATTGAATTATTTGGATTATATAATCTTTTAGTTTGATTGATTATAATGTTTGATAAATTATGTGATTATGACTAAAATATAGAATAATAACTAAATTGCATTTTCCAGAGATATGTGGGGTATGTGTTTACTTGTATTTTTGTAAATAATAAAATTGATTAGGATAATTTTGTAAATTTGCATTTTAGAATGATGCTTAAATAATAATCAAGTCTAATCAAATCAAGATTGGTTGATTAATAATCAAAGAATTTTTTGATTATATGTGAGCCGAATAATTTATTATGGGCCATATCAAGCAAATCAAATACTTGATTATGCTTGATTATTTTATTAATCACATATAATCAAGCCTAATTAAGCAAACTAAACACCTCCAATAAGTAGTAGTACAATAGTACTACTACTCCAACTAGCTAAGCTAGGCTAGGTACATTACATAGTGTTCCCTACATTCATGAAAGATCTTGACATTTTGAACTGATACAAATTTTAATAATGTGTTTTGACTTTGTGTAAGAGTGTATGGTGATCGAGTGGAGTTTATGACCCATCATATTAACTATTTTTAAGTGATTGTGTCTATTGAGTAAAATTTGAGTATCACATAATTTATTGTTTTTAATTGATTTGTGTATACGAATAAAGTGAGTCCACTTACTATTAATGAAAATTTTGAAAAGTAAAAAATATTTTATAGACAGAATAAAATGACAAAATGTAAAGAACTTTCGTACGAGTATAAATTACTGAAAAGTCAGAAGGCTAACACCAAATTAAAGCCCTCGATTGCATGCAGTCGTATGGTATGAGTGCACTACACATATTTAGGTTAGTCCGTACATGCATATGCATCACTATTAATTATAGTACTACGTTATGTTGTAATTGAACTGAACTGAACCGAGGGTTCAAGTTCGATTCATTTGAAAATTTAAAGACTCGAGTTTGGTTAGATAATAAAAATCAAGTTCAAGTTCGATTCGTAAATTATTCGATTTAATAGTGAATTTGAACCAGAGTTCGAATTCTGCTTGAGTTCGTTAAATATTCGAGTTCAAGCTCGTTAAAAAACTCGTTTATTAAATTATTTGAGTTACTGAGTAATGCTCCACCGTCTGCAGTGTGTATATCTTAACGCGCCCACGACTGATGATTTGACAATGTCACATCAGCATGTGAGTTACTATATTTTTATTTTTTTTGTTAATTTTATTACTATTTTTTTATTGAATAATATTAAATTATATCATAATTAATAAACCCTAGTCGGAAAGTGATAATAAATAAAAATTATTAAAAAATTAATATTTATCTACATGACATACCATATCATTCGTGGACGCATTAAACCCCGCCGCGGGCGGGTGAGTATTTTTGTTGAGTTAATATATTGATTTTAATAGTAATTTGACAAGTTCGTGAACTAATTTGTGCATAAAGTTCGCAAACTATTCGAAGTTCAGTTCGTTTTTAAAGTTTGTAAACAAGTTCGTTAGCAAAGTTCGCGAACTATTCGAAGTTCAGTTTTTTAACAAAATTCGTGATTTTTTCGAGCTGAATACTATTAGGTTTGATTTTGGCTCGATAAATAATTCGAGCTCGGTTCGAGGCTCGAGTTCGATTCGTTCAGTAAACAAACGAATTTCGAACGAGCTAACTATTATCGAACCGAATCTCGAATAGTTCACGAAAAATTTGGTTCACTTACACCCCTGATAGTACTAATATGTACACATATATTTAAGAAATTTTATTTGATGCAGCGGCTACCCGTAATAAGCGATTATATTAATTTTTATATATAGATTCGTATTTGTGGTATTTATTTATGACTTTGCAATTAGTTGAAAGTTCTTTTACACGGAATAACTGGTTTAGAGGTTGAAAGAAAAAATTGATCGACATATTGTTAACATGGAATTTTTCAGAAGAAGAAGAATAATTGATCATTTTTACGACATGCATGATTAAGTCTTTTATTCTGGTTGTGTGGATAAGATATATCTTCAATGTCACGTTCTAATTTTTTTTTTCTAAAATTTTGATGGTTTTAATTTGTAAATAATGTATTTATTCCGTCTACGAAAAATGTGCACATTTTACGTGATTGGATCTATAATTAAGCTTTTCTATCACTCATCAAACATATTTAATAATATATAATGCGTGATTATCGTTCTATTCAAACAGAATTAATTCATTTATTCATCAAATATTAACTTGTTTTTCACTATATTTAGTTAATATAAATAATGAGACAATTACTCCATCTGCAACATATTTAAATTATTTTTCAATATTGGTATTGAACTCAAATGTTGAACAAGTTTTTCGTAGATATATAGATAAACTCCCTCTGTTTAAATTAAAAAATGTATTTAATATATTTTTGAAAATATAATTTAGATGCAATAGTTTTAAGAAATTAAGATGGACTGTAAGGACATACTATAATTCTTTTTCATAAACATTAGTAACTGGACTATAATTTGGACATACTAACAAAGCTCTGTGACTAATATAGTTCGGGCCGAAGACCGAGAAAAGTTTAGAAGAGATAAGAAAGCTAGCAACTACCGTCGGGACTGGGATAAACATAATGTTCGAATTAATCCGCAATTTCGAACTAAATTGTCATCTAATTGCCCAATAGGTGCATGCCAAGAAAAAGTAAGCACCATGTAGAGAGGAGAAAGAATTTGGTGATTAAATAGTGAAAGAGGAGAGACAGAGAGAAGATATTTAGGTAATGGTAAGTAGCTAGCTAGGAAGTGATAATGGAAGAATTAGTAGAGTAATCACAAAAGTTTATTGTCCTTTGATTAAACAGATTTCTTTCTTCTTCTTCTCTGTTCACCAAGACAAGACATCTAAGTCTAAATCTAATGAATACCACAAACTGTCCCCATTCATTCAATCCCAATCCAAATCTGAATTTAATCTTGTTGGAACCGGAGCTTAAGCCTCTAAATCTGAATCAACACGAATAAACAATCAAAGAAAAATTCAATCGTGACGTGGTACAACCACTGCTCTAAAAGTTATTCCCGACGAACCCAAAGTGCACGGTTCCAATACCGAAAATACTCTCAAGGGTTAACACGGTCTCGACGTTCGTAGTGCCCTTACGAATTTTGGGTTGGAGACGAAATCCGGATGGGGGAGATGAAGAATTAAGCTATGGTTATTTTCTGTGGGAGAAGTGAGTTGTAGAACGTATATAAGGAGTTCAATTCTATATCTCTGAGTCATAGGGAAGTTCGCGCAGGGCTAGCGAGCGCTACCCACCTAACGGCCGCTAGGTGAGAGTTCTGTTCCACACAGCTAGCATCGCTACCTCCTAGCGCTCGCTAGGTGTGAATTCTGTCTTCTTGGCGTGACCACGTCTAGCGGTCGCTACTCCCTAGCGACCGCTAGGTGTGAGTTCTGTCTACAGACAGAAACTCCTTTCAGCGAGCGCTCGCTACCTCCCTTTTCTGCATTAAGCATTAAACGTGATCAAGTGTATTTTATGCTTTTTCCGACTAATCTAATAGTGACTGTAGCGCCACGTAGCCCCCTTTATCCCCCTCCAACCAATCTCTTGTCGACACCCATATACTCTCAATCTCCCTCTCTCTCTCCGCTCATCTGCAAATTAAAAGGCAAACCCCACCGTGTGTTTGTGTGGGTGTTTCTTAGTCCTTTTTGACTCCCCTCAATTCATGTCACACTTGTTCAACCAATCACATAAACCAGTACTCTCAGCCTACTCATGCTCTATTGTACCAAAAGTCTTCACCTGCCACCATATATGCTCCTCTCTGTATTTCCTACTCTCTCTCTATATATGTATCTATCTATTTGGGCCACACTATATGCAAGTAGTGTTGAATAGATTTTGGTTATATGAACACTCACTTCTTTCTTCTGTGTTCCTTCTTACTTTTAGGGATGGTCTTCTCTCTCTCTCTCACTCACTCACACACACATAGACATACAAGAAACGACTAAACCCTAATAATAAGTACTGGGGTGCTGTGTTAGATGGGTATGTGAGAAGATGCAGTTTCCAAAAATGGGTTTGTGCTTGCTCCGCAGATCTAGCAGTGTGATGTGGATTGTTAGTAGAAAAGGAAAAAAAAAATAAGAAGGGGAAAGGGTGAAGAGAAGGGGAGAGAGAGAGAGGGAGACTGACAGAAGAGAGTGAGCACAAGCAGGCAATTGTATAGACAGTGTATACCTTTGATTTTTCGTGTGCTCATTTCTCTTGCTGTCAGCTTCTTTCTCTCTCTATCTCTGCTTGTGTTATTTCAACATCCTTCTCTATCCCTATTTACCCTTCTTTTCTATATTTCTCTACTGATATGAAACAAGAAAAACCCTTCAGAAATTAAAGGTAAAGTTAGATGACAATTCCTATAAGAACACTACCACACAATACACATACCCTATGTGTGTGTGTCAGTGTGCCTATATATATATATATACTATAATATGAATGATTCATCAGTCCACCTGTTAACCTTATCTATACTGCCATTATCCATTAATCCATGTTTGCTGGGACATGAACACAAAACACACACACACACTTGCAGTGACACAGAAAGTACCTTTCATATCATCACACTGTTTAGTTTCAACGTCTGAGATTTCGTTGCCATAATCATGCAATCAACTTTGAACCACTCTTTAATTTCCTCTCATGTTCTTCATTTTGGTCTTATATCTTTTCTCTTTTTGTAATTAAAAATAATATCTTACTGGTGAAAGTCTGCAACCAGCAATTAAAAATGCATTTATTGTTCGAAAGAAGTTGTCAAGTGAGAAGGCGTTACTTTTGATGATGCTGTCGGAGAGAAAGAAGTGGGTTTTGCAAGGTACGCCTGATACAGCCAAAAGTACTACTATATTTCCTTTATTAGACCGTTTTTATTCTGAATATAACTCTACTATTTCTCATGCCCTTTCCTTTTATAGTTGCATAACTATAATTCATCTCCATAAAACCTCCAATTGCTTTCTGGGAAGTCTTCTTGAACATTTTTTCTTGGGTGCATAAAACCACTCATTTGAGTTATATTTCATGTGAATTTCAATTTCGTCAAGGCATAACTTGTTCTAATTTCTTGGTGTTTTGGTGCAACTCAGCAATGACAAGTGAGTCATGTTTGTGATTGTGGAAAATTGCAATGTAAAGGTTCGATTTTCATTTTTTAATTAATATTTGCAGTTTAAACTATTTTTGTGCTATCCATTTACATTCCTTTAAGTTTTTGTTAAAGATATTGGACTTTATTGGGTAATACTGCAAATTAATTGGTTTTAGATTACATTATATTTGCAGTCTCATTGTTTTTGCTGTTGTTGAAGAAGTATAGAAGGGGATATGCTTTGTTTTTCTCGTAAGCTCATTTTTTGAGCTTTAATGTCTCAGGAGTTTTCACAATTTCTCTTTTTTTATTCTCTCGCAATAAAAAAGTTTCTGAAGTAGTATCTGTATGAGATCTTGGAAACTCTATTTGGAGCAAATAATATTTATTTCGAAACAGTTTGATGGAGAAATTGAAACTTTCCAAATTTTGTTGATATATATTACTAATGTTTAAGGTTCGAGATTGTAATTAGGGCCGTAAACGAATTCAATTAGTATTCAAATACAAATTAAATATTACAATATTATATTAGATATTCGTAAATATTCGATTAAATATATAAATAATATATATATATATATATATTCACATATAATTATTTAAAAATAAAATCTAATTTATATATTAGAAAATAATTTTCAACTTAGTGAGATTAATTTTAAATCAAATTTTGAATTTAAAATTTTAAAATATTATTATTTAATATATTAAAACATCAAATCAAATTGAATTACTCAAATATTTATAATGAATCAAATACGAATTATCATTTAATATTCGATTGGTTACATCTCTAGTAATGGAATTATAGAAGATATATAAATAGAGTATAAACTTGATAAATTAGATTTTTTTTCCAAATTTTGGTTGGTTGTCACTCTAAATATTTACTCCATATTGGAGTTGCACCATTGACTTGGATTGTTGAGAATGTTATTAGACAGTTGTATATGAAAAAAAAAATGTTGTTCCAATTCTTTCTAACATATTATTAATTCTCGATGTGGGTTACAATATCGCTGAAGATTTTTTTAATTATATTTGATGCCTTTACTCTTATACTCTCACCCAATAAGCATGACACAAAACTTTTGAATACGGTTATTAAGGAGAGTGTATAAAATAATGTAAGAATGATAAAAGTGGTAGGATCCACACCTAGTTTAAACTTTTAAAGGGATAACTTTTACTATTTTAGGAATGTGTCAATCTTAGTAGGACGTCCAAATAAGAGAATTGTGTCAAACTTTGTGAGACGGAGGGAGTATTATTATTACTCACTCGTCTACTAGTTTAAACTCATTTGATACTTGTACGAATTTAATTTGTCGTCTATATGAGTAAATTAATTAATGGAATAGAAGATCATTTGTTCTCTAATCATTTATGACTTGGTAAGAGAAGTTGTACTTGATTAGTTTATTATCTAGACTCGTTCTGAGGGACCTAACAAGTAGGAATGAACCTTAATGACTAGGAAATTAGTAAAGTCATGGAGGAAAGAAATTTTCTATGATATTAGAAAAAATAACAAGGACAATCTTATTTGTGTTATGAGTCTTTCCACATTAGTATTGTATAATTGATTAATTAGGTCACTACCCTAACTTTTACATCCTATTTGGCATTGAGGAAATAATTTAGCAACACTTCAAACTGAACATAGTAGGATGTACGTCTTTGTTTTAAACGAATTACATTAAATTTAAATTATATAACCATGTCACAGAGGACTCGAACCCGAAACCTATTATATTGGACATTAACCTCATTACCACTAAGTTAACACGCGCACACCATATGCACTCACATACATATATGTAACCATTCTAATATCACGACTTAATGGTTCTCTAACCCTTTACACTTTGAAATAAGGGAATATATGTAGGACAACATCATAGATAAATATGTAAGAATGGTAGGTTAATATATGTAGGTATTATTAATTCCCATAACAGTTCATAAAAAAATCCTATAGAAAGTAGAACAGTCAAGAAATTACACAACAAATTAGTATAAAATCATCGACCATCTGCATCAATAGTAATGAATATATGCTACTCCTGAAAGATAATGTCCATCAATATCAACATTCAACCTAACCTAAGGAACCTTTTAGCTCTCATCCCCAAAGTTCAAACAATGACCATGCCAAATACGTACGAGATTAAACGACTTTTTCATTTCATCCACTTCAAACATAACCTTTATGCAAAATTCAATCAGTAATTTAATCTTATGAAAAATATAGCTCATGACAAACCTAAACTTCAAATCTTAAGGATGGATCATGGATGAGTTAACATCAAATAAGAAATTCAATCTTGCACCGAAACCACGCAAAGTATTTCATTAACATATTGCATCTACAAGAACACTAGTTCATCATCAATGACTGGAAAGTAGTAACAATATTCGTCCAAGATGTATCAGTTCACAAGATCAGAAGATAGCTTTAGAAACATTGTATATTCACAGGTTTCATATTTATGAGTATATATATTAAGTGTTGATGACGTTGCGTGATAAATAGTCTCAGTATTTATCGATCATTAAGAACATTAGGATTATCTAATACAACTTGTCGTTTAAGTATTGTGAGATTTAGCCACACAAGTGAACCAGGTAAGTGAACAAGGTACCATCAATTACTGACTAGTAAAATCTCTCATTTCTGGCAACTCTATATCAGCTTCAGTAAATCTTGTTTAACCCAATGCATATTTAAGTCCCTTTATTACCTCATTTTTTGTTCAACAAATAGCTAGGTGAAAGGATGAACTATCCTGCCATAGTCATAGTAATAAGATACTCCAACTAACTTATGGTCTTAATCCTATACACTTGTATTAGTTATGCATGAGAAGTCCTGATGAGAATTAACAGTGTATAGATTTAAAGTGCTATACAGATATAAGTTGTTAAGTCAGAAAATAAAGCAGCTAAATTTGCCTGACAATACTTTCGCCAAAACTACGAGATCTATAAATCATGTATGCATCACATGAGTAATTGAAAATGGTATACTTGAGGAAACAACTTGATCCTGATCATCAAGTGCTTCTTGTATCATGAAACAAATGATTGAAGCTAAGAAATTAAGAGCAAGAAAACTCGAGATAATTCCTTCATCAAGAACTTCCATACCTGTGTATATAAAGGCATTCTCTTCCAAGATCCACAATTCTATTGAGTATATTTTCCTCTCAATTACATTCTCATCTCATCTCATAAACAATTAATATACTGTATATCAGCTGCGACATCAGTACTTCTACTCAAAGTACCATTCAAAAGAGTATTGTCTTCCTTAGTGGAACAGAAACATCATGATACTGGAAATAACAATGGATGATATATGCAAATAAATTAATGGAGAAATGATAAAGACAAGAATCAGAGTTATATTATTTCATTAACAGATAGTAGTAATCTATTTTCCCAAAACTAAATTGCTTTGTCTTCTTCAACACCAAGACCAAAAAATCAATTTATTCATATATATACAAGAGAAAGTAAACACATACTCATAACGATAGTATCAATATATGAGTGAAGAAACATATGTCACGAACAAAGAGCAAATAACAGTCTTTTATCGTGTGTGAGATTAGAGTGTAAATAGCAGAGTGGGAAATTGGGAATCTTGAAATGAAATAGGCCATCTATGATTATTTCATGTGGTCATAATCTCTCCTGTTCAATATCTCAAAAAAAGTAAAAAAGAAACACAAGAACCCAGAGAGAGAGAGAGAGAAGGGCAATTGAAAGAGAGAGGTGACAGAAGAGAAGAGAGCACACGCATCCACAAAAATATAATCTGTATTCACAATTGTGCTGCCTGGGCTCACTCTCTTCTGTCAACTCCCTCAATCTTTCTCCTCCTTCATCTCTCTCTTTCCCTCCCTCTAATTCAATTCAATCATACTACATATATCCACAAATGGGTAGATCTAGGAATTACTGGAAACGTGAGTGGTTCTCTTCTCTTAAAGCCCGGCTACCGTTAAATCCACTACCTTTGCTTTGTAAACCACGCTAATAACTAGGGTTCCGTTTTATTTGGTAAAAAAAAACATGCCCACACACTCAGTACTGTACCCCTTCGATCTGGTTCATGCAGATGCAGTCACTCGTGTTTCAGTACAAGCCTGCAGCGAGAGCAGAAGGAAGCTTGTGATTTATGAATAATTAGTTTCAGAATATAAAAATAATAGAGTGAGGGAACAACAATCGATGGGATTCTCAACATGAGACATTGTCTTCCTTCCTTTGTTTATCGAGAGAGAGAGAAAAAGGAAAGGGAGAGAGATAGGAGTTGGGAGGACGGAGTACACTTATGTACTTGGTGGGATTTATGGGTAGTTAAAAGTAGTGGTTAGAGTAGAGACTCGGTTTTCGTTGCTCCTCTCCTTTCCTCTGCACGTGTTAGGGTATTTTGATAGTTGTTCCACTCATAAAGTCAGCATTAACACAGTCACTCAAGCAATATATTTATTCCACTTATAATATATTTAATTTATTTATCAACTAATTATTAATTTTTTTTCACTCGTCTATATATATTTTTATAGAGTGTTTGACTAAATTTATTTTAAATAATTTATAAACTATTGCAAAAGCTTATAAGTTGAGAAAATAACTTGAGATTGAGCTACTTATTTTTTGAAGAGCTTATAAGTTCCAATAGCTCATTTTTACAATTTATAAGTTCTAAAGGAACTTAATTTTCCAAACACTTTTAAAGAACTTATAAGCTGTTAAACAACTTATAAACTCTTTAAGTTTAGCCAAACACTCATTTACTCCACTCACAACATATTTATAACATTCGTTAAAATTCGTGCAGAATTCAAGTGTGCAAATATTTGATGGATCGAGAAAATATAATCTTTCTTTTACATGCGATTCCCGAGACCACGCAAAATTATGTTCATAAAACATTTATAATTAAACACTATCTATAATTAACTCTATAGATATACATATATATTACATCATTTGTTTATTAATTTTTTAGTCTATTTATTTTCGAACGTAATTTAAAAAATAATTTGATGTAAGAGATATCACGTATTCAAGTAAATTGAATTTATTTTATCATGTATAAAAAAAAAGGATTCCATAACAAATTTGTGTACTAATGATACAAAAATTAATGAACAAAGTAAAAAAAATTGGTGTAAATATATAACGTTAATTTCATTCTTAATTATTATAATTAGAATAAAGGTATGTATAGAATTCTAAACTTATGGGGGGAAAAAGAAACAAAATGTTGTGGATAGAAAGAAAAAAAGTATATCCACTAAACATCCAAACAGTTTTTTATAAGTCGGTAATTGAGTTGTTATTAGTCTTTGATATATGAGCAGTAGAGGTTTAGATTATTACAAAAAGTTAATTTGTTAACACAGTGCGCCTTTGCAGTACGAATTACTACGTTTAGGTGCCGTTTACCTTTTATTGATTATTATATGATTATTAAATACGTTCAAAATCAAATAATTTATTATTTATTCATTAAATTAAAATAAATATTAGATTAATTTAAATTAATTTTATTAAACTTTTTTTATAATACAAAGTAAACGTCACCTTAGACAAATTCTGAGATGATAAATTCAGTTACAATTATTACAATCAACGAGGAAAGATGAGAGCAAGACCAACTACAAGACAATATAAGATATTATTTATTTTTCTTGATAAGAGTTGGATTATTAATCCAACAACATAACATAAAAGAAATGTACCAATACTTCAAACAATTGGAGTTCGTATATTTAAATATGAATATACGTGGTTTTGATAGAACTCCTGGTATGAGATTTGTGTCTGAAGTTTGCTCGAACAGAATTAATTCCTACAACATACTACCGAAGAAATGGTTGACATTTTTTAGATAGAGACTATTGCACTCAAGTCAGATCATAGTAGACTGAATACATACAAAAATACAAAAAATATGTCAAGTATTATAGTGTGCTATGTGCAAGTAAAAATACTATGCGTAGACTTCGCAAGGTCGGACGAGAACAGACCCAAGCTGGTCAGATGTGCCTAAAACAGATCCATTTACATATCAAATGGATAAATACATAGCAATATTTTTTATTTGAATATATCAATCTATAAAGTCCATATTAATTAAAATGGTAAAATATGATTGTTTTATATAACAAGTAAAATAATATTAAAAATGAATTATTATTTATTCAAGACTACATAAAATAAGTTGTTTATTTTCTCTGTCCCGGTAGTGGACGATATATGTATATATTATATTGAACTTTAGATGTAGAGAAATGCAGAAGAAAAGTTTGGAGCATAAAATTGGTAAAGGGTAGAGTAGTTACAACTGGAGTAGAATGAATTAGCATTAGTTGCATTACTTTGGATGATTCATCGGTTAAAATGAAATAAGATATGAATATAATAAAATAGAATGAAAGGAGGTACGACTAAAATGAAAATCATGATTCATTTATTTACTTCTATATATATAACAGTATAAGGTATACTCCCTCAAGTATTTGCACACTTTGCTCCGATACGAATTTTAACGAATGATTTGAATGTGTTGTGAATAGAGTAAGGGTCTCATATTATTTATTAATTAAATATGTATATGTGAGTGAAAAAAAGTTAGTAGTTGATTGATAAATAAATTAAATATATTATGAGTAGAATGAGGGTGCCACATTATTTATAGTTAAATACGTAATGTAAATGATTACAAAGGTAATGGTGGGTCCAAGAATAGAGGAATAATTATTAAAAATAGAAATGCGCAATAAAGTGGATAAATGTGCAAGTTATTCGTTAACGGAGCGAATTGTATACATATGAGTAGAATGACTATTTGTTTATTGATTATATTTTTATGATCGATAAAGTTCTATAATGAATTTGATTAGTATGGTATTACAGCCACGGATTTTCTCAATGCTGATTCTCGCACTCGGATTCGGCTCCAGCATCCTGCTGATTAGCTTCCGTGGCTCCGACGACAGCCACGGCGGACATTTGAAAATGCCTTTGTAAATCTTCCGATACAGAGAGACTATATTGTCATCTTGAAACGGTAGGCAACCGACTAAAAGAACATAGAGAATGACGCCGCAAGACCAGATATCGGCCTTTGCGCCGTCGTACCCCTTCTTCCCGATCACCTCCGGCGCCACGTAGGCCGGCGTGCCGCACGTGGTGTGCTAGAGGCCGTCATTCCGGAGGTGCTCCGACAGCGCGCTCAGGCCGAAATCGGTCACCTTCAGATTTCCCTCCTCGTCGAGAAGGAGGTTCTCCGGCTTCAAATCGCGGTGGTAGACGCCGCGGCTGTGGCAGAAATCGATGGCCGATATCAATTGCTGGAAGTAGTGACGGGCCGCGTCCTCGCGGAGGCGTCTGCGGGCGACCTTGTTGAAGAGCTGGCCGCCTCGGACAAGCTCCATGGCGAAGTAGATCTTGGTCTTGCTGGCCATCACCTCGTGGAGCTCGACAATATTGGGGTGGTGCACCATCTTCATTACCGAAATCTCGCGCTTCACCTGTTCCATCATCCCCACGCGGATCACCTTCTTCTTCCCCACCACTTTCATCGCCACGCTTCTGTTCGTTTGCACATTCCTCTCCATATACACCTTGCCGAATGTGCCGTGCTCTAGAAGCCTCCCCAATTCGTACTTGCCATTCAGCACACCACATTTTTCTTCAGATCCCATAATCGCCGTTTAGATTAATAGTTCAGAGAGAACAGAGAGGTATAACGAGAGAGATACAAATTTAGCAGAGAAAGAGATAGAAGTGAGGTGCAGCAGGATCACCCGTCCTCCACGTGTTTGCGGTGGCAGTTTCGGCTGCTAGCGACCGGTTTCTTAGACCTTCCTCCTCCAAATTGGAGGTTTGAAACCGCAGTTCTGCTCATCTCTCTGCATACCCCGGCAGTGATTTCTCTCTCCGATCATACACAAATATATATATATATATATATATATTTACGTTTTGTTTTCACAATGATGAACAATAGAGTATCCTCTCTGCTTCTGCAAATACTATGTAGTTAGGAGAAGGTCGCAGCGCTGTATATATTGCAGATACCCGAGGGCAAATGTGTCATTACATACAATTTCAATCGGACGGCCGAGGTGGAGGAAATGGACACGCGTGAGCTGATCCTGGTGATATGTAAAGTTGTAACCCAACTGGTGATATATTGCATGTTGACTGAATGAATTGTGATAGGATATCATTTAATATAAATTCCCAGTCTTGTTTATTGCTTTTAAAATGTTCCATTCTGAAAGGGTTTATATTTATCTACGACTCTCTTAGTTGGACTCTTAAATTTCTGCATTTTAAAGAATAAGTATATTTTGGTTGTGGCTTCTAGTATTAATCTTTCTCATTATGTTTCTGATTGATCTTTGGCCGAGAGTGACTCTAGTACTAATCTTTCTTTGGAGCTTATCTTATCTGGTTGTGGTTTTCTGATTGTGATTTTCCTTTTTGCATTTTGATTTTCTTGCATATGCCTAATTTATTTTTTAGATCTTCAGTATTGTTTGTTGATGGTGTCTTTAGGTAATTTATTTTTGAAGCATGTCTATGTTCTGTTTGTTTACTGAAAATTCTTAATTTCAATTTCATTATCTTAATTTGTATATAGGAACTTATAATATCTCAACAACTACCAACAAATCAAAATGCTTCATCCATGGCTTCTAATTCTGACTCTATATCAAACTTGTCCACTGCCAAATTGAAGAGAGGTAGTGGTGATGTTGGATGGGATTATGCATCTCTTTGTGATCCTAAAAATCAAGATAAATGGAAATGTCTCAAATGTGAGGGGAGTATGTAGTGGAGGCATATATCGAGCCAAGCAACATATTGCCGGCATTCAAGGAAATGTTGCACCATGTCGAAAATCATCAAATGAAGATAAGATACGATGCAAAGACGCAATTGAAGCATCAAAAAGGAAAAGGATGGTGAAGACACAAGACAATACAAATCTTAGAAGCGAAGTTGAAGTTAGTGAGATGGAAATTATTGAAGAGATTGAAAAAATGGAGGGGAGAGGAACCCAGAAGGCACCTCGTACTCTTGGGGTGATGGATAAATTCGTTTCAAGCATCAAGGTTGATGACAACACTTTAAGTGAAAGCCAAAATAAGAGATAACAAAGTATCAATGAGACTCTTTTCAAACAACGGACTATTGAAGTTCATCAGTACTTGGCTAGGTGGGTGTATGGTTCTGGCACCCCTTTTCATGCAGTGGACAATGATGATTTCAAAAGATTTGTTGAAGCGGTTGGACAATTTGGTCTAGATTACCAACCACCAAGTCAATATCTTCTCCGAGAGCCACTCTTAAAGGGTGAAGTGGAAAAAATGAAGGCATCACTCAAGGCTCAAGAGGAAGAATGAGAAATGAATGGTTGCTCTATCATGACCGATGCTTGGAGTGATAGGAATAGAAGAAGCATTATGAACTTGTGTGTGAATTCTAGGCTTGGAACTACTTTTCTTAGCTCCAAAGAGGCTTCATTAGACGCACATACAGGTACATACATATTTGAGTATGTGGATGATTGTATTGAAAAGCTTGGTGAAGAAAAAGTGATTCAAGTGGTGACCGACAATGCTTCAAACAATATGGTAGCGGCAAACATGTTGCTTGCAAAGAGACCTCGCATTTTTTGGACCCCGTGTGCTACTCACTCTATCAATCTTATGCTTCAAGCCATCGGTAAGATCTCTATTTTCAAGAATACAATTATGAAAGCTAAGTACACAAGACTTTATATTTCTTTAGATATTTTAATTTGGCAAAGAACATAAAAACACACTTCATATATTCCTTTATATTTTGGTTTTGATTTTGATATGATAGGTCGTGCTTAAAATAGACAGAGAGAAACTCACGTCTATTTATATGAACTTCTTTTATGAATATGACGTGTTAATATGTCGAACTTTACATTAACTAGGACCATTTATTATTGGATAAGTATTTTACATTTTAAATAGCAGTTTCCTAATTAATACGTTTGCAATGGATTGCAGAGTTTCATTCTTGTCTTGCCCAAAAACAACTATGAAGTATTTTAGTTATGTGTATTTAATGAGGGACATCTCAACGAACCTTATGTGATAAAGGAAAATATATATAAAGTATTACTTTTTTTTTTCCTAATTTTTAGCCACTTTTTGGTAGGTCAATCATATTTTAAGAGTGTCTTGAAAACATCAATAGGGGAGGATTTCCAAATCGAAATTTTTATATTTAATTAAAAAATAAGATGAAAAATAAAAAATACAGAGAAAATAAAAAATAGAGAATGAGAGTCCTCCACTTGAAAGACTCGCACTTCCCAATGCGGGCTGCTAGTGGGGATCCCTAGTAGCGAACTTAAATTCTTGTTTGAAAGTCTCACCTCTTAATTTTATAGACTCCCATCCCAACTTGAGCTCACGAGCAGTGAGTCTCAACACGTGCTCTTGCACTAAGAATGCTCTTATGTCTAACAAACAAGTACTAAGTTTATCCTTTTTAAAAAAAAATGAATTTGTGACATTAATTAGAGTTAGGAAATTGATACATTGTACTCATCACTATTTATGATCTAGGGTTGATTGAGAATTTGTTGACAGTCATATACACATCCCAATCAAGTCTCTAGGATATTCTTAACTAAACAAATGGTGCACACCACACAATCAAGTGAGTTCCCGTTATGACAAGCCACAATCCACAACCACGTTTCTATTCATAATATTTATAAATAAATAAATTTATGGCGATCACTGGTCTCCTACAATTAAACCATTTTGAAATTTAAAGCAATTACTACCTCCGTCCCACCAATAACGATCCATTTGATTAAAATAATACACTCATCTACTTTACAAATGGGTCGTTATTGGTGGGACGGAGGGAGTACTAGTTATTTGAGGTGATAGATAGAGAAAGCGACGTCCGAAGAACTAGAAGGCATTAAAATAAGCAATGTTCTAAAAATCGCTAGGCGCTAGTCGAGCGGTGGAGGGGGGACTAGCGTCTAGGCGGCTAGGCGGGGCCTAGGCGGATTCGTTACACAATGCTTATTTTTACTATTTTTACATATTCTCATGAGATACAAACTATATCAACATATATTTTTCATAATTATATTATCAAATTCATGATAAAAACATAGAATATGATTATTAATAGTCAAATTGCATAAATTTTACAGTCCCCACATAAACTTCATAGCCTACAACAAATTTTTTATAACTTTCAACATAATATTCATATGTATTGAAATATATGTCTCTAATTTAGCCCAATATCATGTATAGAACAGTCTAGTTGGCATAAGTATCGATTAGTTCACACCTATAGACTAATTAAGCTTTAATACGACCGATAGCTAGGGCACCGCTTAGCGCCTAGGCAGATTTAGCATTAGTCGGGCGGCGGAGTGCCGCCTAGCGCCTAGGCGGGGACTAGGCGGGGCTAGTCGGGGATTTTTAGAACACTGAAAATAAGACGTTACGACACAAAACTCAATGCCACAACTCACAACTGCTGCATGCATGCACCATTAACAACTTCTTTCTAAACTAACACAGCCATTACCTCTTATTTCCCTTGTCCATATTCAAACCACAAAATGGGTCAGTCAAGTCAAGAACATAAAACATAAGCCAACTTCCACGTCACCTTGTTGGTAATTCCATCGATCTTATGTGTACACTCATCATATAAACTCTAATATTTGAAGAAATTATAACAATATCTATGCACATATATAACTGTATAGGGACGTATGTGATCTAGCAAACTTTATTTTGTTTCTTGATATCTATAATATTTGATTTTCGATTTCCACTCATGTATGGAAATTGTGAATTTCGAGCAAGTCCTTGAAACCCTTGTTCCTGATGCTTGATGCGACATTGTTGATAGTACCTAAAAGCAACAAATAATAGAAAGATTGTCCAAATTCGAGCAATAAGTGAAGATAGATTCCATACAAGAGTGAATATTCCAAATGCCACGGCTTTCTTGTGCCTACACGATTCCCATGCATCTCCAAATCTCTCAATCCAAAATGTACCTTCACACAAAGTATTTAGTATTGATTAATGGTGAAATTAATGATGTAGTATTAGTAGTTAATTTATGCATCCTCTAGCATCATGACAATACACTTTATTGGGCCTTTAGGGTCTTATAGTAGCCCAGCCCAATTATGATTTTTGGGCCCAGACTAAATCAGATTTCATGAAACGTAAAATAATGAGTCGATCGTCATAACACAAGTTATGTGTTACAGTTGTAACTAATAAATAAACATAACCTCAGTAGTTGGTTGTATTTGTAAATATTCAAACATCACGTGCTCCCAATTATTATGCCAGCTTCGTATTATCAATGCACAACACAACCAAATATGTATGTGGTTCTAAAGATAGAGTGCGTGAATTTTTTTCTTTCTTGTTATGCATTAATTAATTAGTATGTAATATTTTGATCATATAAAAAGCATAGTAAGTAAAAGAATGGAGCTGATAATTATTTGAATTTGCAGAGATTAATTATTAATTAGAGAGGCTTAAGGAGGAGAATTAATTAATTACCGTATCCAGCTAAGTGAGAGGAGTAGGAAGAAGAGAGTTTTGGCACCATGAAAACTCCAAAAAATCCTGTCACCCACAATTTACCAAGTCAAGATGGAGGATAAAAGAGGTGAAGCAAATACTTCTTTTCATTGAACTAATCCTTATATACTAGGAATCAATTTGAATTATCGATCTTTGTATAATATATGGTTTACATTCATTATACATCATATTTATGTCTATAATGTATTGGTTAACAAATAAAAATCAATTATCATATTATGTATTAAAATACTCCATACAATGTATCAAAATAATAAATAACATGCATAAATTTTAGTTTTTATATAAGACTTTATTCTCACCCCATTATATTTGTATACCCTTATATAAGATTTATTATGTTATGTTATTTAAGTTAGGATTAACTTTAAATTATTTAAAAAAGTAGGATAAAAAGACCAACCTAATTTAGTCATTTTCCAAATGGTTATGGAGCCTCCACATCTTGCTAAAATAAACAGCAGAACTGCCAACTGCAATAAACAATTAAACTTGTCATTTTCTCCAATTTGAGATGAATTGAGGATTTTAGGACTGTTGAAAAATAAAATTATATATATATATATATATATATTACTCAAAATGAACTTTCTTCTACCTTCATTGTGGTAGCTGGATCTCCAGAAAAGAGGCTTCTCAATTTGGAAAGAAACTCATTTAAATAAGGCAGAACTAATTTAATTAGCCAAACAGCTTCTTCCTCTCCAACAACATACTCTTTATCTCTGCTATCCATATCAATATTTCCCCTATCAATTCATGCCAAATTTTACTGATTAAATATAGTAAAACAAATGCAGTCATATATTAGCTTCATAGAGTTGATGGTTTTTTCACCTGGTCATGAGGGATCTGAAGATGAAACTTAGAGCAAGATACACAAGGCCTAAGTAGGAAAGCACTGAGATACAGCTGCCATTCACAAAGAGGGAAAAAAGAACTTAACTGAGGCACATACTTTTCCAAGATTTTACTGTGTAGTTTCACTAGAGAAATCTAGGAATTTACCTTATGTTGAGATCTTTGGTGTATGAAGAGGAAATTATGGCAAATGCTCCAACCCCAAAGAAAAATGCTGATCTTGATACATCTCTCCACATTATTAAATCAGCTGAAAAACAAATTAAGTAGGTAATCAGAACTAATGTTAACTGCATCTGGAATGTTTGAAGTCTATGCTGTGTAGAAACTTACTCAGGCTCTGAAGCTTACTTGAAGCTCCATGGTGCTTATCTGATGCTGGTAATTTGCATAAAAGATCTTTTTTATTAATATATTCAAGCAGCAAGAAATGTTGAATTGGGAAATGTTGAGAGAAGAGTAGTGGTTACTCGGATTGTGTTTTGCTTGAATTGTTGCACGAGTTACAGCAGGAGCTACCTCCTTCACAATGGGTGTAAGAGGGGGTGATCTGTCGTTTCCGTGAAGCAGCTTCTTTTCTTCAATCGCAAGTTTCTTGGGCTTCTGTTCTTGCAAATTAATGGTTATATCTTTGATTTCAAGACTCTTCTTTTCACCTTCGATTTCCTTTTCCACTTCCTGCTCCTCCTCAATGGCTTCTTCTTCTTCTTCGGGTTCAAGATCAAGAATTTGATCTGCATTTTCTGTGATGGCCTTAACTCGGTCATCTTCTTGCAATCTTAAATTGTTAATTCCAAGATCCTCACTGGAACCAGCAGCCACTGTTTCATCATCCCATTTGCTGCCATGGGCAACAACACTAGAAGAATCAGATTTGAGTTTCCTTAACTTGACCAAATTAATCTCATTTCTGACACTAGTAGCGGTTGTAGCTGATCTTGCCCTCTTGATTTGAGGTGGGCTTTTCTTGATGCCCAGATCAGATCTCTGCACTTTCTTGATCTTGGAACTTGTTGCTGCAAATGGGCTCTGTTTGGGAGTGATTTTATCTGCTCTTTTATCCACCTGAGTCTCTGCATTCCTCACAGTACTAACAGACCCTTCTTTCCTAGCTCTGCCTTTATTTTTACTTCCACCCAAATCCAATGCTTCTTTACTAGCACTCCTGATTTCAGCCTGCATTGCTGAGTTCCTTCAAGGGGTCCCAGAAATAGGCCTTTTTATTGTGACTTTGAACCCAAGGTTTTGTAGTGATGGTTGTTGTGAAAGTCATGCAGCATTGGGATTCCTTCACTTGCTTTGAATGTTGCTGCCTCCTCTCTTTTCTTTCTTTCCCTTTTCTTATTCTTTTGCCAGTTTGGATAGAGCTTTAGATTTTGGACATACAAGTTTGTTGGTGTTGGTTGTGTGTCGTTATGTTAGAGATAGTATTTGCCTACCTAACCTTATAACTTTAATGCTTCAATATGGATTTGTTTAGTTAGTTCCTCATATTAAATATATAACTGTTTAAAATAATGTTTTGTATTGTGTTCTTGACCCGTAATGTACGTAGCTCAAAAGTAGAGGTGAATAATGATTAAGTTGCAAGAAAATAGGGACCATCTTTAGGTAGTCATTTACTTTTAGGGTTTGAGTAGTCATTTTTCATTTACTTTGAGATTCCTGTTTAGTGTTAACAGTTAACACCACATGCTGCGTGCTTTTTAGACTTTCATGATTTGATAACACTAAACGCTTTATTTTGTGTTGTTTATTTCATCTTTCCCCTTAATTTGTATTTAGTTTTTACAATACAACCCCTTGCACCAACTAATTCGCTCTATCGAACAATGCATTCGTCTCATTCAATATGTATCACTTCTTGTCTCCGAACATCACGTGAATATATCACATATCGAATAAGAAACTTCAAAAGTGATGAGGCCTTTCAAGATGGACGGACAGTTAAACAGAAAAGATAACTCTTCGTGAAGCCCCTGCTGACGTCTCCGGACCCCCTAACATTGCCGTCAACCACCGTGTCCAGATGTAGGAATTTTAATCTGATTCTCTTTCGGAGCACACGCTGAACACGCTATCTGTCGTGATTCCCCCAACCCTTATGATCGACTAACTCATGTGCAAGTGTCGTTCACATGAAACAATTCCCCTTTTCAGCTTTCAAAATTTTCATTTGAATATTTGCTACTACCACCGTGATCTACAGCGGTCTTCTAGTTTTTCTTCTTAATACATGTGACCGAGGAAGTAACTTTTTGTATTCATGTAATAAACTCATCCAAGTCTTTGTCAAATTTTCAAAGTTAAAAGATCATTATAGTAGAGATGGAAATAATTTGGCTATCCCCTACTTTTATCATAATAATAATAATTGAAATGGTTGGACTTTTAGGCCTGCCCCTATTAATACAACAATGATATGATGATGCATAGTAATGATATCATATTATAGTGAGAAATTCACAATAGTATGTAAATGTCCACTTAAGAAACTGTAATGGGGAGCACTGCTTGCTAATCAATCACAATGTGAAATTCTGCTTTCCTGTTCTAATTTGGGAGTGCTATAGAAGAGTGAGAACAGCCCCTCAACAAAATTTTATTACAGATGTGATACTATACAACGTATTTAGAAAGAAAAAAAAAATTTGTGAGAAGATTATCTTATATTTTGAGAGGCCTAAGAGATACATACAACGCTGACCAGGAAAGGATGCCACATGACTCTGTTTCTTCTGAACTACTGACATGAATAATAGTTGTTCAAGAATCATAACGTTATCTTCTCCAAATAAATAAAGAAATGATTAAAAAAGAGCAGAGAGTTGAACTAACCTGACATCTAGTTAACTATCTTTGATCATCAACTTCTTTGGTACTTACTGGATGTTGCACAGAAGAGTAGACGTTGATCGTCATGGCTAGGGAGACAGTCCTGCCTTTTTACAGAAAGGGATCTCTTCACGAAATTGCTTCAATTGGATTTGGTTCCAGTTAATTGACGCTCTTGACTTTTGATTGTAACAAGTGCCCGGCATCCGAGGCGTGCATCTTATGTTCTGCTGCTGCTGCTTCCTTCTCGGCCTTCTTTTTTTCGAATTCTAACTGCTTGCAGTTCTCCTCATGGGCTTGCTTGAACATCTTTACGAAGTTGAAGAGAGTCGAGATCACTGCCACATGAATTCAAGTGAAGAGTAACATCAGCAACAGAAATGAAACATTAGTGTTTTCCGTAATACCGACTTCCACAGACTACTAAGGCATTTTGCAGTAGAATGCCCAACTACATGCTATTTGTCACCAAGAAAACTTGATCAAGCAAAACAGATCATGGAATCAGAATCTAGCATGAAAAAAATAATCACTGCAGGGATTAGTGAAATGAGAAGCACCTTGCTCGAATTGGCAACGCGCAGGATCTTCCCCAAAATAAAGGATGAGTGAATCTACATTCCTACCCTGCAGTTAGAAAGAGATAAGACACCATACAAAAGGGAAGGTGGATAAGAAATAGCCCAAGTAGCTGATGACAATGGTTGGGGCACGTACCACTGCAGCATAGAGTGAAGCTAAAGACCTTACTTCACCTTCAGAAAAACAAAGGAAGTCCTTCAGTGCCTGCAAGGAAAAAATTATTACAGTAGAACTTCGCCTTAAGAAAAAAATTACAGTGAATGTTTCCATCATATTATACTCTCGTCATTCTCTAAACCATCTAACAGGCTGCAAATACAATATTCCAGTAATTTTTTGTCACCCACTTTCTCAAAGTAATTTTTCTCCAAACAACTCTACTCCACAAACACAAAACTTAGCCAAAACCAAGTATACAAACTCAGAAACTTCCAATATTGAAATACCAAATAATATAGAAACAGAAGAAAATAACACAAATATACATTTCACCAACCCCAAGGGATGGAAAATAAATGATGTCTCCACTTCAAAATTCATTTCGATAAGGGTATAGGAAGCACCTGGCGAAAGTGGTCAGATATAGGTCCATCACTTTCTGCCATGGTCAACTCCTGCATAACTTTTTCAAGTCCTTTGTTAATAGCTTGCATCTCCTCAGCCAAAAATTTCAGTTGTATCTGGGAAATAATTTCTTCGTCCATTAAGCAAGCCACTTGAAACATTATAATAGAAAAACAAGATCATTAGAGTTCATAATAAAGTCACATAGTTATTTATACCTTTGATGCTTGTTCCAGGCTGGAAAGGTCATTCCAAAAATCAAGAAGCTCTGGTAATTTGTCTGAAAGAACCTGCATTGAAAATTGAAAAAGGAACACCGTTGATGACGTTTAGGAGCCTGACTTTACCCTTCAAATTTACTATGTGTCAGCTCTGACTAGCATTCTAGTAAAAATAAACAAGGATTTTTCTTGCAAACTTGGTTGAATGAAATGAATAGAGCTCTACAATTCGCGGGGTCATGACTAATATAAAAGTGCACAAGCAGGATTTTTAATTGGAATGACTACTAAAACATTTTCTGAAGCTGAATTGTTCAGCCAACCAGCCTATATGTATTCTATTGGGAGATAATAAATCATGTTGATTTACTCAGAAATGCAATTACATGGTTAATATGATTCACTATCAAGCAGAGAGATGTTTAATGTACCTTGCACAAATAATGCATTAGTGTCATCTTATTGTTCCGGGCACGAGTCTCAGTAAGTTTGAGGAGGCTATCCAATCTAAACCCAACTGCAGCTCCTGTAATAATATAATAGTAAAGGCAGAAAGTAAGAACTCTAGAAAAAGTGAGGCACCATCAGAATGAAAGCATTACTTTGCAACAGTAATGATAGTTTGTTTTGGTATACGAGCCAAAAGTGATCTCGTGCAGACTGAACTCAAAGGTACCCGAAACTAACAGATAAAATGGAAAATCGTATTGTGAATCTAGCGGGTTTCCTTCAGCCAGGCAGGGTCCTGCCATGCATTATTTTCTACATATTTTAGCTCTTATGTAGTTTTAAGAACATTTTTTCTTATATAACACTGCAGATTTGGGTTCAACACCAGTTGTAAACCTGTTTAGATATATGCCCATTATTTTCAATTTCTTAATTTTCTGTCCCTGCCATTTAAAATCCTGGGTCGTCTACGTATACTAGTGACCAAAAGTTAATCAGATTCAGCAACCCACCCCCACCCAGTCACAACCAAATAATGGTAATGAAGTTAAAGCAACCCAAAATATAATAAGATAACCATTATGCTTTAAAAAATCTACATATGACATGATTTTGTTGAAAAAAAGTGTAAATTACACTGTGTATTGTTTGTGCTGCTAGATCACAAGACTCAAACAATGTTCTAGTCCTTTAGGGGGTGTTTACTTTGGGTGATAGCTTAAATAGTCACAAATAATATAGGCTAACCCACAACATACTTTGATGGATTGATCAATTCCGGGCTTGTTTGGTTGTTTCATTCTTCAAATACTCTTATCACCCAAAAAAAACACCCAATAGTCTACAAACAAAATTTTTCTCCTAGGGCATTTTCAACGAGCCAATAAGTAACCTCCTTTCTGCACCTTGTGCAAACAGACCTAAAGCAGGGAAAAACAAAGTATATATAAACCAACAGCAGGAACATGACCTACCAGGTGAGAGATTAATGGATATTCTTTATCAAAGTGAAATTGAGGCCATGTTCTCATAACAGATGACACATCACTAATTGTATATTAGAATAATGTTGCATGAGCAGAATATTCCTATTCTTTGCTTTCTTTAGTGCAATAAATCAAGTTCTAATATTCACAACCAGACCGCACTCTTACTGCGTGAAAGTCATAATAAATGAGAAAGAAAGAAAGTTGGCACAAGGAAAGAGACGTGGACATAAAATCTCAAAGTACCAGATGAACAAATTTACCTCTTGCAGTTCCCTGGTTCAAAGCATTACCCAGAGAGAGAATTGTTTGCATAATTCTTTTCAACTTAGCAGAACCCCTGACCTGATGAAAACATGATATGACGATTACTATAGCAGACTACAAACTTTCAAATTGGTAATGAGAATTAACAAATCGAAAAAGAAGTTGCCTGATCTGAAGCAGAATTGGCGATGTTCAAACTATTCCTTAGGTCAGACACCTGAGAGGGCAACAAATTTTAATAAATAAACATTATAGATAAAGGTGAACAAAGACATAAAAATATGAATTGTGATACTGATTTGTTACCTGGGAGCTAAACTGAATCTTAAATGAATACACTCTTAACTTATGTTCTATTCGTGGTACTTGCATCAACTCCAAAAAGAACTGAGATTATGATGAAGAATAATAATATCATATTTCCTAATATCGACAAAGTCACATTAAAATTGGTATGAACCAAAAGACCAGAAGAAGAAGAGTCGACTAATCTAATGATACAGACCTGTTCACATTTTCCCAATTGATCTTTCTCACCTTTGTAACCCTGAAAATGGTTCTAATTAGAATATCTGAAAATGAACAAAGAGATTGGTTTCTTATAGGCGTAGAGTTCAGGAGTCCTCATATGTAAATGTCAAATGAGAATACTAAAGTCCAGACCCACCTTCAGAACTTCCATTTCCTCTTTAGTTGGACAAAACTTGATCAAGTTATCAACCTGATCGACATCTAATGCAAAGTCATCCAAGGCAAGTACTGAACTCTGCACAAGTAACAAAGATTTCATTTCAGAAATGATTAGAATCAACCACATAAGGAAGATACATCTATGAGTCTAAAAAAGCATAGATGAAACAAAATTGTAACATGAACATGTCAATTTAGATTTCGGAAACTTGAGAGTGTCAAAGTAACTTGGATTAGCTTCAATTCCTCCTGATGTTAACAGATTTGAACTGACAATTTCCGTAATCGCATATCATGTAAAGAAGATGCCTAGTACATGATATATGAATATTAACATGATACGAGCATTCTGTGGATATGATTAAAGCGAAATCACATGTGTGGACTTGAGAATCGCAGAGATAAAAACACATTCTGGTAAATAATGGATTCTGGAATGGTAGCATGCCGCCTATTGCCTCCATGACAACAACGATAACTTAAATCTAATTCTTGAAATTTCTTATAAAAGTAGCAAGTTCTAGCTCACCAGCATATCTTGCAAGGGTATCTTCACTTTTGACAGCATTATTTCACAATTGTATGCACGCCTATGTTCTATCTGCAATACCGAAGACAGAAATGGTTACAACAAGTCCAATCCTATAAGGACTATAAGGACACCAGATCTTGCAACCGCCGAGTGAGTGATTTTTAAGGATGTGTGATTCATTACAAATTTTCCAGCCTGAAAAACATCAAATTTTGGAATATATTCCACTTTGGGAGAGTTGAAAATTCACAAACCTAATCATAGAGTTGATAAGTAATAGTCAATAATGAATACCAATTGCACTTTTTCAGGTTTATTGCTTATTGAGGTTCGTGCTCCAGTTTTACTGCCTTGATCTTGATTCGGGACTGCTGCTGAGAAAAGAGATTCAAGTTCCGAAATATCAATCTCTGGTGCCCTAGAAATGAACAAGAATAAATGAGGAGCAAAAATATGGATAAGAGGAAGACCGCAAACACGCCTACAGCAAATACTCAAGAGTAGGACCTTTCACCTCAATCCTGGTAATACTTACTTAGAAGCTTCCGATTTTTGAGTCTCAGCCCATAAGCTTCCTGAAACAGCTCTTGATATTTTTAACCAATGCAGTGGCTTCAATTTCTTCATCTGGTTATTTCTTGAAGCCATGGTACGAGACAACAAGCTTTTCCCTTTTATTCCAGGGGGGGCCAAAGGTGGTGGAGGAGATGGAGCTCCAGGCAAACCACTAGCCCTACCATCACTCAAACTAGCAGGATCATTTGTAGAATGAGATGGTAGAGGAGGTGCTGATGGAACATTAGGAGAACGTTTTATAGTGGGGCTGGGAGGAGCAGGAGGAGGTGGTGGTGGAGTTACATTTGCTGAACTTCTCGGTCCCACAGGAGATTTAGGAGGTTGAGGAAGAGGCCCCCCTCCAGCAGGTATGTCCTTAGGAGGCTGAGAGGGAGGCAGTGGACAAGGTCTAGAAATTACGCCTGAACTATCCCCTATAGCTGATGCATCATTCCCAGAATGTGGAGTAGCCTCTCCACCACTAGAACTCTCCTTAGGAGGTGGAGGAGGAGGAGGAGGGGGAGGAAGAGGTTTTGAAATCAAATTCTCCTTCAAGTGAGGACTTAAAGGAGGCACAACATTGGTAGTATGATCCTCCCTTAAAGGAGAAATTGATGGGGGCGGCGGTGGTGGAGGTGGAGGTGATGAGCTCTCGCTAGGAAGGGTTTGTGCAGACGGAAAGGACGCAGGTGCTTTAGCTGTTGTACCTGTTGAATGTGGGGTAAAGATCAGAGGTGGGGGTGGGGGTGGGGGTGGAGGTGGAGGTGGATGTATTGAAGCTTCTTTAGAATGAAAGGAGGGAGGAAGAGGTGCAGGTGGGGCTGTACCACTTATAGAAGCTGAATTATCCTGAGTAGGAGCTGCATGTACATCTGAAAGAGGTGGTGGAGGAGGAGGAGCAGGAGGTTTTCCAACTTTAAGGGATTCAATCAAATTGTCAGCTGGAAAAGCTGATAGAGTAAATTTTGATTTAGGAAGGACATCCTCCATAATCCAATCACGACTCTTAGGACATTCAATATGTGAGGAAGAAATACCAGGCTTCAATACAGTGTCATCCCTTAAAGGGCGACCACTGGTGGTGTCTGAAGACAGAAGTGGGAGAGAAGGAACTGCACTTATAGAGCTAAAATCAGATTTAGATTTAGGAAGGAAATCCTCAGCAATCCAATCATGATTCTTAGGACATTCTGTATGAGGGGAAGAAACATCGTGCTTCAACATAGTATCATCACTAGAAGGGCCACTACCGGTGGTCTCCTGGGGAAGCTGTGGGGGAGAAGGAACTGTACTTACGGAGCTGCTTTCATCTTCTAAAGCGGTTAAAGGTAATGTTTCTGAACAGAAAACAGAAGGTCCACGAAAGGGATCTGCATCTTTTGCTGACTGAGATGGAGAACTTGAAGGTGAGGTTTTTGCATATGATGTTTCCTTGGGTTCAGGTAGAGGAGAAACATCTTTAGACTCGGATGTAAAACTCTGCGAAGCCTTACTTTCATTCTGTTGTCCAGGTGACAAATGAAGAGTTTTTGTCATAGAATACTGATGACGCGGTGAAGTTGCTGAGGATGGAGAAGGATCTCGAGAAGGGATTAGCTTTAGCTTTGAGGATATGACGGCCGCCAACATATCAGTTGGTGAAAGATGGTGGTCAGCCTGAATTCTAGCCATATCAGTATTTGGGGAAATTTTCGCTGATAAACCAGATGGGTTGTCAGAACTTAGTCTCATTGGGCTCTTAGCGAGAGAATGAACATCTAATGCTGCAAGGCTCTGTTGGAGAAGTTCAACTCCAGAATCTCCCTTCGGAACTATCCAATCCACACTATTAAATATTTCCTGAACTCTAGCAAATGCCTCTTCTGGAAGGCCATCCTTATCTTCAAAGCAGGAAGTGTCCACACGAACCTTCGAAGCAGCAGTGTCCATCTCCGAAAAAAGAACCTTCATTGTAATAACAATCGTCACGAGTACATCCTTACAGTGTGAGAATCATAAATAAGTAACTTCTAAGAAAAAGCATACCTCTGACCTGAAGTCCTTTGGAAATTGATCCTTTGCATTCCATAAAATGTCAATATCATCCCTATTAAGCATCAAAATATTTGATCTTATAAAAGCAGTATTAAACATGACACGGAACATCATCTCTTCCCGCTCCATATCGTCATGCAAGCTGATACATTCCAGCACAACATCACCTTGAATGTGGCAATTGATGTCAACCTTTACTATTTGACATTCACCCTGATAATGACAAGAAACCATTACGGTAGAAAAATACTTCACAATTTGGGTAAGGTGGCCTAAAGAAAGTGTGTATGCTTGCAGAAACACAAGGACATTCAACAAAAAACAGTGACTATAGAAATGAAGCATAGCTTGTAAATCTTATGGAGCAGGAGGAGAATGATGGGAATGCAAAAGGATATTCCGAAGAAAATCACCATTAACTTCAATGAGAGAAGATAAAATTTGTCACTGCTACAAATTACTGCCTCTTGAGATGAAAACTGAATTCTATAGGAGTTAGAAAATAGGTGCTGCTGAATATACTGTTGTAGCAAACTTGAGAAGAGTCACTATCCATACTCAGAGAAGAATTACAGGAATGACATGAGCTAGTTATCAGAAACTAGCATCTATCAAAGGACACCTATATTCTCAAGCATCATGTCCAAGATCGATAAAAATTAGCAGCATATCTTGATGAATGTGGACCTTCATAACTTGACACCTTTGGATATCATTCTGGCTGATACTTCAGGATTTAAATAATGTTTCATATATGTTTCAATTTCTCAACTTTATTATATCCTTTATGCAACTTCCAGAGTAAGATACAATCAGACTACAGCTAGTGAGCTGGAAGCTCTACATTAAAAGGAGAATACTAGTAATATTTCTACTTTTAAGGGATGGTTGCTTCGCACTAGTTTATTGTATATGTTTCTATATGCTTTAAAAAGCATGATGCAGCGTCTCAATACATCCTTTTATGATGATGATGATGATATGAGCCCTTCAGGCATTTTACTGGAAAATTTAAAGGTAGGAATGCATCAGAAGTTCGAACAACAAAACATTCATCCCCTCAAGAAAATGACACTTCAGTCAAACATAAAAATGTTAAAATATCTTAAGAGCACACCTGCTTGTAGTGTCGAACATTTTTACTAGTTTTTGGAGTTGAGAATAGAATCTTGGGTGTATTTCGCTCAGAGTAAGATAAAGGATCTTGCCCATAAATACGAAAGATTGGTCGGCAACCACCATCGCCATCAAAATTTGGAATCAATCTCATAATAATACAATCCATGGTGAGAGCCCGGTCTAAAGGGGGCCATTGTGTTGCAACATTCCTCCTACTCACATATTGCAAGTACCTTAACTGAGAAGGAATTGGATTCAAAGGGGACAGCAAGTGTAAAAGCTCCCGAGGAGCTTGCTTGTGCACCATGTCCAAAGTCTTAAGCTCCCCGCTGTAGTGCTTTCTGTAAAGCAGCAAAGCAGCCAACATGAAAGCCAAAACGGGCCAACCACCCCGTTCGCAGTGCATCAGAAGCAAATTTTGAAGCCCAAGTGACAGCCAGCTTTCACATGATCTTAAGAAGTGGTGAACGACCTCCATCGGGAGCAGCGGACAACCTTCGTATTGCCTAGGATACTCCATTATGGTCATATCAAATTCTGTCAAAGCACTCCCTATCTCACTCTGGCTATCCCCTTCTCGAAAATTAAAAGCTAAGATTGAAGCATCAGGATAGTATTCCCTCAGCTGAGCGACAATTCCTCCTACATACCCTTTGTAATCTTGGTCTTCCAAAGCATCAGTCGTGAAACAACAATCAAACACTGTAGAAAGAAACAAAATGTATTGCAATCAGTTGGCTAAAGATGCTAGAACAAAATTTATCTTTTAATTCTAAGGTGCGAAACCAAATTCTCGAAAGGCAAAACTTCTATGACAATCCAGACTCCAGAGCTATAAGAAACTAGAATACAATCTATACAATTTCCAATAATTCTATATCCGTAATGAAACAAAGAGAAACACAATAATTTAGCAGAATTTCGAAAAACTAGTGTATACACAGCACAGTAAGCAGGAGAATGGAAACACGCTAGAAGAAAGAGGCAAAATGATCAAGAGACCGCACCATAAACTCTCTCGCAGATCTCGAGAAGCCCGTCAGGGGGCTTGCGGTAGAACAACTTACGGAACAGCGCCATTACCGAATTAAACTACAGAATTCTTCGTTTTTCTTTCAGACCGAAAGCAGTGCGAAATCGGCTGTCTCCGACAATCCAATCAAGAATCCGAGCTGCCAATTCCTCTATTGGGAGCGGCTGAGAAACAGGTTGTATTCAGAAATCGATCAACTACCGACTCCGGCAATCAATAGACGGAAACACCATCGACCAAATCTTAAACCAGCATTAAATTTTATATATTTTCTTACACTGTACGTTTCAGGTTGTAATGAGTAAATATATATGTAATTAAAGTTGTTGATTAATTTTCAGTTTCATATGTTTTGTAAATGAAAACGGGGATAATTTACTCTATTAGAATTACAAAGGGATTGGAAAAGGATACTTAATAGTATTATGTTCATCTTTTTTTATAACACAAATAGAAAGAAATTTGGCGGGTAGGAGATTGGTTCCTGGGCTGGGCCCACAAAATCGATAATATTTGTTAAAACTCGTTAACGTTTTTATTTTGATAATTATCTATGCTTTAACTTAAGCGGCGCTCGCTGCCTCCCATATGTCTTGTAGCTATCAAAAACAGCAACATACGTAATTCGGATAATATTTGGCTAATAAAACATGGGCCGTATAACGGTGTCGTACGGCGTTAAAATCAATTAACTTTTTCGAACAATCACATTATATGATGTCAATAGTTTACCTCTTCAAAAGTTCCAAATCTTATTTAATTATTATTATTAATTAATACTCTCTTGGAATGAAGACTAATGAAAAATGGTCGGATAATATTCAGTTAGGAACCATTACGAATATAAAAGGAATCTAATGGAAGCTGCTGGTGGTCTATTGACTCTATAGATAAAAGCCCGTCCTGTTTAAGAGCCCATAACTGTAGCCCATGAAGCCCATTAATATAATATAGTTAACATATCCCACACCGCTGTAGTAGAACACTTTCTTAATGTTTATAAAGAGGAAGCAAGAATTAACGTTCGTCCCTTTGGGGACATCCGATAAAATTGGAACTTTGTTAAGGGATGAATGTGTAGCCATGTCTTTGGTCAGGAAGGACCTGACCGAAGGCATGGCTACCTGCTCACCCCTTTCAATCAGGAAATGTTCCAAATTTTTATTTTTTTGTTTGGGAAATTAGTTTCTACGAATATAATTATATATTTTCCAGAAATCTATATATACATATTCCCCTTCGTCCTGAAGAGGAGGAGAAGCAACTATGGGAGAAGATGTTGGCGGATAAAAAGGTAAAAAGAAACTAGCAAGAAATCGAAGAAGCTCAAGAGCGGCGAAGAGGTGAGGAGATTAAGTGGGTCCAAGCATGCTATTGAGACTAATGGATCACAGAATAATGCTAAAGCTTCGAATAAGAAGTTCAAGATTGCTGATTTAACTCCTGCTCATGCCACCAAGGAAATCTATGCATCGATTTTCACTTCTTCAAAGAAGAAGGATTTCAAGGAGACATATTGCCGCTTGGTAGAAACTGAAAGCTGGTTTCTTCAGGTTGTTTTCTCATGTAGTTGGATGAGAGTAATGACTAGATATGGCATGATTGATGATTCTGCACTGTTGTTGGTGTACCATCTAAACCGATGTGATTCCAATTAAATATTTTTTTGACGCCTTGTAGATATATTAAGCAATCATGCTGGTAGTGGTGGTTATATTGCTTTCATGGTGGTAGTATTTTTTCTGCCCGTGTTTCTTGAGAGTCCTTGTTGCCTTTGAAACTACTTTTTATTTCTTAATTAGATCCAGCAACGCTTGCGTTTTAGGACTGTGCTCGTATCTCATAATGGTGACCAGAGTGAATGGAGGATCCGCTTGCTAAAAAAACAGAATCGGATAACAAATTCGTAGACGAAAGAAGTATAGTTTAAGACTTTCTTTTTAAAATAAAGAAAAAGAAAACTAAGCTTCGCTGCAGAAAGTGCTCGACATATATCATCCTTCACCAACTTCACTAGTAATATCAACATTCACCTAATTGAAATAAGCATCAATTCATCATTTCCGCACCTTTAAACAATGGACATACTAGTCACTTTAAAAGCCAAATGTCAAATATGTAAACCAACAGCAGGCTAATGGTAGCATTGCTCAGTCATCCACTTTGTTTTCCAGTGTCGAAACAGTTACTCCCAGAAATCAGTGTTCTCGTCAGAGTACCTAAAAGATAGAACAAAACAGAAGTTAGCTTCAATAATGCACAAATTCACGTATATAATACAAATTGCGGTAATATGTTTGCCAAAACATATGCATTATTGGTTTATTAATTTCCATAAAATCAGCTTAAATGAATAGAGAAAATAAAGGAACCGCGTATTATAACGATCCACGAATTTTACATGTCTTACCCATGCTAGAAAATATCCTACACAAACGTCCAGAAGAAAGCTGTATCTTTTTTGCTTCAGATATTAGCATATGAATTTCTTACAAAAAATTTCTCAACAAACACAACTTACAAAAAAAATCCTCTATTATAACGGATCATCTATCTTTATTTCTTCGAGAAACATTGAAGAGAAAGAGTACCCCTTTCTATTTTTTTTAACTGCTATCATGACTTACTGCTAAAAGAGGAATATAGCTCAGTCTTTAGTTACGACAGCTATCACAAAAGGTGATTTTATTCTATACCAAATTACATTAAGTGAATTATATGAAGTTCCCATATACATATATAAGTGTACTTCATTTGAACTCAGAGTACTTAATATGAACATTACACACAAGATGAAATATTATTAAAAATTCCTTATATAAAAATCAAAATACATTACTAAAATTCGTATCGAACAAAATATCAATAATTTTGATGAACAGACGAAATATTATTCTCTTGTTGAGTGGATTCGTTTTAATTGTTTGACATTACATGAACATGACAGTTCACAATTCACAATGCACATCTAAACACCTCTCATTCCTGTTGGAGTTGAGTGATTGAAGATATTGTTAAGCGTTGTGGCGATGACAGTGAGTTGCGTTGATGGATTAGATGATGAAAAAGTTTTAATATGGGAGGGGATACTAACAATAGATTTTATTTGGAGTGGGGACAGATTATTGTTTTAGTTTTTTTCTTTAAGAAAAAAAATTCATTAAGGGTGAGGATATTTTTATACAGGATATATTTGACATCTTTTTTATTAGTGGTTGATTTTTTTTTATATGAAGATAGACTAATTTAATACTTCATCTGTCCACCAATATTTGTTACGTTTTGCCATTTTGGATCGTCCACCAATATTTGTTACATCTTAAATTTTCCATTTATATATCATACACTTCAATTAAATAATAATAACAAGTGAAACTCAAACTCTACTAACTACACTCTTTTACATCTAAAGTCAAAACACTACATTAAAACACGTGCCGAGTCAAAATGTAACAAACATTCATGGACTGAGGGAGTATATTAACTCATATTTATTTAGTATATTTATCACCTTCAAATATAGGTGCTCAAAGAATCAAAACCGCCATAATTGAATCAAATTAAGGGTTTTGAGAATCGTAATCATACTTGACGATTTAATTTAAAACCATAATCGTGTAGAGAGAGTTGATTACGAGTTTAAAAATACGGAACCATGAGTCGATGGTTATAAACCGTAACTATCTATTTAGAACTAAGTAAAACTGCTATCAATATATTATTATTAATTTTTTGAACGATTCGAAATTGTAATCAGCGGTTTGAAATCGATAAATCGGTTCAGCTCCGATTTCCAAAAATATTTTTGGAAAGGTGAACCACCCTACCTCCCTGTATATAAAAATCTCACCTTCTATTTTAACCTTTACCCATTGCACAAAACCCCTTGTATTTCTCTTTGTGACCTAAGCGCGCGCCTTCATGGAGGACGACGATGAGTTCGGAGATCTTTACACAGATGTCCTCCCCCCCCTCGAGGCGCAGTTTCAGCCGCAGCCCCAGCAAGCGGCTCCTGCCTCAGTTGCCGGGAAGGCGGCGGCGCCACGGCAGGGCCGGCCGATCGATCTCAACATTAATAGCGACGATGAGGAGATTTTATACGGAGCTTCCGATTCGAAGACATCGAACTTGAATTATGATTCGAATCCCGGTTCTGCCCCTGATGGGAACTCGAACGCCTTGATTCGAGATAAACCCCTTCTCGAGCCTAGGGGAATTGATCTGAGTTTGGATTCAAACCCGGGGGCGGCGAGGATTGATGGATTATCTGGGAAGGGAGGCGATGGCTCGGGTTTTGAGGCTAGGGTTTTGGAGAAGGAATATGGTTCTGAGTCACGTGGAAAGGCGCCGGTGGAATCAAGTTTCATGGAGGATGAGGATGATATTAATATAATTGTGGAAGAAAGGGAGGATAAAGACGAGTATTTGGTTGAGAATGACGTTAATTTGAGGATCAAGGATGTCGAGATGTATGATAGTGCAGTGCAACAGGAAAATACTATGAATTTTGTAAACGACTCAGGTCCGCAGCAGGTGATTCCAGGGCTTTCTGGAAGGTTGGATAATCCAAGGGCTCCAAATGTTGAGGAGTGGGATAGTGAAGAGAGTGATGATGATCTTCAAATAGTGCTAAACGACACCAACCATGGGCCAATGGGGATGGAAAAAATGCCAGGGATGATCGATGAGGATGATGAAGATGGAGAACCATTGGTGATTGTTGCTGATAATGGTGATGTTGGCCACCCTCATCACCAGGCGCAGAGGATGACAGACGATCAAGAATGGGGTGGTGAAGAAGGGGGATCTGGAGCTGCCGGCGAAAAGGATTTGGTTGACGTCACTAAGGCAAGTGGAGGAGGAGGTGGGGCTGCTCCAGCGGCTGCACAGCCAAAGATTGCATACAGCAATCACGCATACCATCATCCATTCCCTTCACAGTTCAAGGTCAGCATCTTGTTTGATGAGCACATACAATGTAATTTCGGTTATAGTTGCAATTGTAATGCTTTTCTAGTGAATAGGTACTTAATAGTGATGCTGAAGATGATCAGCGATATTGTGAATGAGCCTATGTGTTATAGTGATGAGATACTAAATAACATTGCTCTTCAATTTTGCTTATTAATAAAGTTGCATACTTTTTTCGTAAATCTTTTCCATGTTTGAATTAGAGCTCGTGTCTGGTATTCTGAGTTATGCTAATTTGGAACTTACAAATTTCAAGATGTTGAGATTAATTGATCTGATGGGGACTACTCTTGTCCGACTACATCCACACATTGCAAAGATGTAAAAGGAGAATGGAACCTCTTGGATCCTCCTCTGTCTGGGAGAATCTATCTGTAGATAATTGTTTCTCCATCCAAATAGGCATAAAAAAACGGAGGAAAACAGCATGAGAATATGCAGAATGCAGGGATCCAATTCCGGGGTGTTGTTCATATCATGTCTTTACTCTTTATATCTATCTACTTATACATACATTGTATGATTCAGAAAGCACTCTCAACATGTGCTAGGGTAACAGCCAGTCTAATTTGCCATTTCATGGACAATGGTGCTTGCTCATAGCTTGCATCTGACCATGACGAATAGGTCTGAATGCAGGCTCTGAAAAGTGCATTTGTGTTCATTCAGAACCTGCCTTTTGGACTCGTATAGCTCTACACCACTCTATTGCAAATGATTTGATTTTAACAAGGCAATTGATCACATGGATAAGGAGGTCCTTAAAGCCAGAACAAAATTGAGCTAAAAATACTACTCCACAGTCTAACGGTATTAGATATAAGAACTTCTTGAAGTCTACATGGTTTGGAATCCTACCATGCAACCATTAATTCTCCTAGTTCTCTCTACCTGAAGAGAGCAAAAAAAAGTTGACACAGCACCCCCCATAACTTGGCCTCTTTTGCTGATGAATCCAGCAAAGTTCACTGAGAGTATAACAAAAAGCAGACTTGTTTAACCCAGACGGTACCCAGCTCCTTCATAACCTACCAATAACAATTTAAAATCGCTTGGCTTTAGAGCATACCGGGTCCAATTCTATTCTAACAAAGTTCAAGGAAATAATTAGTTATTGTATGGTTGCACATTATTTATCTATTGGGGGATTGTAATAACAAAATTGTATAATGTATATCATATTTGGATGTTCTTCTTTTCAATTGTCGTCAAGATTCTGGGGTAGACAAGCAAGCTACTGTACTAATAGTTCATCCTCATCTCTACTTCAACGTTCAACGAATTCAAATCTCAGTTTGAAGAGCGTGGAGAAGATTTATTTTTTAATATAATAACATATTGATGAAATCTTGCAACTCTATGTTTAAATCTCAGTTTGAGAAGCGTGGAGAAGATTTATTTTTTAATAATAACATATTGATGAAATCTTGCAACTCCATGTTTCTTGGATGATCTATGATGGAAACTATTATAAGCATTATTCTCTGCTCATGTAGAATTTGCTAACAAAGTGAAGAGGCTCCTATTATGTGCCACATTGGAATATGAATTTATTTGGTTTAATGCCATTTGTTCGGTTGAGTTTTTAATGATTTACTGGTTTCTGTCTTTTCATTTTAATTATTTTTGCCTTTTTCATAATTAACGGTTTTCTATGTCTTTCTCTCTTTGGGAACTGCTTAGTATGTGAGACCTGGTGCAGCACCTTTCCCTCCAGCAGCTCCTGGAGGAATCCCAGGTCAAGTTCGCCCGCCCGTCAGCATGGGGCCCCCAGGTGGACGTGGAAGAGGCGATTGGAGACCAGCAGGGATTAAGGGGGCATTGCCCCAAAAAGGGTTCAATCCTGGTTATGCACCTCCAGCTTGGGGTGCTAATGCAGCAGGTCGTGGTTATGGAAGTGGATTGGATTTCACTCTTCCTTCACACAAGTAAGATATGTTATTTTCTGTATAGGTTTTACCCAGTAGCATTTGATAAATACTTGATATATAATGTATGGTTCGATCAATATGATTATGCAATAATCATAGTCTTAGATGGGTGCTTGGTGTTAAAACGTAGCAGATAATGCGACAATCCTAATTTTTTGCAATATCATCTCAAAGCGGTAATGCCATCGTAATTGTTGAAGTTTCATGCCTTTTCTGTAAGATTGCACCATAGAAGAGACCACAGTGCAAATATTTCGGCCTTGGTGAAATTAATCCTCACGTTTTTCAAGCAATTTAAATTAAGCTAATATATAATATACATGGTAAATGATAAATTGAAAGTAATATTTCTAGTTCATTTTATTTTGGATTTTAAATCTAAAATTTTATAAAGAACCATGTAAAAAGAATTTTTTTTAAAGAGAAATTTAATTGGGATTGAGAATCTTAGGTTTGGGAATTCTATTAAATAGTAAGACTTTCTGTTTGTTGTTTGGATGGTGAAGTGGTGCATACTCTGAGGATTATTATTTGGTGGGTCGATAGTTGGTGAATATTCTTGTGAGGGTGGTTTCATATATGAACATGCTATTCTTAATGTTTAGATCTTGATATTTATAGCGTATACACTTTCATTTGCTTCTAAAACAAGCTTCTTGTTTTCAAATAACTGATTGACTATAAATTGACTACTTTCTTGCCGAAAAAATAAAAAATCTAAACAAAGACTTTCTACGATATCTGGCCTTTTGAGGGAGATACTTACATTGTGCAAGGGTTGAGGCATTGTTTAGTGTGCAATAGTCACGGGAAGCTGATAACCTCATTTGGTCCTTTCCCAGCTGCATTGTTTTACTTTTACCATTCTGTGAATTCATTGCTTTATTTGGAATACCAATGTCACTGTAATATTTTCATATTTTCAGGACCATATTTGAAGTAGATATTGATAGTTTTGAAGAAAAACCATGGAAACTTCCTGGCATAGATGTATCTGACTTTTTCAACTTCAGTTTGAGTGAGGATAGTTGGAAAGATTACTGCAAACAACTGGTACCTAGCCTCTCAAGTTTGTAATTTTGTTAAGTCAATAGAGTGAGTTTGTGGGCCATTTTTAGATAGTGGAAGCTAAAGTAATTTTGGTATCTATAGGAACAGCTCCGGCTTGAGATGACTATGCAAAGCAAAATCCGTGTTTATGAAAGTGGCAGGGCAGAACAGGTACTATCATAATTTTATATTTTTGGGAATCAGAAAATCTGTGTATTTTGTCATAATTTATGATTATGCTCTGGATTTTGTGATGCCATATGTTTTCTAACATATTGATTCCTGTTTGGTGTCAAATTTTAGGATTATGATCCAGATCTTCCGCCAGAGCTTGCAATAGCAGTTGGTATCCAAGATAATAATCCATCTCAAAGAGCAAGTCATGGAAAGGTGGATGCTGGTCGAACTGACTTAGCAAGAACAGCTGCTTGCGAGCGGCCTTCTCTTGTAAGTGTAATTGGATCTATTCTAGGAAGATACTATACTAAGAGATCCTTGAACTTCAGTGTTTCATGTTTCTCTGTAGTTGGATCCTTAAATATTGCTTGCTGGTTATATTAGGTCCTTAAAATTGAATTATATTTTGATGTGCTCTCAAACTTTCATCTGTTTAATTGGGTCCTTAACGTTTGTGGTATGTTTCCGACTATCAACATTTGTACCCAACTACATGATGCTAGATTTTAAGAAACCAACTGATCCAATCGTAGTTTAAAGAGCTCAATTTTGAGCAATGGCAAAAATTTGTGAAGTCAATGAACAAATGGAAGTGTAAGAATCCAATTATGAAATTCCTGAACCTTTACACATCTAATTAATTATACATCAGTTCTTATATTAATTCTTAAGTTTAAATGCTGAAGACTCGGTTCTACATCTTTTAAAGAACTTGCTTGATTTGCAGGTGATGAACTTCCATCACATTGCCCTCTACAGCTTAATTGCATTACCCTACCTATCTGATGTTCATTCTAAACTAAATGGACTGATATTTTCTCAACATTCTGTATAACATAGTTTGTGAACCATCCACTAGTTTTCTTTCTCTATTCAGATTGTGTAAATTGTTTAAATCAGAAATTTAGATGTACTATTTGGATTACAAATTGGCATCTCATATTCTTTCTTTAATTAAATAACAGCCTGTTGGCAGAGGCAAACCCATACCCATAGAAACTGGTGGTTCCAGTGAACGCCTGCCATCAATTGATACAAGGCGTCCAAGATTGCATGATTTGGATACCATTATCGAGGTAAGGAGTTGTTATCCCCTATTAACTGATCAGCAAGCTACCCAGGTTCATGATCTTGTTATTATGAGATATCAGAAGTCCTTAGTCCCATGTAACTGATGAAGCTCCTGGAAAACAGATTGTCTGCCAAAGTCCGATGGATGGAGACGATACATCAGAGAAACAGGACAGCGATACTGCAAGAAAGGACCAGCTTGGAGGAGATGATGAAGCTGATGGTCTTCAACAGGATGATGCAGACCATATGGATAGCAATTCACCTGCATATACTGGTAATAAGAGGGAATTTGAATCAAGAAGATTCCAGTCAAAGAACTCTGCCTATAATGATGGTATTGCAAGAGAGGATGCTTCACATTTTCCTTCAGACAATTCCCATCCGGATAGGGAGATTAGTATCTTGCAAGAGGAGAGGTACATCACTATATCTATTACCAATTTCAGATTGATTTGTAACCTTTCCGTTTCTTATCAAATTTCTTGTGCTGAATATATTTCTTGTCTTAGCCTACCTGATATTGACTTAGTGTAAGAAGTTCTGATGCTCTTAACATACAACGTCATGTTTGCTGTAATTTGGTACGGATGTTATGGTTCAGTAAAAAATGTTTTACAAGTCTAATTCTGGCTACTTCTTTTTGGACTAGACTTGCAAAAATACTCACAGGTTAGATCAGCTAATTCACGTCAACAATACAAAAACATTTGATTATTATCTGGGGTCGTAAACTAGGACTTCATCCAAAAGAGACTTGGGAAGTGCATGTATGATGCTAATGTCAGATTCTAAATCAATGAAAATAATGTTTTGGGGCAACTATCAGCCTGTTTCTTTATTGCATTTTTATGAAGCTGGATTCTTTTCTTTTTCGCGTAGTGGTGCAATAATTTGGGTGAAGCAAAAAGCTGGATCATGTCCTGAACATTTATCTTCTTGTTGTGTGTTACATTTATCACTCTTGAGTTCTTGGCATCATCTGCTAGGAATTGTGTATACCTATTAGGGTTCATTCCTTTACACATGATCTCCATTTGGAGGCTCACAAATTGTTTCTGGTGACGACAGGTCTACAAGAGGAAGGAGGAATATCAGATCTCCAATGATGTCTTCTAATGAGATTAAAAGACAACATGTGGTGGATGATCCAACGGAAGAATCTACTGAGGATGGTAAGCGAAGTCCTGCCTTGTCATCTTCCCACTCCATTGGATCTGATCAAGAGCAGGCGGTAGCAGTTGCAGATGAGATGAATGATGGTTCAGTGGTGGAAAGAGAGGAAATGGTTTCAGATGCACCAAACAGGGATAAACATGACGATGGGAACTTATATTCAACAAAAAAACAACACCTAAGTTCAGATGGAGGACAACTTTCACGAGACTATGAAGATGGGAGAGACTCAAAGTCTGCAAGGAGTAATGGCAGCAAAGCAAGATCAGGAAGTAGTGAACATATTCGGAGTTCTCCTGATGATGTTAATGATGAAGTCCTTCAGGATAGGCACTCTCTTAGAGTAGGTAATATCAGGAGAGAAGTAGGAGGCGAAAATAATGCTCATAGGAAGGACCACTATGATAGAGATGAAGCTGGAAGACAGAACATGGTGGGTAGAGAAGGTTCTTTTCCACGTAGAGGTGGGGATGCTAACTCATCACTTCATCGGCATGGGAAAGCTGACAGTACTGATTGGAGGAAGGGTGGTGATATATGTGAAGGAACTTGGAATAGGAGAGATGAGGATCATCGTGGTAGAAGAGCAAGACCTGAAGACCAGAGAAATAGGGAGCCTGGTCAGGAAATCAGCTCCAGAAATCAGGATAAGGTTATAGAAAAAGAGCAGAGTGAGAAAAATGAAAAATACCAATCAAAAAATCAGCTGGATAATGGCAGTTGGAGGGGGACTAATCATGAATTTGATACCATAGGATCTAGACAAAGAGATAGGGATGATCATCTCAAAAGTCGGAGTGAGAGAGCAGATGACCTTCACAGCACCAGAAGAAAAGAAGAGTCACACCTGAGAAGGACAAATGCTGAAAAGGATAATATTTTTCACAATAATAGAGACAGTAGCTCCAGGAGGAAAAGAGAGAGAGATGATGGCTCTGATCATATCAAAAGAGATGACCAAGGTAGACAAAAGGACGATGAGGTGCATTTTGCTCGTCAAAAAGAAGGGGGGTCGTCTCAAAGGGAGAGAAGTGAAATGCAGAGAGAGCGTGATGAATGGCATAGAATGAAACAAGATGACCTTTCGCTGAAGAGGGAAAGAGTAGAAACACGGCCAGTGATGAGGAGCGGGCGTGCTGCTGAAGATAAAACATGGCTAAGTCATTCAAGAGGAAATGATGACTACAGAGGATCCAGCAGAGAATATCATCCAAAGGATATTGGCCGGCACATTGATCAACTCAAGCAAAGGGATCGAGCTGAAAATGAAATCTTTTCACAGCGTAGGAGCAATGAAGATGTCTATGCTCGTGGAAATCAACTCAACAATGATGAGAAGAGAACAAGATATGAAAAAAACAGTAATCGTGATGATCGATCTGCCTATGCTTCTGATACATCTAGGACACATGAATACAAAAGGAAAGAAGCTAGTCGAAAGGGTAGAGAATCAGAGAGTGGAGATCATGGTTCCTTGATACCTTCCAAGAGGAATCATGATGCGGATGGCGGTCCAACAAATGAGAAGGTATGTGTTTTCTTGTCCCAAGACTTCAAAGTTGATGGAAGTTTACATAAATGCATTGTGTGAATTTCTACCTAGATTCTTTATTGACTATTTTTGCCTGATCATCAATATTCATAGGCAATTGAAAGCAAAATTGTTTCAGAATTTACTGACTTGGTCTATTGTTGTGTCTGTTTGGATGAGATTCTGAAACTTCCATATTTTTGTGTTTCTCTGCATATAAAGATAGTTTTACTGATGCATTTTCTCCTTTTATGTTTCTTACATAATCTGTACTGTTGGCTGATTTATTGCATGGTTTATTAAGTCTAGCTCGTCCCCATTAATTGAATGTAAATGAAATACTTGAATACCTAGTTTAGGAGAACAATATGTAAACATGAAGTTAAAACCCTCTTCAGCGAGTTCAGATTTGCAGTTTTCTTGGCTTAACTGGATTGTTTATTACTTTCTACCAGGACATTGAAAGATGTACTATGATTTAGATGAGTTCATAAGCTTCCAAATTTAAAGCTGAAAATTAGGATTTTAGATAAGAAAAACTTATTCTATTTTGGAAATTATGCCCTGATTACCTTGTATCAGCTAGGCTGCTAAACCTACTATACCAATCGAATTTATCCTGTGCCACCACTACCCACATGAGTGTCATTCAAGGAGAAAAGCTGGGTATAAAAGACCACTTACGTAAGATTTGGTAAAAGATCATATTTCTTGTTAGAAATTGTATATTTGGCTGTTTCCACTGTAAGTTTTTGAAGTTTATTGTTATGGGTTCTAAAAGAAAAGTTGGAAAATTCTGAATCTTACGAAAATTAATCTGCAAATTAAATATCGTATTGGTCAAGTGACTATCCTAAACAAATTCTTCATTTCATCCTTCCATACAATCTTGCTCCTGCATTTAGCTCTCTAAAATTCCTGACATACATATTCAACTGTTGTGTGGTCTTTTTGCTGATACATATACATTTCCGTCTGCTGTCCCGTGCTAAACAATGCAGTCTACTAAGACCTCCTAGCTCTTCTCATGTGTATATACTACTAATAATTCATGAACCTGGACTCCTTGTGCTGCCGTTAGGAACTCATTAACTGGTGGAATCATCTAGTGACTTTGCCTTGTTTTGATACTGTCGTGCTAAGTGACATGAATAACTTATTACCAATTTTAGGATCAATATACTTGTGTCAGCTTTGTCTGATATCAATGTTCTCACAATGAATTCTTGCTGTCAGGCAAGCTTGAGAGGCAGAAGTGAGCAGAAAAGTGGTAACGACCAAGGTCGTGCAAATCATCAGTCATCTCGGAAGCACAAAGAAGAGGCTTCAACTGATGATGAACAAATCGATTCAAGGAGGGGTCGCTCCAAATTGGAACGCTGGGCTAGCCATAAGGAGAGGGATTTCAATGTCACCCCTGCTCCGTCGTCTTCTTCGAAGAAAAGAGATCGAGATACATTCAACACTAGCGGAGGATCCTTGCCCACCGCACCTCCTGCAGATCCTCCTGAGAAGTTAGAAGATAAACCACAGCCTCCAGTTGATAACAAGGACACTACCGGTCCAGAATTGAATAGTGACAATACTAAAGCAGTGGAGGAGAAGCACTTGGATACAGTTGCTAAGTTGAAGAAGCGAAGTGAGCGTTTCAAGCTTCCTATGCCAAGTGAAAAGGATGTGGTTGCAGTGAAGAAGATGGAGAGTGAGCCTAACATACCGCCTTCGAGCGAACCTGAAACACGCCCCAATTCTGAGATCAAATCAGAACGCCCAGCACGAAAGAGGAGGTGGACTGGCAATTAAGAAGCAGAAGAAAATTGGAGTCTTTAGTTTGGTTCTTGAAGAACACTACTACTACCTATGAACTTCCCATTTTATTTTTGTGAGATGATAATTATTGAGGCTTTCAATTCTATCTACGTTACGATCGTCTTCTATATTTACGGGAATTTGAAATGCTACATCTGCAGCTAGCCATCAAGTGTTGTAGTTTTTGTAACTCGAATATACTTTGTATATACCTTATTATATGTAGCAGTAGCAGTAGCACTAGAGAGGCTGTAGATGGTGCAAGATGCACTGCATACACAATTTTCGCTTTTGATTTCGTTTTAACACAGCACTCATTGCATACAGTGTATTCCTATTTGATACAGTAAATGGTTATTGTTTTGTTACTTCATTGCTAGAGTTTAGGTAACAGAGATAGGTATTTGTTACTGATTCTCATTCACTCCTGAACTTCACTTGGGAACTAAAAGATGGATGGGTTGCCTTCTTTATGTCAATTAACTCACAAATGCCACAATGTTGGATGAATAGAATGTTGATTCCCTCCACCAAAAAAATATATACTTTTATTATTTTGATTCATTTCACAAAAAACTGCATATTCTAATTTAGTAAAATATTATAATACATATTTAATTATAAAATGTGATAATATTATTTTATTCATAATATATTTAATTTTATTTAATAATTTAATAATTTTTATTCCTCTCACAGCATTCAAATTATCCACTAAAGTTGGAATTATTGGTTTTTGTGAATGGAAAGAAAATAAAAAAAATCAAGAAGAGTTTTAACTTTGATGATACTCACTTGAAAAGAAAATGAATATGAGTTTGTTGTACCATAATTGCCCTTTGAGTTGCAAAATAAAAAGAGTGGAGAAACAAATGCACAGTTTTGTCGCACTTAAATCCCAAGTCGGAAAGAGGTAACGAGAAGAGACCTCTCTCCTTTTACCGATGATTTCCCCCAATTATATGAGTATCTGTATCTATTCAACTTCAACAACATAAATACACACACAAACACAGTCAACCTTCCGGACTTGTTCACGTTCAGTGTGTGTTATATGAAAATAAGCATCATCGCAACCAAATATCCCCTTACATCATGTACTGCACTTCTCTTATCTGTGTATGATTGTTCCTTGTCAGGCTATGATGATGAGTTTCTATGAGTTGGGTCGGGCATGGGGCGGATCTGACCCGTATCTTGGTGGGGCAAACCCAAATTGCTTCTATCTCTCTCTAGATCATATGCAACTGGGTTTTGCAGCCATGGCGGTGTTTCCGTCTCCTGCTTGTTTGTTACAGATCTGAGCCTCGCTATTAATTTTAGAAGAAAAATATATTTTTTAGAGGATAGAGTCCTTTTTCATTTTAACAGATCTGAGCCTCGCTACTAATGCGGCGGTGATTCCTTTTTCATTGCGACGAATTTTTTGGAGTAGAGGATATAGTTTTTTCTAGAAATGGAGTAATTGGTAAAATTACAACTTTTATAAAATAAAAATAAAAATATCACTTAAAAATAAAATATAAAAAATAGTCGAAAAACTTCTTTCTTATGCTAAGGTTAATCAGGCTATTTTTAATTTGAACTAGGTGAAAACATATCAATTTACTCGTGTTATCAGGTAAAATATTTTTTTATTTATTAAAATAAATATTTTAGCATCTATCCCAACAATATTCTTGTCATATACATTAAAAGATAAAATGTTAATGTAAGTTTAAATTAATGATAATATATTATTTTATTGATTTATATTATATTCAATCATTATAATAAAATAAATAAATCTAAAAATTAAATACGAGACTTCACTACCGAAAATTCGCTTCACTAAGTGATTTACAAAACTATTAAAAATTAGTGAATAATATCAAAATTTTGAAAAAACTAAAAAAACAAATAAAAAATCCTATTTTTTAAAACTCTATTAGTATGCTTTGATAAGATATAATATTTTAAAAGATAAATAGTTAGTTATGAAAAATTATCTAAATTTTATTAAAATTTTATATTTTCAAACATTATTATTATCCGCATGCCTTTATATTTAAATTAATTATAATTATGATTTTCATATAGTCTGTAATTAAGAAAAAGTTTTTATATTTGAGATGAGATATTGCGATGGTAATTGAGTACGACGCAGTCCTTCCATTTAATTGATGGGAAGGGAAGCCATTCTTGGAACTCTATAATTTCCCTGCAACTTTCTTGGTAACACAAAATTTCATCTTTCCACTCATTCAGATTATTAAAAGAAGGGTTCTACTTCTTGTTCGAAAGATCACATGCGATGCAAATACACAATATGGGATTTCTTATAAATGACTAAGAAATTGGGTAAATAATTAAGTAGTCCGACCCGACCCGATAACTTGCGAGTATAAATACATAACCCAATAGATGGAGAAGCAAAATATGGGTAAAAATCCACCAAACTCATGAAAAGAATGAGGCGAAAGAAGAGAGATGGAATGCTTCTGGGGGTGGCTGCCCCTCTTCTCTCGCCGATGATTTCTCTCTGTTAAATCGACAACCCCTTTCATGTCGCCCGAGTCGAGTTGAATCGACTCGCTGTGCGACTCATCATCATCATCATCATAATCACTCTGCTTTCTACTTTATTCAATTAAAACATCGACAACTATTTGGGATCTGATACACTGTCCAGATCTATGTGCAGGCTGTGATGTTTAGTTTTCTGAGTTTGGATCGGGCATGAGGATAGATCCGGCCCGTATCTTGGCGGGGCAAACCCGGACGGCATGGTGTCTACCACCGGGTTTTGCAGCCATGGCGGTGCCTCTCGTCTCTTTTGCCTGCAGTCGTATACTGAGCCTCGCACCTTTCATAACAACAAAACGAAAATTTTAAATTTTTATATCAGAAAATACTGACAAATACATAGCGATGATTTTTCTAAATGTTTCTGTTTCGAATTTCAGTGGTTTCTAATAATCGACCAAAGAAAGAAAAAGATTCTAATATGTCAAATTAAAATTGAAATTGAAATTTACTTATAGAATCATATCTATAATCATATTAGGTAATTTTTTAATTAACTATAAAATCAAGAGAAGAAAAAGTAAATACCATTAAATAGTAAGCCTTTTATGAGGTGTTTACTTGAATTCCAAATAGAGCCGACCAAAAACCAATCTAAATCGGAAAATTAAATTGAACAATTTATGATTAGTTGGTTTGGATTGGTTTTTAAATATTGTGGATTGGTTTCGGTTTTAATTTTTTTAGTTTGGATCAGTTTTTTATAAAACAGTTCGGTTAATAACCGAATCGACCGAAATTATTATATTATAAATTATTATACATAAATAAATTATTTAAATTTACATAATATATATTAAAAAATCTCATTCGTAAAGTAATTACATGTTTTAAATTTTAAAGAATTACCGTAAAACTAAAACATATTATTAAAAGAAAAATAAGCAAATAATATAAAATATGAATGAGTAAACTTAAAAATTGGAAGTTTTTGAATAAATTAATTTTCTTAATGATTATTAGATGATTATATTATAAGATTGAACAAATTTTTAATTAAACAATTTAAACATGAATTTTCAAGTGCAAATTATAATACATTTATCATTGAAAAAAATATATAATTAGAATTTTGGATAACCGAAAATCGAATCGAAACTAAATTTTAAATTATGGATTGGGTCGGTTTGATTGTTTAAATAATTTGGTAGGATTGATTTTAATTTATAAACAATTCGGTTAATTTAATTTTAGAGTTTTGGTTCGATTTTTAACTAAATCCGACCGTTGCTCACTCCTAATTCCAGCTGATGTTAAATTACATAGACCGCTCCGCCTATTGAATGACCAATATATCCCCATGTTTAATTATATTTATATAGAGTTGGTTTTCTTGGATCCGTATTTGCAGTTTGGACATTGAAGGAGAAGCTCAGAGAGGAGAAATGAGGGTTTCGGTAGAGAAATGGGGCTTTTGCAAGGGTGGTGGTCTCTCTCTGCTAACCCTATGATTTCTTCCATAAATTAAAAACAACCGCCCTTCAGTATATCAGAAGCTTGATCTGCACTACGCATTCCTTTGCTTCCCTAAATACACAAACATACACACATATATACATAGATGGGAGAAAGACAACTCTTTCCCTCTCTCTCTCTCTCTCTCTGTCTCTCTCTTTGCTGGATATGAAGGGGCTGTGATGATTGTAGTTGATTCTCCTGAGCTTGACGATGGAGTAATGAGAAACAATGGCCCGTATCTTGGCGGGGCGACCCGGATGGCATTATCTATATGCAACCGGTGTTCTTCGCAGCCATGGCGTGGTTCAGCTTTCATTGCTTCCTCAATGTCCCTGCATCTGAGCCTCCTTTCCGTTTCTCTTCCCTTTTTCTTCAATTTTCTTTTTTATTCCCTTTTCCTTTTCTCTTGTAACAGTATCTTTATTTTAGGTTTTGCAGAAATTGCTAAAGCGATTTCAAAAATCTAACTCCACCAATAATTTCTTCATTGTTTATTATTTTCTCACATTTAAATTTTAATATCTCCATCGAAGAAAATATTTACGTCTCAAAAAGTTGCACAAGTTTGAACCAAAATTGAAGGATGAAATTGAGCAAATATCCAAAATCATTAAACATATGTTTTTATTAATAAGGATCCGATTCAGTAAAACCGTATCCAAACGTATACGGATACAATATCTGAACACGCATTTATCCAATTCGAGCGAATAAACAATTACTCATAAATAAAAATTTAAATAAATAAGTTGGCACACAGTAATGAAAAACTAGGGAATGGATGGTTTTATGATTTCTCTCTTTCCGAGGTTGTAAAACCATGGTCAGAGGAGGGGTAGAAAAGGAACGCCATATTATTATAATCTGAAATCGAAAAAGCCAAGAATGATAAACATAAGCAGCTGAGGAAAGGGAGGAATGAGGGTTAAGAGAGATTTAGGGCTTGTTGAAGGGTGGTTGATCCTCTCTTTTCTCCCTGTGATTTCATCCCAAATTCAACACCCTTTCGCTGCAGGAACACTGCTGTTTGTTTTCATTTCCTTATCGCTACATAAACAATATTAGAGGTAGCTGCAGCTCTACCATCATCTTCACTCTTACTGTCTATCTATCTATATATATTACCGACTTGCCAATTACGTGATGGGGCTGTGATGTAAATTCTTGTTTCTTCCGATCCGAGCTGCTCTTCGGGCTTAGAGAAATTCCCGACCCGTATCTTGGCGGGGCGACACCGATGGCAATCGGTGATATGCAGCCATGGCGTGGTCGGACTCTCTTTGCCCCCCTCTCTCGTCTGAGCCTCTTTCGTCTTTTTCTCTTATATCATTTATTTATTTTTAATTGGATTTTCACTTTCTTGGTTTCCAATTTATCGTTTTCCCCCTTTTTGTTTCTGGACATTATAAATTACATGAGTGAATTATTGGTTAGATGTATATGTCCTTCAATTTCTTGAATTCTATAATTTAATCCCACGCAATTTTCTGTCTCTAAATGGCTCGTTTCTACTATGATAAGAAATTTTCTCTACCGAAGTTGAAGCCGACAAACAACTTTTTAAGTAAGAGGTCCAAATGAAATGCCCTTTCGAAAATTTGATGAAGTCTGGCATTTGCTCACTGTGAAGCGTTAATGACTCTAATAGCTTGAACAGTTTAACAATTAATAGCAGTTTGACAAAGAATAATGGATAGAGGTGAGATTTTGAGAACTCGAACTTGTGACTTTGCCTATTCCCAGAATCATTGGAGACGTTATTTTTGAAATTAATTATAAAGTAAATTTTAATTTCAATTAATGTTGATCGGAACTATCGATTGTTTTTAACATTTGACTAGGATTAATATATTTTCAATTTCAATTTCAGCATTTTTGGGAGTCTTGAATTTCTGGACGACGAAACTGGGATCAAAAAATTAAAAAAATTCGGAATCTTATTTCACAAATAATCACAGATCAAGTTAAAAGGTGTTTCCTGAAAAAAGGAGTTAAATAATAAAATGTTATAAACAGTTTACGCATGCTCGGAGCAAATAAATAACCAAATAAGGCACGACATTATAAAGTCACCACAAAGAAAAAGTATATATTATATACGAATTTACGCTTTCTTAACTCATAAGCATACAATAATGTTGTAATTCCCAATGGGAGGCTTTCAAAATTGGGGTTCGGTGGCGATTTCGTAATTAAATAAAAAATTTTCTGTGTGGTCCACATTTTTTAGAAAAATTATACTACCACCTCAATTGTCCAATTTGCTTTTGACTTGCATACCAATACTCACTTTATTTCTTTCTCAACTAATTCCCACTATTTTCCACCTACTTTATTACTCTCACAACTTTTATCCAAAAAAAGAAATGAGACAATTCAAGTGGATACTCCAAAATGGAAAGCGAGACAATTGAACCGGAACGGAGGGAGTATTGATTGGTAGCAATGGAAGGCTGTCAACATGAGACTCTTTCTTTAATTTGTATTTTTATGATTTATGTATATTTTTATTTTGAATTTTTGTTATGTATTAAATTTATTCATTTAAATTCATAAATATGTGATTAAATTTTATTTTTTATTTTAATATATTTTATTTAATATAAATACATTAATTGAAAAAACGAAAATAAAAATAAAAATACATTAAAAAACGAAAATTAAAATAAAAATTACAATATTTAAAAAACAACATTCAAATTGAAATTACAATAATTTAAAATCCTAACTTAGAAATTGAAATTACAATATAAAATTAAAATACAATATTAAAACTAAACTTGAAATCAAATTTACTTCTAATTTGAACACACACGAAGCTTGAGTTGTTCGGGATCATTCTCGACGTATCCTTCAACAAGATCTTGTAATAAACAAGCCTTGTTACGTCCGTCGTGAAAGTTGAAATTGCATCGGAACTCTTTGCCAAATAATCCAACGCCTCGCCACTAGGTTCAGGAGCTTTACCCTTCCATTTTCTTTCTGCAGCCTTTGTCCTTCGCACGTTCCTCGGGTTCGGCTCCTTGGGTTGAGTCGCTCGTGAAACCTTCCCCCAAATTGTTTTTGCCCCTTTTGTTGGAGCTGATGTCATGAAGAACTCATTGAAATTTTTGCATGTTTCACAAAATCTCTCAATAATGCTGGTATTTGTACTTCGACATTTTTGTTTGTTTATAGCCAACGCCTTTTAGTAGATGTCGTGGTCAGAGTTGCCGCTTGCCCATTGATCGGAGCACCGATTGTAGATGACACAAAACTCGTATTTTGAATATGAGCCCAATGACACTTCAATTGTTTGATAGTGAGAGGCTTGGTCGAGTCCCGTTGCCGGTTGAAGCAGTTAGTGATGCGTTTCTAATAGGCCTCAACTTTTTGGTTGTTGCCGAAGATCGGGTCTTGACTTGTGTCGAGCCAAATGCGGCAAAGGACGACGTCTTCCACCTCAGTGTAGGCAATGTTGGTTTTTGTACGAAAGAGACCTTTGCTTAGAGTGAGAGCAAAGCAAGGGTAAGCTTCGTCGAAGGAATCATTTAAGTTGATTCCATCGAGTTCTCTGGTTCCGTCGGAATGTTGGGCGGATGAAGCAGGAATTGTTGTGAAGCGAATTGAAGAGAATATGAAGGAAATGAAAATTGTTGAGCGGGATAACTTGGAGTAGAATAAAAAAGAGAGTTGAATTGTGATGATGAGTATTAAGAGGAATGAGAGAAAGGGGAATTCTAGCTTGAAAAATTCCCAACGCTGGACGACGAATTGTTGTCCGAGCTTTGATTATCGATGCTTGCACCTTGCCTCCGATTTCGGTATAGAAACCTATTGAATTCGTCATCTATATTTTTTTCTAACTTGTAAATAAAGTATTTATAGATAAAAAATTATGTGTTAAAATGAAAAAAATACAAAAAAATGAAAAAAATAAATAAAATTTATGGGACTTGGGTCGCACTTCGGCAGCGGTCAACACGCCTTGGCCTCCGGCGCTCATAGGCCGACTCCCACCCCAAAGCCCAGTCTCCCGCACCCCGAAGCTGCAGCGGCATCCTCCCACTCCTCAGGGCTGAGGATGCTCTAAACGACTCTTTGAGGCGACCACTTTAACACAAGGATGAAGGAGCCCCACAGAAATCACGAAATTGCAATTATACACCTGGATTTAAGGGGCAAATGGCAATATATTGGTTGAATAAGGGGTTGGTGTGCAAAACGACAATATCTATATTAGATCCATCGCCAGCAACAGAGAATGCACATCAGCTCAGATGAAGAAAAATGAGGGTTAGAGAGGAAAGTGGAATTTCTCTAGGGTGGTTTGCCCCTCTCCAAACCCCATGATTTCTTCAAAACAAACAGCCCTTTAACCTTGCTTGCAAGACATGCACTCTAGGTTTTCTTTCCCGGTTCGGGATGGAGGGAGTATATATATTTGTGTGTGTGTGTGTTCTTTTGCTTATGTCAACGGTTGCGTCGGTGGTGGTGGTGATGATGATGATGATGCTGGTTAATGTTAAGGCTGTGATGATTTTTCACTATTCTTTTCTGGGCTGATGGATCGGGTTAGAGAAAACCCGGCCCGTAACTTGGCGAGGCAATTCCAACAGCTTGCGTTTTTCCGCATAGCCGACGGTGATTGCAGCCATGGCGGCGCCGCCTTCTCTTTCCCCTCTCCGCAAAACAACAGATCTGAGCCTTTTTAATATTTCATTTAAGAAATTTCAATACTTCTTTCTTTTTTGATAAACTAAATTTTAAACACTGGTTATTTGCTTAGAATTGAAATTTTTGTTAGTAGATGCAACTTTCCCCTTCCACCTCTCCTGTTTTTTATGCTGTGGATTGAAAGGAGATGAAAGATAAAACTAAAAACGGGATTTACAAATTATTTAGAAACACAAAAAGGTAAAAGAAAGAAATTAAATCTGGTAACGAGGCTCAGATTCGCCTTTTGTCATCAAAGGAACAACGGGCAAACCAGCCATGGCTGCAAAAACCAGAGGCCTACTGAGAACGAGATGTAATTAACAAAACGATCTCAAAACACACTGGTTTCGCCTCGCCAAGATACAGGCTTGCTCCAAATCTGATCTTTAATTTCAAATATCATCACTGCCTCATACTAGGGTTTGGATTTAGGGTTTAAGAAAAGAGCATACATACAATCACCATCATATTCATCATCCTCATCATCATCGTCCTCGATGTTTTCATAACAGAAACAGAAGGGTTGTTGCAATTTTTGGTAGAGACATAGGTAGAAATCATCGGCTGAGGATTCGCACAGAAAGGGGCAACCACCCTTAAGAATCCTGCCTCTCCGTACGAAAGCAGCAGCAGCCTCAGACTTAAACTAATGAGATTTTAGGTTCTCACTTCCTACCGCTCAATTATTTATATCGCTAACTTTCCTTTTCCTGCCCCGTTCGTTGCCGGTTTTTCCTAATAAATGAATACATTTTAAAAATCAAAATTAAATACTCCCTATTAGTGCACTTGTTAATTCTATTATATGCTTGATAAAAAAATATAATAATTAAAAGGATTAATTGTTTCAAAATTCAAAAAAAATTTCATGACCTTTTAATTTATTTAATAAATACATAATTTAAGATTATTTTTTATTTTTCTCACGACTTTTTAATTTGATCAATAAATACATGAAATTATAATTTTTTTCTTATTTTTTCCACGACGATTTTCTTCGATCAAGTTTAAACTGATTCAAAATATAATATTTTTGTTTTTGTTTTATATTAAATGTATATGAAAATAAGGCTTTATATTGTATATAATTTAAACTTGATCGAATAAGGTGACGATGGAGAAAATAAGAAAAAAATTGCAAGTTCATGTATTTACTTGCCAAACTAAAATGTCATGGAAAAATAAAAAATAATCTTAAGTTTATGTATTTATTGACTAAATTAAAAAATCATGGAAATAAATCAAATTCAATGGAAGTTTTTGAATTTTAAGACAATTAACCCTAATTAAAACTAGCATATACAGCAAATCAAAATTATTACAAGAAACCTCACATTAAAACATAAGAGATCCAAACTTGTGGAGAGTGTCTTGATTGATCAAATAATTAGTGCAATAGAAATTCGTTTAGAAGAGTAGTAAAGTCACTGAGAAGAGCAATAAAGGAAATGATAAAAAAAAAAAGAGAGACAATTAACCCAACTTTTCTCTTTTGATTAAGACCATAAATGCGAACAATTACATAAAAAAGTTATCCGTTTCAAGACCATATCTCTTAACAAGCATCATAACAATCGGCAACTTAGTCCAGAGATAAATGTGCCACATATTTTGGTAGTATATCATATACTATATATCTATATATTTGTGATATGTATGCATGTATCTCTTTCAGTATTGTGTTAGCCTTAAGCAAAATCCTACTCCTTTCACAAAAAGTCATCATGTATAGATGGTAAGTAGCAACACCAATACAGCAAACATCGGACTATGAGAATTAACACTTAATGAAGAAGTTGAAGATTTTGGTTTTTGATTTGCATCTGGAGCTTGTGGAGAAGCCTTGGCCACAGCAGGCAGAGGTGGATCAACCACATCCGCGGGGCTGAGCTGAGGCGGTTCCGCTACCGGTTCAGGAGGCATATACATCATTCCCGGCTCCGGTGGAGCTATAACATATGGAGATCCCTTTGCAACACATGATGATCCTAATACACAAACATATGTAAGGAAGGAATGATTGTGATCAGGTGTTTTCGATATTAGTTAGTTAAGAAGAGTACTTACTTGAGAAAAGATTTGCAGTGGCCGGAAAGTCTGTGACCAAGCCATCAACTTGTTGAGCAAATAAGGTGGCGAGCTCAGCATAAGGATCACTGAAGTAGTCAAGAGCCAAGTTTTGATACTCATTTCTTAACACCCCAATGTATACTGAGACATTGGCTGCATGCAAGGCTGGGACAGTCTTGGTGAAGTTTACGATGAAGCTGTTAACAGTGATCGTGATCGAATCTCTGAAAAGGAAAACTGCGTCTGCGTATTTCTTGAGCTCTTCTGCTGCTTGAACGGGTGCACCACCTATTGCTTCTTCCAAGTACAACACTCTCTCGTAAGATGGGGTGCCTTTGAATGCATCCAACACCGAGCTGTCGCTTGATTGGATTAGAACCTTCTGGAGGGTCTGCTTATCAAAAGTGGCATTGCTGAGTGCATAGGATACTGCCCCAACAATGTCAAGACTCTTCTTTGAAGCAAGGTATGCAGCATTCTGAGGGAATGAGCTGTGTGTTAGAAATTTCGTCATAAACATCATATTTGGAAGCAAGGGATTTGGTCACCTCTACGGATATGAGTACGCCGTGAGCTGCCCTTGCCTTTGCAAGTTCCAAGAACTCAGCAAGGGTCACAAACTTCCCGACATTCTTGTTTAAAGGATTTCTGGGGTTCTCCGAGAACATAGTCTCGAGTTGGGCTGAAACAGAGGAATGCAATAAGTATAGTATTATAGTGAGATTTGTTCCAGATTGGGAGATGCTTACGGGAAAGAGTTTGAATCTCGGCCCACGTTAGATCAAAGGAGAAAACACCATCTGCTGATTGAACCTCGGGGATATTTGTAGACCTGTCAATAAAAGAAATAGCTGCAGTAGTTGTTTTCAAGAGGTCAGGCCTGTCTGAGCAGTAGGCAACTCCATCTTTAGACATTTGAACCGAGCAATCAATTATGTCAGTGCCATCGTCTATTGCTTTATGGTAGGCAAGATCAGTCGCTCCTGGGAAATCTCCACTAGCACCATTATGGGATATGATCAAACCTGTAATATGCTTACAAAGGAACACACATCATGCCTTGACACACACACACACACACATTAAAAGGATAGAATTTGAGCTATGTTGCTTACAATTCACTGTCCTGGGAGACTTCCTGTCCGGATTGATGCATCCTGTAATGAGAAAAGTACAGAAGATTATGTGATGGAGAAAAAGGCAAATGCAGAGTAAGTATTGGGAATGGATATCCACATAGTCTCTCACCAATTGCTGCTGAAGCAGTTGAAGGGAAGTCAGACAACACCCCATCAACCGAAAATTGAGAATTCTCAATGAACCCTAGGTACTCTCTGACAGGATCATAGCTATAGTTGTAGCTCATAACCATATCATTTGCAAATGTAGCAGCGAACACAGACATCCCTGCTTTGTGAGCGTCTTGCACAAGGGTTGACGGTTGCTGCAAGATCTTGGCCTTATCAACATTCCAGATGTAGTCTTTTGGTACAACAATCCCAGAGGCAAAGGATTTGATCGTGGCAAGATCTTTAATGAGGGTACCGTATGGTGTTTTTGTTGTTGGCTCAACATCATCTGCTCCAAGGAATGTTAAGAAGAGCTTTGTTTTAGACCTGCCCAACTTCCCCTTAATAGACTTCAAGAAACCTATTTCCGGCGATGAGATGAACTCCGGTAGTTGAGGCATAACGTTTAGGAGAAAAGTTTCAGCACTGATCTTGTGCTGCTTATAGAAGAGGTCATTCTGAAACACAACAATCTAAATCAATACCAAAAGAGAAAATGCAAACCAGTATAGCATCTTGGCAGAGAATAAACTTTCATCAATTCAAGTGTATATATACACATAGTATATATTTTCTCTTCACAAACTTGTTAAGTTATTGGACTTATTGAAGAGTGGGACCTCAACATTCAACCAAAGTCTTGTTGGCTTCCCATTCCTGTCTTGCAACAAATTAACCGCTTCAATGATAGGAGCGCCATCAAATTGTCCTGATCTCGTGTAAATGTTTTGGCGCACTGTGGGGATGATAACATCTTTGTAAGTAGCATTAAACAAGGATAAGATGTCAAACAAGCTAAAGCAGCAGCAACAACTATTACAAGAAGAGAAATTAGTTATGTAGTTGATGACTTTTCACAGAACTCTAGTAGTACAAGCTACCACGTTAGCTGCTAGACTTACGCGTCACGTTATCAGTTAGGACTTGGGCAGTGTAGTCGAGACCAAAATAACCATGGACTTCAACTCCATTCACGTCATATGTCTTAGCTCCTTTAGGATCAAATTGGTCAATAGAAGTTGAGTTCATAAGATTTATTTGTGGAATACAGAAGCCACTACTGTCCTTTGTGAAATGTAGGTTGCAATAAATGATTGTTCCAAGGATGCTAGTGTCAAGAGCTAAGTCATAAGCAACCATACTGGAATCAGGGAAGAATCCAGAGTATCCACCACGAGCAACAATCTCCGGCTGACCACCTGCACACGTGAACATTGTTCCGTTCATTCATTCGTTCATTCATTTCGATAAAGAAAAATGCAACAAACAAATTATCCTACCATTCAGTGTCAACCATTTCTTTGAACCCTGAGGCGGTGGCCTTGCGGCAACTTCAGCTTCTATGGTTTGAAACAGTAAGATACATAACAGCAAATGGCCAACCATTTTTCCCCAGAAACTGCATTTGCCACACACAAATTGGTATTGTCCAAATCTCATATGATTCAGCATAAATTTGTGACATGCTACATAAGGCCTTCCATCTACTCTCCATAGAAGCATGAATGTAATAATGTATACTCTTCTTCTATACTTGAAGTTGATGATCAAGAAAGCTTTTTCTCATTTCTTGAACTATAAAAAGGATCAAATTTTCTTCTTTTTTTTTTACCTTCCTCGTATATATGGAAACATTATACATACATTAGTTCGGCAAGACAAATTCAACAAGTCTTACATTATATCTGCATGCATATCTCAACATGAAAGATTCAGCAAGAAATAAAGCTAGAGCAGCACATAATGGTGCCTCAAGAAATACAAAATTCAGCCAAAATTGGGGAAACAGAAAGGAGAGAAATTTGAATAAAACTTACAGGATTATAGATGGTCTCGGATGGAGAAAAATGATGTACCCTTTTGGGGAAAAAGATAAAATAAAGAAAGGAATAAAAGAAAAAGTGAAGGTGTGAGGAATTGTGATAGCGTGGGAAGGAAAAGGAAAACGGTAACGGAAAATGGGAGAAGAGAAGTGAACGTAAAACGCGTTCAAAACTCGCCATTAATAGCTTTCACAAATTCCTCGGATTAAGAGCTGATCCATGTATCCATTTCTAGTAATTAATGTTTGACTCTTTTTCTTTTTATTAAGTAAACTGACTCATAAATCTTAAATAAGCACACTAAGAAACGTAAGGTATTTGTTTGTATAATTGCTTGGTCAATTTTTTAGAGTGATAGTTAGAGTTTGTTATGGAAGATAGTTAAAACTATATTTTGTTATCAATCAACTCTCATCAAGTCAAACAAGCTTGGTAATTATTTCCAGTTGTGTGCATGCATTTATATAAATAGATTTTGTATAGGTAGAGTAAGATAAATAGGGAGAAATTTGTGGGACACAGTTAAAAAGAAAAGAAGAGAGCATAGCAAGATTAACATTTACAAAGGATTGTTTTTAAAGCATAAAAGTTATCAAATTATATGTTATGCGTAATATTATGGTTTTTAAAGAGTCCAATCATGCAAAAAAATCCTTGGCCACTAAAAAACAACCAATATTCTAAAATAAAAAGTTTTCTTAAGACAATACTTGAAAAATAGGTCTGAAAAAAGAACATATTATTAGTGATTGATGTCAAATAGATGGGGTTTCGTAACTTTCAGCTTCGCCGAATTCTTACTTGCATGAATATCTTCTCAGTTCCATGGCCAGGATAGCTCCGCGCTTTGCTTTTATGGGAGACTTCAACCATGAATCATGCAACGTGGGTTTTTAGGTTAGCTCTTCATGCAATTTTAAAATAGTGGACAATTAAAATTCATCCACCCTACTTATTTAGACATTTATTTTTATTGAGTTGTTTTAATTATTTAGACATATTTTCTCATTTAATAAATTTTAAAACATAAAACATCTTTCAAAAGTTATTATAATTAAATATTAATTTGTGTGTGAAAAATGAGTGTAAAAAATTAGTGTGTTTGAATAAGTAATGAAACATCAATTTTGGTGAATTCTATAATTTGAATTCCTTTAACACGTTTTAATAGTGGCTCCTTCTTCTGATTTCTTACAAGTTTGTCATCTTTAGTTATAATATAATGAGGCAATAAAACATTCAGATAATCTCTTTAGAGTACAAAGACCTATACTCCTTTCTATGTACATATAAAGAAAAAGAGATACATATATATATATCACTCCAGTGGTGCGTCATAATGAACTAATGTAATAGACTAATAGTAATAGTTAGTACAGAACATGCATGGTGCATGCATGATATTGTGTTACTAGTGATGAACTTAGGGGAGCAGTGGAAACCTCTCTATTTACATAATGAAAAGACTAGACTAAACTATACTATACTAGTGATGAAGTGCAGATTCCTTCATCATGTCATGTCATTGCAGCCGTCACCACCGTATGCAACTCCAACGGCTGTACAATATAGGGGGAATCTTCCCTAGTACAAGTCGATCCTGTTACACCACCACCATTCATTAGTTTCTGCTTTTTAAAAGCGAAGTTGGGAAGAAAATATATAGACCTACTTTCGAACATATTTGCAGTGGCAGGGTAGTCGGTGACGAAGCCGTCGGCACCCAGAGCGTACAAGGTGCTGAGCTCGATGTACGGATCGGCGAAGTAGTTGAGAGCCAAGTGCTGAAACTCGTTCCTCAGAACCCCAATGTAGGTGGACACATTGACCTCGTGCAGCGCCGGTATGACATTGGTGGCGTTGAGTATGAAGCTCTTCTCCACCACCATGCACGACTTCCGGTGCAAGAACACCGCGTCGGCGTGCTTCTTCACCTCCTCCGCCACGATGGGCTCCTTCACATTCCACACCCTTTCGTACCTCTCCTCGTCTTTGAACTTATCCAGCACCGCGCTGTCCTCCGACTGGATCAGGATCCTCTGCTTGCTGTCCAACGTCGTCTTCTTAAATGCTGACTTCACTGCACTCACTACGTCCAGATTCCTCTTGGAAGCGTAGTATGCCGTCACCTGCATTGATATCAGCACTCCCCCTACTCCTTTCGTCTTCGCGATTTCCAAGAACTCCGCCAGCGATGTGAGCTTGCCTATGTTCCTGTTTAGGGGATTTCTTGCTAACTCTGTGTTGAAGAAACTAACCATTTGTGCTGAAAAAATATATATATGGAAAGATGAGTCTCATGTCTTAGCATATATGGCTGTATAGGTAATTGAGTTGAAGAAGATGATGGTTACGCTTGAGAGTTTGGATTTCAGCCCATGTTAGATCGAAGGAGAATATTCCTTTGTACTTTTGGATTTCTGGAACCATCGTAGACCTATTCATGAAAACAGTGCCTGCAGTGGTGCTGTTGGTAAGGTCAGGTAAGTCAGTGCAGAAGGGAACTCCATCTTTAGACAAGTGAACTGAGCAATCGATTATATCGGCACCGTCCTCTATCGCTTTCAGATACGCGATATCAGACGCACCCGGGTATATACCGCTCGCACCGTTGTGGGATATGATCAAAGCTGCATTGCCATAAGTACAAATTTATCAATGTTCATGAGAGGTTAGAGAAGAGTGTGATGATGGAGTTGTGCTCCTTACCATCATTTATTATTCTGGTGTTCTTTTCCGGATGCAGGCATGCTGTGATGAGAATAAGAAGAAAAGACAAGATTATGTGATAGGAGACAATAAAATAGTATCTTACTAGGAAAGGAAATATAGTGTCTTACTAAATGCTGCTGAGGCTGTCGAAGGGAAGTCAGTCACCACTCCATCAACAGAAAAAAGGGAGTTATCAGTGAACTGTAAGTACTCTTTTACAGGATCATAGCTGTAGTTGTAGCTGATGTAGTTGTCGTTGGCGAAGCCGAAAGCAAACACGGCCAGGCCTTGCTTGTGAGCGTCTTGCACTAGGGTGGTTGGTGTTGGGAGCAACAATCTGTTCTTATCAACAGCCCAAATGTACTCCTTTGGCACAAGAATTCCAGAGGCATAGGATTTGATCGCGGCAAGATCTTTAATGAGGGTACCGTATGGTGTTTTTGTCGTTGGCTCGACATCATCTAATCCGATGAATGTGAGGAAGAGCTTCGTTTTGGACTTGCCCAACTTCCCCTTGATCGACTTCAAGAAACCTATCTCCGGTGATGAGATGAACTCTGGCAACACTTCCAGTTCATTCAAGATGTAAGACTCTGGACTGATGTTGTGCTCCTTATAGAACAAGTCATTCTGCACCACAACATTAATTTGAGTCTGTAATAAAAGCAAACTAGTGCTATATTTGATTATTGCAGAGTATGAAGAGAATGGAGAAGGGACCTCAATGTTCAACCAACGCCTTATTTGTCTACCATCCTTATCTTGCTGCAATTGAAAGGGTGTCACAAATGGAGCACCATCAAATGATCCTGGCCTTGAGAAAATGCTTTGGATCACTGTAGAAATTAACCAATACAACACAACAACAGAACATCTAAGTACTAAGTAGTAGAGTTAATAGAAGAAGAGGAAGAGGAAGAAGAAGAAGACTTACAGAACACTTTGTCATAAAGCACATCAGAAGGGTAGTCCAGACCAAAATAGCCATGAACCTCAACCCCATTAATGTTGTAAGTCTTAGCCCCTTCAGGATCAAATCTTGAAATGGTTGTTGCATTCTGAAGGTTTATGTTTCCAACACAGAAGCCATCACTGTCCTTGGTGAAATGGACGTTGCAGTACATGATTGTTTCAGGGAGGCTGCTCTGAAGAGCCAAGGCGTACGCAGGCTCACTCGAATCAGGATAGTATCCGGAATATCCGCCGCGTGCTACAACCTCCGGCTGACCACCTGCACACACATTTTTCTCAACCATGCATCCTTCTTTCTTTAAGAAAAGATGAAGAGAAACTTGCACCATGTCATACCATTGAGAGTTAACCATTTCCTCGGACCGGGAGGCGGTAGCCTCGCGCCGTCTTGAGCTTCTATGGTTTGAAACAGTAAGATACATAACAGCAATTTTCCAACCATTGTCCCCCTGAAAATGATTAAGTAAACATTTATAATGCATGAAATAAAAGAATGCAAATGCTACAGATGAGCTTTTAACAGTGTTTCTTCACCGATATACTCCCTCTGTCCACTCAAGATGACCCATTTCTTTTGGGCACACATATCAATAAAGTTTCATTCTTTTTACTTATTCAATACATATCTCTCCTAAAAAAATTGCTATAAAAAGAAATGAGTCATCTTGTTGGGACGGACGGAAATGACAAAATGAGTTATCTTGAATTGGACGGAGGTAGTCCTACACACAAACAAATTCATCATATGTCCCATATTTTGCATGCATGCATGTCTAGATCATGAAATGCAAGATTAAAGAAACAAACCAAGATCAGGAAATGAGAGAGAGAGTTTTATTTTTATTTTTTCTATTTATGTTTTTGGGGAACTAAAGAAATAATGGGATTTTAAGAATTGTGCATGAAACTTACGGCATTATAGAAAGACCTCAGATGAAGAAAAGGAAAAGAAAAAGAAAGAAAATGAAGATGAAAAGAAAATGTGAAGCTGTGAGGAATTGTGGCAGAGATGTGAGGAATTGTGGCAGAATTGTGGCAGAGATGTGAGGAATTGTGGCAGAGAAGAGAAAATAGAATGTAAAAGCGCAATGATAGCTTTCACAAATTCCTCGGATTAGTTGCTGCCCTCACATTCATTTCTCAATATTTGTTCACATTTTTACACATACGGATTTATTTTATTAATATATTTATTGTGTGTGACCAAACTGTCTCTATCTTTATCTTATATAATATTTTGCCTTTTGTTAATAGTTTTTCACTTTTTTATATTTAATAATTAAGATAATGCGGCTATATAATACCGCGTACGACTGTTTCAAATGTTTCAAGAACCAAACTTGTCAACTTAATTATACAATTAATACACTCTTGCTTTTTTTTTAATAAGGATTAGGGTCATTGTTGTCTAAATATATAAACTTTGCACCGATTTTGATTTTTAATATAAACTCTTAATATTATTTTTGTAAATACAACATCGATTCAATTTTTAACACGAACTCACTTTTTTTCAAGTAAAGCCAACGTAGTGTGTATATATGTGTGTGTGTGAATTAGCTTTTACTTTGACAGATTAAAAAGAAAATAAATAACTTTTATTATAACACCGACCAACCTTAATTCTCTTAATTTAGGGCTAGTAGAAATGTTATAATCCGTAATTCCAAACAACATTCTGCACCATCAATATCTATAGTTATTTTTATTCATTTTAAAGAGTTATATATTACTTGATCTGTCCCAATAATGCTAACTTTCTTTATTAGATGTTTTAATAAAGTTGGTCTATTTTATTTTTTGGCAAAAAAAAATTAACCTTAACTTATTAATGTAGACTCGCTCTTAATACGTGCCTTCATCTGCATGTGCAAACTTATTTTAATGAGACACATAGAGGGAGTATTATTTTTGGAGCCATACCATAAATGAATGCTTTCAAATTATTCCTTCATTTTAATTTGAGATAAATTAAAAATAATAAAATTGAATTATCTCAAATTACTTTATTTTATTTTTTGAAAAAAGAAAACCATCATAATCTCTCCTAATTATCCTTAGTAAAACCGTATTTATATTTATTTGTCTTGGATCGATTTGTTTTCTTGACAATGTTTTCATAAAGTAGATTGCACGCATGCATACACATTGTACACGCAAATACGAGTAAGTATTTATTTTAAAGAACGGAAATTGATTATTGATTATATACTCTAAATATTGAATTTTAATTAATCACATGGTACAATTTTATTAAATTTTATTAATACAATAGAAAATATTTTAAGAATGATTCATCACGAATTTCATTTACTGTAGTCTTCACTAGAATATTAGAACAATTGTGCATAATATGTGTATATATAAATAGTGGACAAATTGATTAGAGAGGTGATTTTTGAGCTAAGGAGCTAACAAAATGGTCCAAATTCTTGAATGAGGTTCCAGCAACCTCCATAGCATCAAATGCTGCCTTGCTCAACGCCACGGTTCGAGCCTTCCTCTTCAACCACTCCTCACTCCTCACTTCCCCTAAATAACTCACCAACTCGTCCGAGCCCAGCACGGTCGCAGGCCCCTCGCACACTCGGATCGCCACGCCCAACTGCTCCACCAACAACGTCGTGTTCAAGTACTGGTCCGCACTCATCGGCCACGCCAGCATTGGCACCCCCGCCACGATACTCTCGAGGGTCGAATTCCACCCGCAATGCGACAGGAACCCCCGCAGGGCCCTGTGCCTCAGTATCGGCACCTGCGGGGCCCACCCCTTGATCACGAGCCCTCGCCCCGCCACGCGCTCCTCGAACCCCTCCGGAACCGAGCCGTAGTCGCCGCCGCACTGCCCGGGGATCGCGCCCTTCACCGATAAAATGAAGTTGATTCCACTCTTCTCGAGACCTGAGGTTAGCTCTCGCATCTGCTCATTCGTCAGCACAGCTTGGCTCCCGAAGCAGACATATACTACGCTGTGGTCCTGACACGTGTCGAGCCAGGAGCATATCTCGGTTGCCAGGACCGAGCTGGAGCCTCCCCTCTCCTTTGACCCGGTGTCGTCGGCAGGTAAGAGGGGCCCAACGGCCCAAACTCCGTCGTGGCCTAATTTTCTTTTGAAGTAATCCAAATGGGTCCCCTCCAGCCCATCAAAGGAGTTGAAAATCGAGCCGTAGCTATCGAAATTAGCTAGATATGAATCTCTGATGAATTCCGAAACTGGGTTCCGCTCGACATAGCTGCGGAATACGGGGGACAGCTGCCACCAAGGGTAAACTGGGGAATACGGAATTTCCGGGAAGCCCACGAGCTCTCCGTCGTCTTCGGCGTTTCTCCGGTGAGGCATTTCGCACCAGAGGGAGCGGATGAAGGAGATGGCGAAAGCGCCGGAGGGGAAGAAGGCGTAGCCGCGGATGCCGAGGTCGGTGGCGAGGTGGTTGGCCCAGCCGAGGAACATGTCGGAGATGAGGGCGGAGGGCGGCGAGGGGTGGTGGCGGAACCACTGGAGGATGGGGCCGCGGAGGGCGGAGAGGGCGAACATCATGGAAATGAATCCGGAGGGGGGGAGATCGGAGGTATTCTCGATACCGGAGGGGATGTCGGGGTGAGGGGGGAAGGGGAGGACGAGGGGGGTGATGGAGGTGGGGTGGGCGGAGAGGAGGGGACTAAGGAGGCGGAGATTTTTAGGGGTTACGAGGATGGTGACGGTGGCACCGCGTGTGGCGAGGTGGTGGGTGAGATCTAAGAGGGGGATCATGTGACCCTGCGCCGGGTAGGGGAACACCAGAACGTGACCGCCGGAGTCGGACATGGCTTCTTCCTCACTGCTCTTCTTCCTAATTTCTTACTGCGTGTGTATGTGTGTGAGAGAGAGTGGAGAAAAGAGAGAGACGGTGGTTTTGGTAGAGTCCATGCAGTAATAAGGCATGAGATTGAGCCACGTCATCAATTTTTTAATATTTTTTTTAAATGAAATAAATTTATAAATATGATTCAATATAAAATGGAGTGAGTGGTATTTCGTAACAAGATTTCATTTTCTACGTAACGGTTATAATTATTAAAAAAATTATTAAATCACAGTATGCAATTTCTCGATACTCCCCCACCAGTGTATCCCCATACGCTAAAATACAATTATCAAAATAACAAGTTAATTTACATCTTTTACTTTCTAATCATTGTATTGAAAATATAAAAAGTAAAAATATTCAAAATACAATTATCAAAATAACAAGTTAATTTACATTTTTTGCTCATAATCATTGTATTAAAAATGTAAAAATAAAAATATTCAAATAATTAAAAGAGTAAAATAAGAATTTTAGTATTATTTTACTTTTAAAATTTGGAACGAAACACTTACTTATTAAAGGACAAAAAAAAAATTTCTTACACAACACTTGTTAAGAGAAGCAGGGAGTATAGTATGCATACCAGAGAAAGTTAAATCAATCAAATGAATTAAATCACATCATGCAATTTCTAGATATATTGTATCGAATTTTGTTAAATTTCATATTAATAGGAGGGGGGCTTCTACATAATTTGTGGATAATTTTATATGTATAAAATTTTTAAAAATATATATTTTGTAGGGGCTGAACCCTCACACCTCTTCTTTAGATCAACCGCTGACTGTGTATCCATATTCACTATATCCATATATACTATGTCTGTATGAAACGACACTTTTACTCCTTTTCTTAACAAGATAGTAGTGAAATTTAACTTTGTTATTTCCGAACTATGTTAATTATGGCTATATTTCTTTTAACTTTAGATCCCTTTAATGGTCTAATATTGAATGTTAAATACTCCCTCAGGCTCATTTTACTTGACACATTTTATTATTATAATACATTCATATGAATATAAAACGTGTGAGTATAGGCCGGAGGAAGTATGAGTTTAATAAGTAAATCTTATGTACTCCCTCGTCTCACTAAAAGTGGTTTGATTTGACCATATGACATGTATTACTCTCTCTATCCCACTAAAAATAGTTTGGTTTGACCAAAAAGTTCTTACAGATTTAATTAAACACGTCACTTTTAATGGGACGGAGAGAGTAATATATGTACTATATAAATATTTGGTTTTAATCACGGAACTACTATGTCGCAATCCATTGAAACGAAATCACTATTGCCATCATAATTGAGCTAGGCCCCGGTGGCATTGTTGCGGCCGGAGGTGGGCCGTCAATGACGTTGGATGATTTTATGTACTTCCTCCATCTTACTTCATTAGTTTCATTTTGACTAAATATGTGAAAAAATTTTGGTCAAAATGAGACTTGACTAATGAAGTGAGATGAGACTAAGAGAGTATAATTTTAGTTAGATTTTGAATTTTATAATATATATTTATAAATAGTAATAATCTTTTAATATATTAAATGAAGCATGGTGAGGATTATATCTGAATTTCAAAATTTAAAATTTAACTTCAAACAACAAATTCACATTCAACCCAAAATAGGTTAACTCCAAAATTTAGATGACCCAACTTCTTAAAAGTGAATCTAGACAAGGGAATCTTGAACCGAATGTTACCGTATTAAAGATTAAAGACAAGGGAGTTAGTTCTATATTTAGACAGAGACGTTAGAAACTTAGAACATCGCCCACCAACTATGATCACAACCACCACCGACCTTCTTTTCTACCCATGCTATGGATAAGTCGGTATGGAACTATGGATGAACCATTCATCCCAATCGCCTTTATCTGTCCAAATTTCCCAAATGTGATCATATATATCTCTAAGAAAAAATAGAATATTTAATATATGTATAACGGCAAAATTGACACACACTTCTCACATTATATATTGTTATTTATTTTATTCAATCAAATTAATTTAATTTATGTGATTTATATATCAATGGACATAGAGAATGGCATATTTTATTGAACAACTACAGTTACAAATATCTAAATTACAAATTACAGATCTCAAAGACCATATATATATATATCGTATTAAGAGAATACATCAAATTGAATATTAGAATTTAGACATAACAAGAAGAAAAAATACGAAAAATATCTCTCTGAAAATCCTGGTTGAACTTGAGCCTAGCTGAATCACCAATGTAGCCTTAAGAACAGTTACATATTTAGATTCTTGTATTTAGTCAATCATAATTGTGTTAATGAAATCACAAATTAATGCTATAAAATTTCCGTACAGTGAAGGGGGAGATTCTACTCTACATAATAATATAAGTAATCACCCTATTCAAATATCAATAAACTAACACTTCTTTTTGGAAAGGTAGGAATGATCCTGCACGAATTTGTGATTAGCACAAGTCAAAGATTAAACTACAATACTAGCTATTTAAATAGATATAATACTCATCTTATGATAATTATCCTAACTATAGGATAATTATCATGAAATGACACAAATGGAAACACGGCATGTTAATTGAAGTAGTTAAGTCAGATCACATGCAGATTAAGAAAAATGCTACCACCTAAAGTAAAAATGAACTAATTCTAGTACTGCAGATTTCTAAATTTGTCTTTAGTCACATACATAATTCCAAACGTCTATAAACTAAAATGAAATCAAAGAAAACAGATAAATTAAAGAACCATTCTTGCTGCCTTTTATAGAAGAGAGGAGATATAATTAAATATAAACAGCTTTAATTTAAGCAAGAAGGCCGTACATGAGATGAGATGATCCTCTTTCTTTAGACAGCATTTACAAGACTGTACAACATTGATTGTTTCGCTTAGCCTGCTTGTAGAACATCTGTTTCAAAAAGGTTCAACGAAAGCCTAGAATTAGAGGCAATCTAATGTTTTTCAGTCTGTTTCAAACAGTAGCAAAGTGGCATCTACTAGTTGGGGAAAATAGAAGCAAAGAATAAGATTATGTCATAGAAACAAAATATGTTATTGATCAACTTTAATCCAGGGACAATTCAACAAGAAATGCATACCTGGGAGGCTGCACTTAGATCTGAACTCTTATCAACCAAACTATCCAGCTTCTCACCTCGTTCTAGTACACTCTCAATAGTCTTGTGCTGAGACAAGTTCAAATACAGAAAATCATAACTTGACATGGATTTCCATGGGATGAAGAAACAACAAGAGAGATGCTGCACAGCATGTCAGAGAGATGAGATGGTCAGCATTAATATCTTCACGTGGTCATTAAGCTTCTTTTAGTCACCCATCATCAAGTTTCCTTGGTAAAATGCCAGTGAATGAATGCAGGCTAACTATAAGTAGAGAGAGTTCTGGAAAAGTTAGCATACTCACAAGAATAATTTTTGTTTCATCCAATTCTCTCTGAATTTTCAACAGCTTGTCGGCCTCAGCAGGGTCCTAAACAGTGAGAAGGTAAGCAGTTATAAAGCCTACGGATACTCAAACTATAAGACGAGACAGATACAGCTTGAAAGGGGAAAAGAAGTCATTGCCATTGATGTTTACACACACCTAATATATCTAAGAAACAAAGTTGAGAACAGTTTCATATACCTGAAACTTGGTCAGTGCCTCATTTAGATAGGGCCACTGTTGAGCATTATCAGCTTGCACAGTTTTCCATGAATCACCAAAGGCTTTCAAGTATTCATCTATAACCTGACCATAAAGGAGAAAATCACCGCCAGAAAATACTTAGGGGGTGTTTACTAAGTGGGATTAGGAGGGATAAGCCTAGATAGATAAAAATAGTATAGGCTAATCTAGCGTTTACTAATTAGGATTAGACTTCTAAGATATCCTAAAGCCCGTGATTAAGGCTCCAATAAGAGATTATTTCCTTGATTTCTATCCCACCTAGAAGGATGTGATTAATGTAATCCCAAGAGGGTGGATTATTCTAATTAATCCCATCCTACATAGTAAACACCCCCTTAGTTGACAAACTTTCCCTCAACAACCAAAGTATATCTTTTCCAAACATTAAGATTAGAGTTCCAACCTTGTTGAGCAAAGAAAATGCGCTTCGGACAGGGTAGTGATCATCCATAAAACCCAATGCACATAATCCATTTTGATTGTATGAATGAACTTTGTATTCTGCATTGTAAAGGAACTGATATGTCAATCTCCTGCAAATATCTGGCAATACTATCTCACTGAAAATTGCAAATACGATGTACAGTAAAGTAACATCTTCAATAAAAATTACAATCCTGGTTACTAATGTGAACTTTGGTATCAATTATCCAAAACCAATCATCCATTTAGGTAAATGCCAAACATTAAGAAGATTGTCTAATGTTCAGGGATTACATAACTTATAATCCCAAGAAAAAACATAATGTTATGCTCCCTACATGACGGAGGCATTGCCTGTCTAATGTCGGATAAAAATCAAAGCTAATTCAATAGTTCAGCAGATTTAAGCCCTAATAATTTATAATGCCCAGAATAGTTTCACAGATCTAGAATATACTCAAGACCAACACAAAATTCATTTAACAGGATGCCAGTAAAAACTTTAGCTGTCACAAAATCCAAGAACACCAGAGGCTTAGACCAGAGCAGCTGCATCATAAAATACGAAGGATGAAACAACAACTGGGCAGGACAAACCCAAAAGAAAAAAGAATGTTCAGGAATCGAACCTTCATGCTGCACAGATTGTCGCTGCCCCGGGGGAGTCCGTTTAGCAACGGTTCGGCCCACGAAGACAATGAATTCCTTAACGCTTGGTCGCTGAAAAAATCCGAAATTGCTTAGATCCGTAGCGGAGGCCAAAATAACGGGATCGGAACCCTGCGGGCTGTCTTTCGCCACCATCAACGCCGTGATTTTCACCATATTTTTTCTCTAACACCGTTTATTATATGGAGAATTGGTGGAATTTTGTCCTCTTTGGATTGTGCATTGGTAGCTGTATCTGCATTTGTGATACACAGTTAGATGATGGTGCCAAACTGAGAAAAAAAATACTAGTAGTATCTTTTTACATGCATGCATGTATTATGTTGGTATTAAGGATTTCTAGCACTACTTTCTACAATGATCACATGTTCTTTTTAATTATATAATATATAATAATAATAATCATATGACCATTCCATAATATACAAAGACAAGGAAACTATATATATAAGACCAACTAATATGCTGTCTAATTCAGATGATAATTAATTGAATTGAGTGAGCTGAGATATTAAACCAACCCCTTTTTTTTATCATCTGAAATAGTGATAGGCTTACTGCTAATACTGCTAACACTAGTTTATTTCATTGAGGTATCTGTCTGCATGCATCTATTTGGATCTAATTAGGCCACAACTTAGTAGCATAAAAAATTGGTTTTAATATTAGAATCTTGATTTTGTTTATTTGGAAAATGTAGTTAGCACATATAGGTTCTATGGAGAATCACTGCCATATGGGCATAATTCATACAAATCAGCAAAGACAGTGTTGATTTTATATATGCTGTTCTGTACTTATCATTAGGAGTTTCAAGCACAACTTGATCTTAATATGACATGTCTTGGTAACTTTTAAGTTTGAAAAGTTAAGTTGCTGCATGAAGCGGCCTATTGATCTAATATGTTATGAATTATGATAATAATTTTTGTAGGTATCATTAAATAATTTAAGTCAATTTAGTTTTTATTTTAATATATAAATGATGAATTTCTGGATTCTAAATTAATTTAATAATTTTATTATTCAAATAGTCAATTTAAATGGAGTGGAGGGGTAGGTAGAAATGTCCATTAGGTCAATTCATTCGATTTTCGACTAACCTCTTTGAATTGTCGGTTTATTCAGTTCGGTTTAAATCAAGTTGAATTTTTTCGGTTTAAAATTTTACAATCATAATCTTAAACTTTCGATTTTGGAACTAGTCTATCGGGCTAGAATGTTTGTGAAATTTTTAACACATATATAAACTTTTTAGGATTTTATATTTGTAAAAATAAATATACAAAATATAATAAAAAAAAATTAAATTATTAACACATGGACAAAGATCAAATTCAAAATGAATAAAATCAAATACAAAAATATAATGATATCATAAACATGTCATAATTATTTTTATTTAGTGATTTTTGAAATTGGTGAGTATGAATCAAATATTGTTTATAAATATTTTTTATTCGATTAATCGGGTCAATTCACTCGATTTTCAAACAAGCTCTATTCTATTGAGTTCGAGATGTTTTCGGTCCAATCCATTTGAGTTAAAAATAGTTCAAGGTTATAAATTTTTGATATAATCCAATTTTTTAAATATTAAAATCAATTGCCGATTTATTTATCGAAAAGCCACTCCTTGGTCCCATACCGATTCTTTTCAAAAACCAATTATCCATTAACACCGTCAGATATATTGATTAACTCGTACTTTGGGCCTCTTGTCATGCGTAGGGGTGTAATGGTACGGTATACTTTACTAAAATTGTCATACTTTATACCTTACATTTACCTTCGGTATGGAAAATTTCATATCATTACCTTACCATAATTTTCGGTATACCTTACTTTCGGCATGACATTTTTACATATATACCAAAACTTATTTATTTTCGGTATATCTTACCTTCCTTCGACATACCTTTTTTTGCGATATACCATAATTTATTTATAATGAAAATCACCTTAAACAATGTCTAACATATAAAAAACATAAAGTTTTATTTTTTTTAATAACATAATTTATGACTAATATCATATAATTAATTAAAATATATTCACTAACTATATTACTGTATTTTCATATAACTAATTACCTAGATTTAGGCATATAATTATAATTAATTTGATCATTTATGTAAGATATATTATAAAAATAATAATATATTTTCATTAATTATATATTACAACTTATATTATATTTAGTAACTAATAGATCGTGTAATTATATCATAATCATTTAGTTATGTAACAAAATATATATATATATAGATATTAGTTTATCGTTATTATTTAAGATAATAAGTAGTATATAAGTTATTGTTCAACTGTTTAATTATCAATAAACTCACATATTTTTGTATGTTTGTCATTCATATTTATTAATTATAATTCATAATTTATGAATAAACAATTTTCTTATAATTCAAATTGAATATATATGTACATGTAATATTATAAATATATATATATATATATCGATATGTACCAAAATAACGGTATATACCAATTTTTTCGGTATATGACGGTATATCTCGGTATTTGGAAAAATTATACATTTACCTTAAATTTGGGTACGATATAATACCTTATCAAAATTTTCGATATATCTTATATTCAATATTTTACAGTATTTTTGAGTACGATATACCGTTTTTTCGGTAAATTTTGACGACCTAGTCATGCAGTTGCAATAAGTTTTTGTGGTCGAACTGGTAAGTGGTATATTTTGTAAAGAAATCTTTTTGCCAACTCACAGTTTGAACTTTGAAGTGGAAAAATAGTTGTTTTTCTTTCTACCGCGTTCATATAAATGATTTCCCAGAGAGAGATCCCAAATTAGCCACATTCAGTTTAATGAACCACTGTTAGATCTCTATTATATCTCTCTCTCACTAACAGAAGCACTCAAAGAGATGAGTAGGAGATCGGGGAATTGCTTGAGGTGTTGCTTGGTGATTTTTGCGGTGGTCTCAGCACTCTGCGTATCTGGGCCGGCTTTATATTTTAAGTTCAACAAAGGGTTCGAGCTCAAAGGGGGTTCTGTTTCTTGCCCTCTATGCACTTGCAATTGTGCTCCTCCTCAGTCCCTTTTCCAGATTGTTCCTGGTATCACCACCTCTTCATCCAAGTTTTAATCCTTTTCTGCTTATTTCTAATTTTTAGCTTCTTTTTTAAAAAAGGTTTTAGCTTCTGGGCTCGAGGTTCGTGTTATTTATTAGTTAATTTAGGGGGTGGGGAAGGTAAAATAGGAATAAATTTTGAGTTTTGATGGTGTGTTTACTGTGATCTTGAAAGAACCTACTCTATTTTAGCTTAATTATCTTGAAACCGTTTGCTTCAATATCTTCCGTTGTCTTCCTTTTTTCAATTTTTCTTCTCCAAGTTATAATGGCTTCAAGGTTGCGTTTTCTTCAAATATTGGGGAACTAGACTTGCATTTTAATGATTGGATATATAAGGTTTATTATTAAGCTTGTATCTCCAGATGCTACTTTGGGGGATAATGAGGGAGTGTTAGAATATCAAGTGTATATTCTTTTTTATTTTGAGTTGGTGACTAAGTCACACTTGATGTTTATTTTGGATTTGAGTTACTAAATGTATGATTTATATCTCAACATGCAGAACATAAGCCATCTTGTCTTGGGACATTTATTAAGTGGGATATGATTGATTAAACTTATCCTCATGCTTCGTTTGCTTCATCCCACCCTTTAATGGAATAGATATCAAACAAATAGTTCCCAGTAGCAATATTCACGAGCTTTGGGATAACTCACGAATCTAATCATAAAAATTGAACATTAGATTAACTTAGATTATTTTTATCTATCCGGGCTTCTTCCACTTAGTAAACTACCTTAGTATTTCACATATATATGGGATGCCATAGATTCAAGTTTACATTTACTTAATATTCTCGTGAGCTATACTTGAATTATGCTTATTGAATATAAGTCACATGATCAATCTTGGATCTCCACATGTTATTATATAAGTTTTCTGGTATGAACTTATTTATAGTTGTTATTTTCTGGCATTTGATTCCATGCTGATCCATCTGGGGCATCTATTGTGTAGGACTCGACATGGATTTTGCAAAATGTGCAGCTTTTTGTCTCATTATAATTTCAGAGAAATTAATGACATATTTTGGTGACAATCACAGTGATACGATTTTTGTGCTACCTAAGCTACACGGAAGTAGTTTTTCGCATCTGGGAATAACACAATCATTAAATCCCCTTTGTTTTGTTCCACATCATTGAACTCTTAGAAAATTAGAGATTGGGATTATTACTATACTTCAAACTCTATACTCCACTATATCAACTTATCATTCCTTAGAAGGCAATGAAGTAAGTAATTCTAGAAATTAAACAATTCTTGATGATGCAAATACAGAATTAAGGTTCTCTTACTCTGTAACAAACTGCAGTGGTATTACCCAGACAATTTCTTTCTCTCTCTATTTTTCTTATGGACGATACTTAATTATCCGAGAGGACAATTGGTAACATAATGTGAACTTCGTAGCTTATCAGTTATGTAAAGTAGAAGGTTTGTCTATCTAGGTTTTTGGTAAAGTAAAGGGATCAAGTAGTGTTTCATGTCCCTAAACAAAAGGGCACGTTTTTGGTGAATGCCTGAAATGGAATTAATGGCACGAATATAGTGGACAAAGAGAGTATAAAATATCCAAATTTCTTTTGTATGGTTTATTTTGTAGCTTTTATTGACTTATAAAAATCACCTAACTGACATTTTTCATGTTATTTTTATGTCTCTTGCAGGCTTGGCTAATCTCTCTGTTACTGGTAAGTATAGCATCTGTGGGATTTTCATGCTACCCTACTTTTCTTCTTTACTTTTTCCATGAAATGACCATTTGAGTATGTGCATGTGCAATAGATCTTATAGTTCGGCTTATAATCTTTATCATGAAGATTCTCAAAGTTGAAAATGAATGCTATGATATAATCTTTTATTTTGTTGTTGAGAAGATGAGTTGAAACTGGAAAATGAATACATTGACATCATAAATCCATTTCATTGACTATGGATGCAACTGAAGTTTTAGATGCTGCAACCTATGCTTGTCAATGAGTGCACTTGAGTTTCTTGTTAATTTGAAATTGAAAGAACGGCAACTTTTTTTTATCGAATAGATTGTGGGAAGGATGACCCTGACCTCAAGGAAGAGATGGAGAAGCAATTTGTAGATTTACTATCAGAAGAGCTAAAGTTGGAAGAAACTGTGGGTGAAGAACACTCCCACCATATGAACATTACATTAGGAGAGGCAAAAAGGCTGGCTTCTCTATACCAGAGCGAAGCTGATAAATGCATAGCAGCCACAGAAACTTGTGAGGGAGCGAGAGAACGAGCCGTTGTGCTGCTATCTAAGGAAAGGAAGCTAACTTCATTGTGGGAACGGAGAGCTCGTCAAGCCGGTTGGGAAGGACAATAGAAATATACAGAAACCTGCACACATATTACCCTATTTCTGATGCTCTTCTTTTGGTGATCAAGAAGAACTTGGAGATAATAGCAAACAGATTTTGCATTGTTATGGGGGTGCCTTCTTTCTGCTAGGGTTCAAATTTTAAACTGTATAATGTCTGAACAAATATCATGTTGATGTCCCACTGTTAGTTGTAAGGATGTTTATCCTCTCTAATACAAAAAATGGCAGTATTTATTACATATCTTGATCCTTCCCATTGTTTCATACTCTTTGTTTCTTTATCAGAGTTCAATCAGAGAACATGCAAGGTGAAGGCTAGTAGTTCGCCATGATTATCTTTTCAAGAATTTCAATTATTATTTATATTCTAATACTCCTACAATATTTCATCGCATGCTCACCATCCAAATTCATGTTCATGCAATCATCAACCTCGTCAAAGATAACTGCTGACTCTTCTTTGGCAATTTATAAACAAATACTTGATGTAAGAGATGATCAAAGGGTGAAAGAGAATAAAAAACAAATTATTAAATTTCGTAGTCTAAGCATATCTTAAGTTTTTCTTTCCTTACTGCATTACCTATGAGTCTCTCAACTAAATGACTTATCTTGAAATCCCAACAAACATAGAGTTGAGATGATACCTTAAAAGGCCTAATTTATCTTCCTAAATAAAGAGTTCACAACTTATCAGTACAGCTACTCTTGAGTTGCAGCAACAGATAAAAAATGAAGACTAAAAATCTCAGACATTCTACATATAATATGGAAGGAAGACAAACTACACATAGACAGTCCTTGTTGAGGATTTCCAATTTTTTGAAGCCAATCGTGGAAGGGAGTGCAACCTCATCATTCATATCCCTGATCCAAAAGAATAATCATCAAATCCAAAATCGCAGTTTGGTATGGTATCATCTTGTTCCTACAGAACACGAATACACCGGGGTCAAAATAATGACGAGAACCGGAAAGAGCTAACCAATTATCTTCAGTTCTTCATGTTGCACTTGTCAAAGAAAAGAATATGACAAAAAGAAAAGGAAATGCAACTAGTTTGAAACAGCATACCTGTTTGATCATAGCATTCATCATAGCATCCAATGGATCATAACTACGAGGAGCAAATGGACTATGCAACTTTTGCTGCTCCATAATGACGTTGTCATTTGTCATTGCTCTCGATTCTGTAACCAATTTTTCGTTCTCGTTCTGCAGCATAAGAGTTGAAGCACCTCCACCCAATCTTCCACTGGTGAACATGCCCATCTTCTCATTGAGGAATCCGCTATCAGCATCCAGACTCTGGCTCAAGGGTGACACAACACCGTTCCCAGGAATGTGAGCATTTAAGGAACCAAAAGAAGCTGTCGAACTGTGACCATAAGTCTGTCCTTGTTCTCCCCACCTTTGGCTTTGGATTGGGGTATGACTAATGTTCTGCACATCACGATCCAAGCCTTCCCGACAATGCATTTCTCTAGAATCTTCAAGAGGCAAGGACATGGTAGAACAAATATCCATAGGGTTCTTCTGTAAATAAGAACCGCTAGAGAAACTATTATCCCTTGTGATGCTCATAGACAACTGATTGCGAAAAGGCTCGGTAGAAAGCAGTGAAGCTTGCTGTGTTCTGCATGACTGAATAGGAACAGAACTAGAATCCAGAAAATTAGTGGAACTACTGAAACCAACATTAAAGGATTCTGAGTTTAAAGAAACCATGTTTTGAGAAGGCTGATTCCCAAATCCTCCAACACTCATTGTTTGCTGGTAGCCCCCATGTAGCATCATACTTGTGGCGCCGTTTATGATATTGCTCGAGCTATTGATTGCTGTTCCCACATCTGCGAACTTGTTTGTGGCATTCTGCAATCTTGAGTTATCTATCGCGTTGAAACTTGCCATGCCTGTGCCGCACTTGTTCTGCTGCAGCTGATCCAGTTCCAATGATGAGGGAATTCCTTGAAATAAACTTGGACTTTGATTTGTGGACGTAAGTGATGGATGCATTTTCCCAATAGCAGAAATGGAATTGGTTATGCTTTGAGCATGATTTGGCTGGATTAGGGTGGACTGAGTAAGACTATGAAGGTTTACATTAGGAGTATTTAGTCTACCAAGCATGCCTCCGGCTGTGTAGTGCGATAAGGCAGCACTCCCTAGTCTTCCTTGTCCAGGCAAAGTTCGAAAGTCTCCAAGAGCATCAAATGGACCCATACGCATGAAAGGGGAATCCTTAACCCCAAGTGCAGCTGCCATGTTTGCTTGATGGGATGCAACTGAACTGATTCTTTTCAGGTATAGCCTGTACTTCTGCAAAAACAACATAAATAAATAAACAATTAATGTTAATATATGATCAAAAGAAGAAATTCCAGAGCTTCTTCTCTCTTTTTTTCAGTTCTCTTAGGCATATCTTTTGTAGCTTTAGTTTAATAAAATTCAGCAATAACACCAGCTATTTGAAGGACATATAATAACAGATAAGTATGTCGACCATGAACCTATCCCAAGTTTTTTACAACATTAAAAAAAATGGACTGACAGTCTGAACTGGAGTTTCTTTATTGAGGCATAAAAATGAAAAGAAAGGAGTTTTACCTGGAGATGACTTGCCACATTTTCTCGAGTAAGTCCTTCGACGTTCATCAGATCAAGAATCCTTTTAGGAACAGCCTCTGCAATTGTACAAAATCAAGTAAGAATGGCCAAAAGGTGATGTAATCAGATGGAAAAGAATAAACCTATGAAAAAGGGTGGGAATGAATAATTACTTTCAATTCCCAACTGGTTCACTGCTCCAACAAACTTCCTGTGCAGCTCAATAGACCAGACCACCCGAGGCTTCTTTGAGCTAGCAGGGTCGTCATTTTCGTTTTCATTATCTTCACTCACATCGTCCTCCTCTTTCCTCTTACGATTGAATTTTCCATTTTGGTCTGCTTGAGAACAATCACCTTCTCCGCTCGAATGATTACCATTGCCTTGATCACCAGAATTGTTCTGATTCTTTGGCTCGGTCTTTTTCTTCCTGATCACATGTTGCCATATATTCCTCAGCTCTTCAATACGGACAGGCTTCACCAAATAATCACAAGCGCCATGAGTAATCCCTTTCATTACAAGCTTGGGATCACCATTTGCAGATAGCACTGCAACAAACACAATAATAGAAGAAATTCTAAGGTGAACAGCAATAACTCAGGTAGTTATGCATGCTATTTATCGAACAACCTTGTGTGCTCTCGTACAAAATTAAGCCCTCATTTCAGGATATTTGCAGAAGTCAAAAACAAAGGAAATGATAAAAAACATACTGATAACAGGTAGATCCATCTCAAGACCAACAAGTTCGAGAAGCTTAAAGCCATCCATGTCAGGCATATGAACATCGCTGATAACCAAGTCGAATCTATCTCTGTTGTCTCTTAACATTTTCAGCGCCATCCTTGCCTGGCTCGTTGTAGTCACTGTTATAGAAAAAAGAAAATCAAGTTCAATCTACAAAATTCCACCAGAATCCATCTAGTTATCATATCATTAAAGAACACATCTTTCCTGAACTTGATTCAAGGAAAAATACTCCAAAATCTAGACCATACCATACTGTGAACAGAAAACAACCTTAAAGTAAAACAAATTCCAAGAATGTTACAGGTTAGAGGAGCATGGTAACTGTTGAACAGCTGTTAACTATGAAATGACGTGTTAAGTCATAACATCATACTTCAAAATTCAAAGTTCTACACCTCAGAGTTTCTTGGACAAGATCTTGTTTACTAATGCATCAAAGACATCAAACCAGAAAGATCAACGTTAACAAGGAGGAAAATTAAGATATTTTGGAAAAATAGTTGTTTTTTTAAATAATAGAATTTAGGAAGGAGAATTTAATGTTTCCTCAAGCTAATTAAGACGATGCATTAATAAAAGAATTATTTATTTGGTTCAAAATTGTATATATTAGGCCCAACTCCTAAATTCAACTGCGGTAAGAGCGTTTATCAACACCCGAATCAACATAAAAATGGATATAAAAATTTCTAGCGACTCAACAAGAACTTGGAAACTGGAACAACTGGATCCAGAAAGTTAAGACCTTAATTGCTGAAAGTAAAAGAATAGAGTATTGACTTTCGGAAGAATAACCGGGCACGCTATAGCTTCAAGAATCTGAGATCCAAGGGAGCATATACAACTTAGCAAAAAAATCTTCACCGGAATTAAATTTAATAAGGGAATTTCTAAGAAAAGAATCACATAAAGAGATTCCAATGCATTAGAACTGTGTACTGAAAAGATTTCAAAGAATACTAATACAACTCAAAATCAGAAAAAGAGCAGAAGAAAAACGCACCATGATACTTGCATTTCCTTAGCAAGGTATCCAGCAACTTCAAGCAAATTGGGTCATCGTCAACCGCAAGGACACGCAGGCCAATGGGAAAATCGTCATAATTATCACTGTCGCTCCTAATTCTCTCCAGAGTCATTTTTCCAAAGTTTCCAAACACCCCAGATGCGAAAAACGGAGATTGGATGCTAAAAATCGAGTCTTTGACGCAAAAAAGTCACTTTCTTGAAGAATTGACAAAAGCCCAGATGCGAAAAAGCTTCTTTCAACATCAAGAAATCAATAATTGATACCAAAGCGAGGGGGATCACCAATTGGATGGAGACAAAAGAGAACACAAACAAACCATGTCTGTCGTTGTAGACAGAGAGAGAGAGAGACAGCGCAGACTTGGTTGAAGAGTTGAAGTAAGTAAAGCTTTATTACAAATGGACAATGATTATGGATTCAGCCCAACAAAACACCAAATATTATCAGTCTCTCCCTAAAAAGAACTCTGCGTATGCGTAGATCTTCTTTGTCTTTTGCTTCTCTCTTTATTACCCCCTACTTTTCTCTCCTGTTATATTGCAGCATTAACCGCGGTCTCTCGGGTAGGGTCTCACTGTCCGTGAGATCGAGACTCGTATTGACTCGTATTGAGAGGGACGAGCTCGCGAGCTCGTCTCGTCTAAGAGAGACTAGACTTGATATTTACTTTTTATATTTAATGTTAATTTTAATAAAAATTAAATTAAATACAAAAATCATAAACCAAAAGTCTCCCATAACATTTTACAAAACTCTTAAAAATCCATAGATCCTAAAAAATTATCAAAAATTACAAAAAATCAATAAAGGTCTCAAGAATGAAAGCCCCAATTATTTAAATGGTGTTGGTGATTGGTGACAAAAGGTGCGAGATAATAATATTATAAAATATGCGTATAGATACAGATTGATGTGTGCGTATATGCATGTGTGTGGTGGGATTTAATAATGGAGCTTATGTTATGGAGACAAATAATGGAGGTTTTCTTTTACATATTTTACTTTTTCTTCCTTCTTATTTCTTAATCAGAAGAAGCATGCAATTTTGGAAGGTGAAAGACATCTTTTGGGTGTGATTATCAAGTGTTGTCGTCCCTTCCACAAGTCAATGCACCACAACTGAATTTTATAAATCTTGACCCCTAATTTACCTTAATGATGTTGTACTACTTCCCAAATTCAAGGTACAAGATTTTAAGCAATTCCACACCACACACTGTACTTTTGAACCTTTGCATTCAAATTTTGTCAATGATGCTGTTCTGTTTTGATGCTTTTGGAAATGTTTAAGGTTGTCTTCATCAATGATGGATATTACAATAAATACATTTGCCCTACATGTCCCAAATATACAAGCTGCAAATTATGATTTATTTCACATATATTTTGACAAAAAAATATAAATAAATGAGCATTAATAGGATCTGCATATTAACATTTTAATATTTATTTGATTAAAGATGACAATTACTCCTATTTATACCAAGAATTGGATGTGTCAAAATTCTATGTAATGCAATTGATTCTTTTTGTATAAGTTGATAATCAAAATTACTAACAAAAATCCACTGAGAATCTTGGTAATAATTTAGACCTTTAATGTCCCAATCTTCCTTTTGCAGAAATCATTTACAGTGTCCAGCAATGCAAAGTTCCCATACTTGAATTAAAAAGGTGCGCAATTCATGGGTATTTTTTGAGCTATTACATAACGTTTAATCTGAAATCTGCATATCTTTTTAAACCACAAATAATTAAATTAATAACCTAAGCTCACTAATTGACCAATCAATTTTTTATTGTGTTTTTGGATTGGTGGAATTAGACAGCATCTATATTAGGTCCATGAATTGTCTTAATTTTATTAGACGCGTGTGTGTTAATTTTATTAAAGATATAAAATTTTAGTTTTTTTGTGCGAGTGAATTTTTGGTTATTTTGTCACCTACTAAATAGAACTACGCGGACTAACTCTTAATTTAAAGCGAAGGTTGTTGTTTGGAATGAGATCATATATATCTATGAAAATCAAATGTTCTAAAGAATTAAATTGTTCTGTCAACTCTTGAATGTTCTAAAGAATTAAATTGTTCTGTCAACTCTTCTCCTTCCTCGATCACCTCTCCTTCTTGATCACCCTTAACATATTCCATGCGTGCCACTAAAGATGTTTTGGTTTGACAAAAATTTCTCACAAATTTAGTCAAATCAAGCCACTTTTAGTGGACAGATGAAGTATAATTGAATACTCCATTCGTCCTATTAAATGTGATCACCTTTTCATATTGGGTTGTCACACTAAAAATAGTCAATTAATAAAAGTGTAAATAAATTTACCTTTACAATAAAGTAGTCTACTTTTGAAAGCATAAAATATTACTTTCTTAATATGGGTGTCCATCTACTTGTGACCATATTTAGTAGGACGAAAGTAGCAACTAGATATTCCAATACAAGACTAATCACACTATAATTCAATATATAAATTCCAAAGTAATTTCAAACTAATCATCTTTCCTATTAATACTCGATAATGGATAATGGTGGAATAAAGTTTTAGATTGATAATACATATATATAGATACATGGGTGACTTTAATTTTGTGTATATATATTATATAGTGAGTGAGCAGAAAAGAAAAGGTAGAAGCAAGTACGTACAGCTGGGAAGCGTGGGAAAGGAGGGAGATTCCTCCACGTTTCGGAATATTATTGGTTAGGACAACTTCAGATTCCCATAGAAAATATGTAATATATATATATATAATTGTGCAGCCTTTGGTTATTGATAAAGACACGTCCATCGCAGGTTCTTCGCCCCACCATGGCCATGGATTTGTTAATTAATTGCTCTTCTAATAACAATATCATTGCTTTTTTCTCCTCCCTTTCGTTTATCTAAGAATATGTTACTTCATTTTTGTTTATTTACAAGAGAATCACTTCACTCACAATATAATTTAATTAATAATAATAAATTAAATACAATTTAAACTTGACTCAAATTACTTTTTCAAGACTGTGTCAGAGTAATAAAATAAATATGCCATAAGTTTTGAAACATTGAGTAAAGTTAATCTATTAATATAAAAAATTTTAAATGGCTAGATACATAGTTGACCATATTATGGAAGGAAATGAAAATTATGAAATAGAAAATTTAAATTATACCATAATAACTAACTTTAAAATAAAGATGTAATAATCTCCTTTTTTTTGATGAATAACTTATCATTTTTACGCGTGTGAACAGTTACACTAACAAATCAGATTTATTACTATAAAAGAAATTTGTTTTCGTTTTAGATTAGGATATACAAGTATGCAAGAGGGTGATAGTGTTACCACATTAATATCACAAGTGTTCAAACCTCGTTTTGAATGTGCGCATAAAGAAATATATAGTGTATAATTTTTTCTCAAATTCTCGACAAATTTTGTGTTTTAAGAAAGTTATTAGTAGATTTTAGGTAAAAACAATCATTTTTAGTAACGTTACTTTTACAACTTGATAAAGTATGAAAGGTTATTTTTACTCGAAAGGTGGGAGTACAGTTTCATTTATTTATTATTGTTATTTAATAATTATAATATTACAATTTTTAAAGTTGTATTAATTTAAAATGATGTCCTTTTGATCGGAATGAATCGTTTTCTTTAAATATTCATTTTTCACGTAAAATTAGTGGTTTTGATGATAATTTTTAAGTCATATCGTAAACGAGATTCATGTTAAAGATTGATAGTTTTAGTTCAATTACCCCATTTTTCTTCAAATTGCTGAAAGTTGTGAAGACCGATAGAAAAGAGAACTTTATATTTATGCATTATACGCATTTTTCACAAAATAAGACATTCGTGTGTGATATTCTAATGATAGAAAGCTAACATTTGAAGTTAAAGGTTTTGAATTCGAATGCTCCGTGATGCGGAATTTAATATTTCATGTATTACTAATAATAATTAAAGAAAAAAAAACAACTCAACAGCAAACTTTCGCCGAGTTATGAAAATTGTAGCTAAAGATTAGTAGGTATATAATATATCTAAATAACACGTGTGGACTAACTAAATTTAAAACTTACCAAGTGTATTGTAAATAGTGAATATACAAAATACAAATAGTGGCAATGTAGCATGTGAAGGGAAGCGTACATATCCCTACCAATCCGGAGTGAAGGTTGAATCATTCCCCCAAACCTTACTTCATTGCTTGTCTTTATAAATTTTTTACTAATATATTTGATTCGGACAGCCTTTTATCATCATACCCTATAATTTTTCAGATTTTTGTGAAATGATTACTTCAAAAGTTTGAGATATGCTAACTATTAAAGCTATACAAATTATTGGATGATGTATTGACTTTTTGCACAAAGTTTGAATATATTATTTTGTGCGCTATAACATTTCCCTCTTATTATGTTAGTATCACACACACACACACACACACATATATATTATTTAGTCTTTACATAGATAAGAATTAATGTTATAAATAAATTTGTAAATGTCGTTTTGCCTTGAGATCCATTGTGTAATTCAAATTGTTCTTCTTTAGAGCATTCACGTACGGCGGTTGAGTTAGTAGATAAAGCAATAAGATTTTATAGATGTTTTCAACATAAATAATTACTCATTTGGTTCACAAAAAGTTGACATGGTGTTGGTGAATACGTAATTTTCATTTATTTCTTGGAGGATAGTCTGAATAAAAAAAGAAGAGGAATGAAGAATGAAGATCAATATACTTCATCAGTCATCACCGCTTAATAATATTAATAAAATGATCGACATGCAAAGTCTGGTTTTATGTCATTTATAGAAGTAACTATAAAAGCTTAGTAGCCAATATACACTTCTAATTGCAAGGGAAAAAAAAGGAAAAAAAAAAGAGAGAGAGATAACAAAAACATGTAAAGCCAAACATATGCAGAAATAAAGTTTTGGAAATAATGGGGTACTTTTATAGATGGGTTCAAGAAAAATTATACAGCTGGCATGCAAGTATACTCTCTTCCATAGTTGTGTGTTCTGCATTTAAGAATCTTGAAAACCTGCAATCTAGGACAGGTAAAATGCTCCTCCTTACAACATTAGTTAATACTTAAAGGACTAACTTTTTTAGATTACCTTGTCTAAAACTCTCCTATAGAGCAACAACCCCAAACTCATGCAGAACCTTTATGTGCTTGTCGTTTTTTTCCAGTAAACAAAGTTGTCGAGAATTAAAGGCCATGCTTCGTCCGAGTTGTAATTGTTAAGGTTTGGAAACCTTATCTGTCAAAAACAATATGATATATATACAAAAATTATCTGATGCACAGCAGAAAAGGAACACCTAACTTTAACTTTATTAAACACCAAGAAAGATCATAAGATGTCATACTCATACAAACAAACAATGCTGTTTGATGATTTCATCTCAATCTCAAGGCAGCATGAACATTTTACTTTCAAAGAAACACAATTGAAAACTGAACTAAGAGGTACCTCTTTGCAAAATCGAAAGAAATTTGTCCACTGATCCATGTTTATTACCTTGTAGTCACTTTGACTCTGAAGTGGAAATAAATTACCATATCAGAGAACAATCAATCAGGAAAAACAAAAGATTTGGAAATGTCATTCATGAACAGCAGAGTAACTTAAAAAAGGTAATCTAAAGCGCAGCATTCCAGAATTAGAGAATTATATTCCAAAGGCTCAAGGGGATTATTCATAAACACACTCACCTTAAGAAATTGAATGAATGAATCTACCTGGGCCTGATAATGGACCCCTAAAACAAGTTGAAATAATACACAGGCGGTCTCAATGTCTAAGCACTTCTTGTTATCCTCTGAAAAAAGTCAGCAGGCCAGAGACACATTAGAAATAAATTATGACATATCCAAATAGTGCTATTATCCGAAACAATTGAACAGGCCAGAGATACATTAGAGAGACATTACACATACCCACATAGAGAATGCAATTATGCACCATTGCTTACCTGTTAAGCAGTAATGGAAGGCATATCTATAAAAATCGTCAAAATTGTCCGACTTGAAGGTCTTCTCATCAACACACTCGAATCAGTTAGTTCTATGTTTTTAAAAAGGCTGAAACATCAATAGGGGAATATTTGCAACATGAGCTACCTCTTTCTCAAGTTCTGTCAATGACTTCTTCAGTTTATTTAATGTATCGACCTTAAGAGTTTTCAAGCCACTCCGCCATTCATCCTGATGATTAAGGAGAACGAGAAGATGAAAATTTAACCCAAGGAAAAGAACAAGATATATGCCGAAATGTCATCAACTACCATGAGGCACAAAACAAGCATGTAACTTTAAAACTGTACACCTCAAATCAGAATGAAACCTTTCTATATCCAAAGACCAGATCATTGTTACAAGCAAAGTTTCCCGAACTGAAGCACCATGAAGCAATAAAATTAAGATTCATGTTCCGAAGTCTCATGGTGAGATATTGGTTAGTACTTCTCGTCAGCAAAATGTATAATGCTAAAATTATCGATTGTAAATCTCAAGTTTAAACATTAGGCTTATAGAAAAGAGAACAATATTCAGTAACACAACTTGTTGCCACATGATCATCACAATTTTTCCATAAATTCACAGGCTCCAATAGTGAATATGAGAAGAAAACACCACATAGAGAAATCGTGGACAATGGGAGCAGGGTCAAGCTAAGAAGTTATATTAAAAAAAGAAAAGAAAGGACACACAGTAACTAATGGCCAAAGAATAGAAAAGGTGAAAGGGGAAAAAACTGTTTATCACAATGGACCAAGCATGGAAAAGGAAATAGAACTCAAACAAGATAGAATGTTAATAAAGGGAGAACAAATAAAACACAACGGCAATAGCTAACCTGAGTAAAATATCCTTGCTTCTGAGCATTCATTTTCCTTATAACAAGAGAAATACGTCCGGGTTCAGTGATTGAATAAAATATGTTCCATGCTTGAGTAAAAATTTACTCTAGGAAGATCTTTGTTCAACAAATAACTTACCAAGCTAGCATTAATATCCTTACATCAGTGCATTCCACATTTAAATCCGAGCATAATGATTCGACCCCATCTGGACTGAATCATAATGTAAAAATTTATTATTTTTCTTTCTTTGTGGTAATTCCAGTCATTCAAAAAGGTATGGACCTTATGGTGCATCCAACTTTATGTATATTTAATATGCTTGATGCAATATTAAGAGAGTAGTACTGCAAAAGCTCAACAATCAATTTTATTTACAGAGGTAACACAAATTTCATTATAACATCGCTTACATAATATAGGGCATATGAAATTCATCCAGAAGGACCAATTCCTAAAAGCCAATATCTCAATATCTCATACACCGGTCACAATACTTTTGAGCTTGTCTTATCATTAATAAAAAAAATTGAAGTTAACTGACATAACCTCAGGGACCAGAGCATGCACACTTTAAATAAAAAGGGAGATCTAGAGGCAGGTAAATCAAAACTTATAGGACTAAACTAGCATAAAGGAACTGCTACCCGAGATAATTAATAAACAAAGAGATATATATTCATGTCATACACTGCCAGACCCAGATATCAAGTTTCTAAGTGGATTCCATGACTAGGGCAGGTAAATTTAGCTAAAAGTAATTCATCAGTTGAAGAGACAAACATGCTGAGGTCAGCCTCTTACATCAGGTAAGAGAGTCAAGGCAGTAAAACAAACAAGAATGCTCACTCAATCACACATGATGTCTTATTAGCATATTTTGTGTAAAGTTCATCAATACGTTCGTCCACCTTCTTTGTAGCTTTCCTGGATGCTGAAAAGAACAATGACATGAAAACGTAATCAGTATCTTGGAAGACACATTCTACAGAAAGCTAGAAAACTCACACTTAGAATATACCCTACATAAATTTCTTACAAGAAAAAAATTGTCTTACCTAAGTAAACACAAACTATGAGCTATGCAACAGCCTAAGGTCCCAGTATATAATTTACTAAATCAGAGTACTTTAGACAAAAGAAACTATACAGATTCATTAGCATATCGGTTGTTGAAAACTCTATCCAGTAACTGTCATGCATCATTCAGAAAAGAGACAAAAACTGCTAAGTTCTTTCAAAATGCATATCTATCGGTAAGTTAAAAAATGGACCCATCACAAAACCAAACAACATAATCCACTTAACTAACTTCAACCCAAATCATCAAACTCCCTATGCCAAGGGAATCTATTTACACCTAACCTTTTACAAAATAAAACAAAAGCAAACGCCTTGGTCAATTGAATCTGTTGACTAGTTTGAAATTTGCAGATACTTAAAGAGTAACTAAAAAAACAAAATTAATTCATCTCGAAATTACATACTCTATAGATTACAATTGAAATATCCAGTCAATAAAAAACTAATTCATCGCTCGTCAGACCCAAATAATTCAATAAAGTGCCACAGAATACAAGCAAGAAAAATAATTCATTCGATTGAATAAGGGCTTAAAAATATTAAAATTTGCACAGCCTGACGATATACCAGAACGAACAGAGTCGAAACGGGCAGTTTTGACAGGTGAAGATGTTTGATTATCCGATTTTCTCTTCGACACGCGATTCATTTTTGTGGTGGTTCTTGAAAAGAACTCTTGAATTTGTTCTTAATTGTTTAAATTGAATTAGACAGGAAATATGAAGTCGGTTTCTAGGGAGGTTTCTTGGGTGAAGATGGGGATTTTATAGTTTTCTCGAGTATGGAAGGAAGGGAGGTGAAAGTACGAAGCCGCGGGCTGTCGAGGGCTCCGAAAAGAAGATGCTACTGCCAGAGCAAATTTTCTAATGCCAGACAACTTTCACCACACTGACAATAATAACCTTTTCTGCTTATCTAGTTATCTTTATTATACAACTACAACCCTTACGAAAATGATCATCCGCTCCCTGCGGGCGCAGTTAATAAGCTCACGTATAATGTACGTATAATGTAATACTAGTGTGTAACTGTCCAAAATCGACGGAAAATTATTTTATATTATAATTTAGAAATATAAATTTTAAAATATATTTTTATAAATTTTTTAATATAGGAGTATAAATTTTTATCAATTTCTGAAATAGATTATTTTTGACGAATTAATTCACAAAATTTCATAATTAAAATTAAAAAAATATATTTAAAAGTGATATAAATCGAAAAAATATTAAAATAAATGCAATTTAAATTATTTTATCTTATGTATAATTTATCATGTAAAAATGAATAATTTATCCGTGAAATATCTACGAAATGCATGTGAAATACCATTCTAGCCGCCTAATATTAACCATATCTTTGTATTTCTCCTATAAAATTATATGTAATTATAGTTTAAAATTTTATATAATCTCTTGAAATATTAAAATTATATGTTCACTGATAATGGATACCCATGGGTGGTATAGGTTGGTAGGTTTGCATGTACCGGTCTGGTGGTGACCGGTGGTGGTTATCCGCGGATGATGGGTTTTAGTGATTTTGATACTCTTTATAAATAAATATTATTTAAATAATTTATCTTGTGTGTAATGTGTTAATGAAAAATCACGCTACCTTGTGATCTATTAAGATAATTGTAAATTTGTGTTATTAAAAAAAATATCATTGTAAAATATAATTTTTACATGAATATTAATATCTTGTAAAATTAATTGGTACATAACAAATTTATATTGTAATTTAAAAATACGATTTAAAAAATTGACTCTTTATTTCAATGTGATATAAATTGATAAATCACTAAAAATTAAGTTTTATATAAAGGATTACATCGTGAAAAAATTGTTACGTCATTATTTTTTAAAAATGTCAAATTATGTTGTTTCCAGACCTTGTTAAAAAATTATAGATGAACCAATTTGATCAATTTAACTGCGAAAGATTATCCAAAAATTAAAGAATCTAAAAAATTAAAGTAAATCGGATAAAATGGATAAAAAGCAGGAAAAAAAATCAACGAACCAAATATTTAAAAGGTATAAAAATTAATTGATACATGATAACTTTATATTGTATTTAAAATACGATTTAAAAAAATTAACTCTTTAATTCAAGGTGATATAATGTGACAAATCATTTTAAATAAATATTATATTAATAATTATCTCATGGATAATTTGTTAAAATTACTATCTTTGTTTTTGTAATTTTGGAAATTATATTGTTACGAAACTCGATAAATTTTTTTTATAGATTGATCAATTTAATTGCGACTGATTATAAAAAATTAAATAATCTTAAAATTAGAATAAATAGTCTAAAATGATTTTTTAAAAATAAACAGATCAAATCTTTAAAAGGAATAAAAGTTTTAAAAAATATTGACTTTATTCTATTCTTTATCTAATGGGTCAAAAAATCAAGCCCGTAAGTCAAAATGTTAACAACATTCGTGGACGGAGGGAGTATAATTTATTACATATGATTATTATAACATATATTTAATTTTTATTTAAATTCACATGTGTATTGAATAGAATAAGTAATTGTAATAAAGTTTGATATAATTAAGTTAAGCAGACGTACTATTTATATTTATTTATTTTATTCTCAAGCACTATTATCTTAATTATTTCTTAATGAATTATTTAATTTTGATAATTAAAATGGGAAACAACCCATCAATCCTAACTATTATCCCTCTCGAATCCAAACATCTATACCAAAAAAAAACTTTTCAAAATCTTTTCAGTATATATAATAATACAGTACATAATAATGAAAATGAAAAGGTATCGTAAAGATGATAATTATAATTTCATTAAATATCATACAATTAAATAATATCATAAAAATCTATTATTTTAAAATAGATGTGAGACTTATAATTTTTTTTAAAAAAATATATACTTATATTAAAATTTTGGAAATTATATTATTTCGAAACTCGAAGAAAAATTATAGATTGACCAGTGTGATCAATAAATGATTGTGAATTATTGCGTAAAAAATAAATAATTCTAAAAATTAATGTAAATAGGCTAAAATGATTTTGTTTTTTTTTTTAAAAAAAAAACAAACTGAATCTTTAAAAGGTATAAATATTTAGAAATATTGACTTTTTTCAATTTTTGATTTAATGGGCTAAAAAATCAAGCTCGTTCTCATACTTCTTTTTATAGAGTTATTAAATTGATAAAGGTCACTAAATTTTTAACGTGAATTAAACTAACTTGTTAATTTATTTATATTCACATTTTTATATTGATGCAATAATATACAAAAATAGATGTTAAGTTATGAAATATTAAATAAATAATATGTGGAGCTAATCACTACACATTTAAATTTACCATTCTATGTACTACTACATATGGTTTTGTAATCAATTATTTAAATCAAATTATAATTTATATAATATTAATCTATTTGACTAATTTAACAACAAATGCCTATAAAAAAATTAATGATTCATAAAATAAGGATAAACTGACTAAATTGTTATTAAAAAACCAACAAAATCAATTTTAAAAAGTATCAAAAAATTAAATGACAAATGTAAGTGTTGTTACACAGGACATTGAATCAAGACGAAGACTTTAATATGTAATAGTATCATATTATATATATATATATATATATATATATATATATATGAAGACAATGATTTACTATGTATTAATATCTATATTATATACAAATATAAATTATAGAGGAATATTGGTTAGAAATTTAAATTAATAAATATTTATTTCATAAATTTAATAATTGACTAAATTACATTTTTCATAAAAAATAAACTACGTATTTAGAATTTTATTTAATTAATTTAGTATTAATCAATTATATTTGAAATTATAATTATTATTTGACCAACAAATTAATTGAAAAAATAAATTTTTTTAGAAACATTTGAACAAATTAAATCATGTTGTAAAATAAATGGATTCTTCATATTTTATATATTCAATTATTATTAAAATCTGATCTTAAATAAACGTGGGATATTAATTTATATAATAATATGATTAATATAAAAAAAATAAAAAAATTCAGCCCTTTTGATATGGGAACGAAATAATGTGGACTAATTGACCCAAATTTGTTAATTTTATATAAGGGAAATTGATTATGAAGTTACCAAAAATATGTGCAGCCGAAATTATTTAACTTGTAGAAATTAAATTGTTGACATTAATTTCCATATTTAATTAGATTGTAATAATAGGGATGGCTTTTAAAAATTCAAAAAAATTAGAAAATTATAAAAAAGAAATGGAGGTTTTGGAGGATTTCAAGGGATTAGGTGGACATGATTGGCTAAACTTGTATTATATTATAGATTTCATCTAGATAAATATTAAAATATTAATAATTTTTTTATTAATTTTTATTTTTTAATTAAAATTTATTGATTAAAATATAATTTAATATTATTCAATATAATTAATAAAAAAATATATAAAAAAAATAATATTGACGTAACATTGTTATATCAGCCATGAGCATATTAAATTGTGTCAACCGCGGACAATTGAACAATTATAACAACCCTTAATTTGTGATTTTATAATTTACTTAATAATTACTCACTCCATTCCCACTTTATCATTTTGGTCCGTCCACCAAGTTTTTTCTCACTTTTATTTTATTTTTGGCAACTAATTCTCCACTTACAACACATCAAGGTGTGTCTCATTCTCAACTCACTACACACTACACATCATTATTAATATGGATCTCATTATCCACTAATTAAACGCTACACATCATTATTAATGTGATTCTCATTTTCCACTCACTACATTTTATCCTTTACCAACTAAAGTCAAACCATTTTATTAAAACTTGTGTCGGATCAAAGTGAGAAGAACAATCGTGAACGGAAAAAATATTATTTTTACGTAACTTTTTATTTACATATCCAAATTATTTATCGCCTAGTTTTGTAAAGTAATCTTTATAAAGTCTTTTTACAAATCACGTCAGTTTAAAAATTTGTTACTTATTTTGTCAAATTTTTCATCCACAAATTTGTTAGAATGAATATATAAAATTGTCAAGTAAGATTGTAAAAGACAAATAATAGTCACTAACATAATATTTAATTATAGTCATTAATATATTTTTTATACTAAAATACCCTTCTAATTATTGTTTACAGTTACAGTTTTTAAAATGTAATTCAATATGTACATTGGTTTAGCATAGAGGTATTCAGAGTTGTGCGAACCCCACCAATTTGCAGTTTCATTATTTCAAAATCGTCGGTTCTGCTCACGGATGGTTGATTTTTTTTTTGAACTCCAAAAATGTACTCCCTCCGTCCACGAAAAACTTGCACATTTGGTCACTTTATTGAATTCATGAAAAACTTGCACACTTCTATTTTAAATAATTATACATATATTGTTGAACTCACCATTACCTTTTTCATCACTCACATTACATATTTAACTATAAATAATGTGGGACCCTCATTCCACTTGATGGACGAAGAGAGTATATTTTTATATAAATTTACAAATTATATTTAATTTTATACACTATAAATAATAATTTTATATATTATACTATATTCATGTCATTAATAACGACTCATTTATTTTTTACAACACAAAAAAACACTCAACAACTATATATACATTACAGTTTGGTGAATGGAAGTGATTGGGGTGTTGTGTGATTTTTTAGGTGGGTCAAAGCAGCCATGGTGGCCTCTCTTCTGGAAAAGACGTCGCATTGTTCGATGATAAGGACTGGACTGAGTTATCAAAACTGATGGAGCATCGTGACAAAATTATATAATTTAATGTTAATATAATCTAATTTTTAAAATAAATGGCGGAGGACAAGAGCTGAAGTTGCTAGGTATGTACATACACACCTAAGTTATCTTTTAAGATTTTATTGAATCTTGAGTTCTAGTATTATGATGAATTTTGTAATAGGCTGATGGAAGTTCACCTCAAGGGATTGGACATCAATGCTATACATCAACACTACACTTATGTCCAATCTTTTCTTTCATTTGATGGGATGATCAATGATTGTAATATGCTTGAAACATTGTGCTCTTTCTTAATCCCATATATTTCATCGTTCCCTAATAAGTGTCTTATTAATGAAAAAAAAATTATCCCCTAATAAGTGTTCATTTTCAAAAATTAAGAGTAAAATAATGTTAAAGTTTATATTTTATCCTTTTAGTCATTGAAATATTTTTACTTTTTATATTTTTAATGCAATGAATAGGTAAATTTTTTAATTTAACCTATTGTATTGGTATTCGAGTTTTAACGGTTAAAGATAATTAATTTAGAACGGAGGAAGTATTATCTAATAGTGTTGGATTGTTGATGAGAAGAAATAGTAATGTTATTCAACAATCTGAGCGAACAAATCATTTGCATGGAGATTTACATTTATTGCACACTCTTGTTACAATTATAGATCAGAACATGCACAAATATGCGCAATATATGTACATATATTGCCCACTTTCTTTACAGCTATACACGTGGACATATACAACAACACAACTTCTAATTTAGCATTACATTATCGAATTAAATCTAAAATATCTCAATAAGATATTGTTGTTTGGTGTAATATATATACATCAAAGTAATTGTGCTAATATATACTCCCTCTGTATAATTGTTCACAAAGAGTGTTTTGTTTCCATTTTAGTACATAATCTCACATATCTTCCAACAAAATAAATCACATCACATTTCAATATTTACAAAGTTATCACCACATCATATTTTTTCCTAAAATCCTTTCACTCCCCCACGATACACTTATGGTGGACGGAGAGAATACTATACATCTACAACTATCCTATGTGGCCTTCTTGTTTGAGGTACCATAGTGCACCTTCTGTTGCGTTCTCAGTCGTGTCTCTTTTCTTTAACTGCGGTTCTCCAATGAACTCAAACTCATCATTTGGCTTTTTTGCAATTTGCAACATGATCTTATACACAAATCTAAAAACATAGAGTATACGAAAATAAAAGGATGAAATTATGGAAAATCAAAATCATGAAGATAATGAGTAAGTAAGCTGACAGCTTACTACTTTATATGGTCTGGCCCTATTTCACTAAGACAATCAAAAACAGGTGGCTTCCAATCTTTAGCAATACATATGCTGTTAAGACAAGAGCTTGCATTCACAGAAGAAGTAGCACTTAACATATAACTATATAAGCACGAGCACGTAATAAAAACATAAAGCATAAAACAAGAAAAATAACATGTCTCAAAAGTGACTTAAACTAGTACATGTTCTTTCCAGATCAACCTTTGAGGCACTATATAGAGGGACACATGGTGGTGGAGAATCCCTGCTGAGTACGTGTTCTTTCCCATATCAACCTTTGAGGCACTATATAGAGGGACATGCGGTGGTCGAAAATCGCTGCTGCTGCAATTTTCTTGAACATTGGCTTCTTGGGGAAAGTAGTGTGGAAGAGGTTGTCTATGTTGCTACACTTCCACCAGTTTCAGTATTGAAGGCACTTCATCGAAGCCAATCAACATAGTGCCAAGCCTTTTACTTTCTCTAAGCACGTCTTTTAGATATTTTAACTTGGGGCTGTACCCACGAGCCTAAAGAACCAAAGTCTGGTAGAATGAGAAAAAGAAAGGAAAATGCCTACATGCATTACCTTTTTAATACATTGCACAACATGATTCTCTATTGCAAAAAAAATTTCCAAAACAAATTCAACTATTTTTTCATTTTTTTTTTCTCAATTCGTCGTACTTGTGCATGTCATGAGCATAAATATGGCATTATTGTGCAAGATGCAGTTGCCCCGTAACTTGATAAATATTATCTTTCATTGCACTTCTTGCGCATTTGAAAGTTCGTGAAAACAAACACCCACTTATTAGAGTTCAGTCAACAAAAAATCCGTCATGACTGTGCCCCGTAATAGGAGCAATGGATAGAAGGTCAATGTGTTGGATTCAATGACATTATTATCTTCTAGAGACGCATGTTTTGATTTAAATTGATGCCGATCAAGATATAGAGGGATAGGCAGTGGTGGAGAATCTATACTGTGGAAGAGGCTGTCTATGTCGCTGCACTTACACAAGCTTCGGTATTGAAGGCGCCTCATTGTAGCCAATCAACCTAGCATCCATCCTTTTACTTTCTCTAAACACGTGTTTTAGAGATTTTGAGTTGGAGCTGCACCTGTGAACCTGAAGAACGAGAGTCCTGTTAGAATAAGTAAAAGAAAAATGCCTACATGCATACTTTTTATTGCACACTTTTGTTACAAATATACATAAGGAGATGCACAAATACTCGCAAGATATGTACATATATTGCACACTTTCGTTACAATTATACACGTGGACATATACAACAACACAACTTCTAGTTCTGCACTACATTATAGAAATAAATCGAGATATTCTCAATAAGATATTGTTCCATATTGTAATATATACAATAAAGTAAGATGTGCTAATATATACTACACATATACAACTATCCTATGTAGCCTTCTTGTTTGAGGTACCACAATGCACCCTCCGCGGCGAGCTCAGCTGCGTGTCTCTTCTTTAACTTCAGTTCTCCTATGAACTCGAACTCTTCGTTTGGTTTTTCCGCAATTTGCATAATGATCTTATACACAAATCTGAAAACATGAGTATAAGAAAATAATAAGATAAGAGTATGAAAAATCAAAATCATGAAGATAATGAGTAAGCAAGCTCACAACTTACTGCTTTATATGGTCCGGCTTTGTTTCACCAAGACAATAAAAAACAGGTGGCTTCCGGTGTTTAGTAGTACATATGTTGTTAAGAAAAGACCTTGCATTCACAGAGGAACTAACAGAGGGACAAGCGGTGGTGGAGAATCCTTAATGCTTAAACAATTGCTTGTTCTTTCAAGATCAACGTTTGAGGCACTATATAGAGAGATAGGCAGTGGTGGAGAATCTCTGCTGCAGCCATGTTCTTGAACACTGGCTTCTGCGGGAAAGTGGTGTGGAAGAGGCTGTCTATGTCGCTGCACTTCCACAAGCTTCGGTATTGAAGGCGCCTCATTGTAGCCAATCAATCTAGCATCCATCCTTTTACTTTCTATAAACACGTGTTTTAGAGATTTTGAGTTGGAGCTGCACGCGTGAACCTGAAGAACGAGAGTCTGTTAGAATAAGAAAAAGAAAAAATGCCTACTTGCATTACCTTTTATTGCACACTTTTGTTACAACTATACATAAGGCAATGCACAAATACTCGCAAGATATGTACATATATTTCACACTTTCGTTACAACTATACACGTGGACATATACAACAAAACTTCAAGTTCTACACTGCATTATAGAATTAAATCAAGATATTCTCAATAAGATATTGTTCCTTGGTGTAATATATACAATAAAGTAAGATGTGCTAATATGTACTTCACATATACAACTATCCTATGTAGCCTTCTTGTGTGAGGTGCACCATCCGCGGCGATCTAGCTGCGTCTCTCTTCTTTAACTTCAGTTCTCCTATGAACTCACACTCTTCGTTTGGTTTTTCCGCAATTTACAGAATGATCTTATACACAAATTTGGAAACATATAGTGTAAGAAAATAATAAGATAAGATTATGAAGAATCAAAATAATGAAGATAATGAGTAAGTAAGCTCACAACTTACTGCTTTAAATGGTCTCCCCTGTTTCACCGAGACAATCAAAAACAGGTGGCTTCCAGTGTTTAGTAGTACATATGTTGTTAAGAAAAGAACTTGCGTTCATAGAGGAAGCACCAAACCTAGACTTATAGAAGTACAAGTATTTAATAAAAACATATTCAAAGCATAAAACAAGAAAATAACATGTCTCAAAAGTGGATTAAACCAGTACCTGTTTTTTCCGGATCAACTTTTGAGGAACTATACATAGGGACAAGCGCTGGTGGAGAATATTTGCTGCTTAAACAAGTGCTTGTTCTTTCAAGATCAACGTTTGAGGCACTATATAGAGGGATAGGCAGTGGTGGAAAATCTCCGCTGCAGCCATTTTCTTGAACACCGGCTTCTGCGGGAAAGTGGTGTGGAAGATGCTGTCTATGTCGCTGCACTCCCACAAGCTGCGGTATTGAAGGCGCCTCATTGTAGCCAATCAACCTATCATCCATCCTTTTACTTTCTCTAAACACGTCATTTAGAGATTTTGACTTGGAGTTGCACCCGTGAACCTGAAGAAACAAAGTTTGTTAGAATAAGAGAAAGAAAAAATGACTACATGCATTACCTTTTATTGCACATTTGTGTTACAACTATACATTAGGAGATGCACAAATAATCGCAAGATATGTACATATATTGCACACTTTCGTTACAACTATACACGTGGACATATACAACAACACAACTTCTAGTTCTGCACTACATTATAGAATTAAATCGAGATATTCTCTATAAGATATTGTTCCTTGGTGTAATACATACAGTAAAGTAAGATGTGCTAATATGTACTACACAATACAACTATCCTATATAGCCTTCTTGTTTGATGTACCACAGTGCACCCTCCCCGGCGCTCTCAGCTGCGTCTATCTTCTTTAACTTCGGTTCTCCTATGAACTCGAACTCTTCGTTTGGTTTTTCCACAATTTGCAGAATGATCTTATATACAAATCTGAAAACATAGAGTATAAGAAAATAATAAGATAAGATTATGAAGAATCAAAATCATGAAGATAATGAGTACGTAAGCTCACAACTTACTGCTTTATATGGTCTGCCTGTTTCACTGAGACAATCAAAAACAGGTGGCTTCTAGTGTTTAGTAATACATATGTTGTTGAGAAAAGATATCGTGTTCACAGAGGAAGTAGCACCTAATATATAATTATATAAAGTACAAGTATTTAATAAAAACATATTCAAAGAATAAAACAAGAAAATAACATGTCTCAAAGGTGGATTAAACCAGTACCTATTCATTCCGGATCAACCTTTGAGGCACTATATAGAGGGACAAGCAGTGGTGGAGAATCCCTGCTGCTTAACCAAGTGCTTGTTCTTTCAAGATCAACGTTTGAGGCACTATATAGAGGGAAAGGCAGTGGTGGAGAATCTTTGCTGCTGCCATTTTCTTGAACACTGGCTTCTGCGGGAAAGTGGTGTGGAAGAGGCTGTCTATGTCGCTGCACTTCCACAAGCTTCGGTATTGAAGGCGCCTCATTGTTGCCAATCAACCTATCATCCATCCTTTTACTTTCTCTAAACACGTGTTTTAGAGATTTTGACTTGGAGCTGCACTTGTGAACGTGAAGAACGAGAGTCTGTTAGAATAAGAAAAAGAAAAAATGCCTACATGCATTACCTTTTATTGCACACTTTTGTTTACAACTATACATTAGGAGATGCACAAATACTCGCAAGACATGTACATATATTGCACACTTTTGTTACAACTATACACGTGGACATATACAACAACACAACTTTTAGTTTTGCACTACATTATAGAATTAAATCGAGATATTCTCAATAAGATATTGTTCCTTGTTGTAATATATACAGTAAAGTAAGATGTGCTAATATATACTATACATATACAACTATCCTATGTAGCCTTCTTGTTTGAGGTACCACAGTGCACCCTCCGCGGCGCTCTCAGCTGCGTCTCTCTTCTTTAACTTCAGTTCTCCTATGAACTCGAATTCTTCGTTTGGTTTTTCAGCAATTTGCAGAATGATCTTATACACAAATCTGAAAACATAGAGTAAAAGAAAATAATAAGATAAGATTATGAAAAATCAAAATTATGAAGATAATGAGTACGTAAGCTCACAACTTACTGCTTTATATGGTCTGGCCCTGTTTCACTGAGGCAATCAAAAACAGGTGGCTTCCAGTGTTTAGTAGTACATATGTTGTTAAGAAAAGACCTTGCGTTCACAGAGGAAGTAGCACCTAATTTATAATTATATAAGTACAAGTATTTAATAAAAACATAGTCAAAGCATAAGACAAGAAAATAACATGACTCAAAAGTCAAAAGTGGATTAAACTAGTACCTGTTCTTTCGAAATCAACCTTTGAGGCACTATATAGAGGGACAGACGGTGGTGGAGAATCCCTGCTGCTTAAACAAGTGATTGTTCTTTCAACATCAACATTTGTGGCACAATATGGTGGATAATCTCTACTGCAGTCATTTTCTTGAATACTGATTTCTGCGGGAAAGTAGTGTGGAAGAGGCTGTCTATGTTGCTGCACTTCCAGGAGCTTCGGTATTGAAGGTGCCTCATTGTAGCCAATCAACCTAGCGTCCAGCCTTTTACTTTCTCTAAGCACGTCTTTTAGAGATTTTGACTTGGAGCTGTACCCGCGAGCCTGAAGAACTAGAGTCTGTTAGAATAAGAAAAAGAAAAGGAAAATGCCTGCCTACATTACCTTTTTAATCCATTGCTCAACATGGAACATATATTTTCTCTACTGCACAAACAATTTCCAAACCAATTCAACTGTTTTCTCACTTGGCTGTACTCGTGCATGTTATGTGCATAAATATGTCATTATTGTGCATGTAGTATACTAATAATAGATTGCACGATTTAGATCCTTATCTTAATACATTGCACACCAATCGTAAATAACATAAGTGGTATGAAAAAGAAAACCATATATTAGAAAGATGTTTCATGTAAATTAACCAAGAATCTTACCTTCAAACATTCAATTAATTGTCTCGCAGCAATTCTCTCTGCAGTTTTTCCACTTATGTTGGATGCAGAAGCAGTTTGAGAAACATCAGCACTATGGACTTTAGCTTCAACGAAGAATTCACGACCTTTCTTCACTTTAGAAAATTGGCAATCCCAATGATAAGATTGACGGAGCTCATCAAGTTCCCGAAGGGGGTTGAACTGCATCTTGGAAGTGTTAACTACAGGATCAAGCAGTGACAACACTATTTTCCACAAATAGTTCATATCGAACCCTGTGTCTAGAAATAGTGCACCAATACAAGATTCCACCAAGTCACCTAGAACCTGAAGGGATTAGGCAAATTACAATTTCAGTTCGCATTGATGCTACAGAAAGAGACTGGGAAGTTTTTAAGTAGGATAACCTAGCATATTGCAAACAATACACTTGACTGAACGAAACTACTGAACTTCAATTTACTCAAACTGGGTTAGTAAGACATAAAATATTCATAATAAGTTTGAACAGCAGTTAAATCTATTCGATCAGTTTGAAAAACCCCGTCCTTCAAAGTAAAAGGTGTAAAATTATATCATAGGTATAGATTCTCATGCGCTCCCACTGCACACACATGCACAAGACGACGCAGCACATGCACAAGCCTGGTCGTTCTCTCTACCACACACACACACATGATGAGATGTTTTACAGAGATCAGGAACTTGATCTAAAATTATTGAATATATCTGGCCAAAAGCAGCTATATGAAGGACCAACAGACACTCCATATAGAAGTGTTGGACCAAGCTCATAAGCTTCTTCATCTTATAAGATGTTTCTCATGCTTATAATTCTGTTAACAATGAAAACATAGTAATCAAAATGACAAATCTATGTATAAAGGTTTTCTAAATTAAGATCTTATGTTCAATAAGAGTAGGGATCCCCTTACTTTCCCAATAAGGGTCTAGTTATGAGCTCCAACCATCTTATTATGTGAGCCATGTAAAATAAGCAGTAAAACACCTTATGAACTGTTTCAAAAAGATTTAAAGCTTACCCAACACCCTCAGAACACATATGTAGCTCAATATACATATAAGTTGCAGAAAGATTACCTTTGGATAAGTTATCTCTTCTATATGATTTGTCTCAGATGTTGAATTTCCAATTTCATTAACAAATTTAGCCATTGATTCATGGAGAGCAATAGATTCACATATAACATATTTATGGATGGACCATCGGCCAGCCACATGAGCGAAGGAGAGGTTGTTCACCGACATAGATCTTAAATCAGTTAACTGGCCAGGTTTCAACTCTGGATAAGTTGTGTACAGGAATGAGGTGACCAGATAATCCAACACAGCATCGCCAAGATATTCAAGTCTCTGGTACAAAAGGCAAATATGTCTTGAAAAGAAACATCTAAAAAAAGGAATTTTAACTTTGGCCTTCAAATGAGTATGTACCTGATAGCAACCTCCAAAATTGTTGAAAGACGGATGGACAAGTGCCTGAATGAGCAAACCTTTATGGGTAAACTCATGTCCCAAAATTTTTTCTACGGCTGTAACATCTGTCAAATTAGCAAGAGGAAGAAACGCCGTACTCATAGAGCAGATTATATCTAATTTTGAATGTAAAAAATCTAATTGTATCCCCATCCAATTTAGAAACGCAATTGCTGCTTTGAAGCCACTATCAACTAAAAAAGCTCCAGTGAGTGACTCTACTAGATCAGCAATGTTCTTTTTATGCAACCAGTGATGGCATTTGTTGCACCTAACTTCGAACTTTGCCCCATTTTTATTGACAAGATGTTGAGGGTGTATACTTTTTTCAGTCTCCTCATTGCAAGTTAGAAGGCAAGGACGACCAAATGCAAAGAACTTGCAAGGCTCGAGAGTTTGATCACGTATATATACCTGAGACAGATTATTATTATTGTACAAATAAAAAAATCATATCAGCTGCAGAAGAGACAAAGATCAGCGAGCAAAGAATTTTCATTCATTTCTGAATTTGCAGCACATAGTCATAAATTAAGACTGTGTAAAGCCAGGATAAGAAGATGATAAAATCATGAATAGGTTCAATTAATTTTTGTCTGATCCAGCTTTTAATCTAAAGTTCAGAGCAATATAAACCCAGTGAAGAATTAGCAAATGCCTTAACCAAAGAGAAAAAAACCAAGTTGAGAAGAAGCTTCATATTACTAACATGAAATCATCTTCAAATGATATGATACCACATTAATTTATATCATCAAAAGATGTTAAATACGAAAAGTGTATCTTCATTTAACATAAGTCTCTTGAATACGTTTAAATAAGCACATGCAATGCTAATATTTGTGGAAAATCATATGCACAACTTTAGACTATCTGACAATTGTTCGCATCTTATTAAATGAGCTGTCGTAGATAGTTATTTTCTGTCATAATAAAGTTTTTCGTTTAACCCTAGCCAGCCATGGTCTGTTTCTCACATCATTCATAAGAATGTATAAATTCTCTAGATGCTAGTCAAATAGCCAAGGGAGTTAGAACCTAGCCTGAGAAGGCGGCACCTAGGCCTTAAATGTACAAACAGTTTCTTTGTGAAATAAATAGTTGGTCTTGCCTAGCGGTATTCCATGCGCATCTTTAATCTAGATGTTAAGCGATCTAGTGTTGTTGGTTTAAAAATACTTGTACTTTTTTTCTCGTTTTACCCTCCACAACCTCAAAGGGGTACATACATTATAATATATTGTTCTACATCTATGTTTTTAAGTATCTTTTTAGATTTAAGCATTTGAAGAAAGCAATGATGCCAAGTCATCAGGCACCACCTAAATAAGTACGTTTCTCCACTCTTGACCCACCTCCTAAACCATCACTACCACCACTACTCAACTAAAACTACACTCAATACTACCACATAAACTAGTAATGCCTTTCTCCAATATTCCATTTCACCCTGCAAACCATCATTAAAATGTTGATTTGTTTCATGAAATGAAAAGCATAAGAGAAAATGAGTCTTTGGAAGAAATAAATGCAAGATTTTTTTCATTCACTTATGTAAGAAGTTTCTTCCTTTCCAAATCAATACAATGATTAGGAAATTTAAAAGCAATAGTAATATTTCCTTTTGAATGCATACCAAAGAAAGAAAATATCATATTAAATGATTTGATTAATTAATTAGCTTATTTTAGAGAAATATAAGTAGATTGTAAAGCTAAAGATAGAAAATCAATGAACTTTCCAACTTTAAACTAGGTCAGTGCTGTAAAAGACGAAGGCGTGTACTTGAGGTGTTTTGTTTTGAACAAGGCGTAAGCCTCAAACTTGCGAAAAAATAAGCATACAAATTATAAAAATAATATAATGCTACATCCATCCACGAAAAGTGTGTTTGTGAGGGACTCATCACGAATTTTAAGAAAAAGCTGAAAATTGTATTTTTAGTGGAGAATGAGACCCACAAAATATAATATAGGTGAGGTTCAAAATATTGAGTGTATTGTGGGATCATGTCTAAAAAGGAAAATGAACACTCTTTGTGGATAGCCCAAACGGGTAATAAGATTACACTTTTCATGGATGGAGGAGTACCAAATAATTCATTATGTTAAACTCTTAGATATCTAAAATCCATCAAATTAAAGTAATTAAATGTTTAACATCAATTATCATGGTGACTTAAATATTTAATTAAGCATCATAAATCATAATCTCATCTATACTAAGTCTAACTCATCATCATTAAATCATTGGAGTCTCCATCAACCTTTTCTTCAGCTGCACCGGCGGCAGATGGTTGGTGCCAATGGTTGAAAGTGGTGGTGGGCGGCGAAGGGCCAAGGCTATAGAGGAGGAATTGGGGGAAATTGTGAGAGTAGTGTTGTGTGTGTTTTATTTTTCTACCATTAAAATGTTGTGTTTAATTTTTTATTCCTTTTTAAGTTTTTGACATTTAGGATTGAATTTTAAATATTTTATATTTAATTATTGAAGGAATTTAAAATTTTAAGTTAATTTAACCAAAAAATATCATAAACTTAAGTCCAATTGTAAAACTAGACGAGGCTTAGGCATCACCAACCTTGAGGTGGTAGGCCTTGAGGCGTAAGCCTCAGACACAAAAGGCATTAGCCTCATCAAAGACAATCTATGCATAGGTCTTGAGGCAATTTGTTCACGAGGTTCTCCGAGGCACACATTGAAAAGGATTTTTACAAAAATGGACTAGGTAGGCCATTTGGTTTGATGCTACTCAATATCTCTATTGTTTCTCTCCAATTCCAAACAACCTTTGGATTTTGTTGAATCTACCAATCTTTTAGTTAATTCATGGTATTCGTGAGAATGGAGATACAAATAGAAGCAATTGGGAAGGACACCAAGTTGTTATGGGCAAAGATTTCCAAATTGAAAGCCTTGATTTGAAAAATACGATAAATTTGAGGATTCACATAAAATTGGGAAGATGTTGGCTATCCTCATCCTAGATAAGGCTACATCAAGCAGCAAACGTGTTGACATTACCTCCTCTCTCGTGGGCCACTCAACTACAATGATGATAATGGTTAACAAGTTTGACTTCCTTGTGTATTAAGGCAACTACCAAGTGTCATTTATTTCAATGTGGAACGATAGTTTTGTTTTAATCACACACATCATTCTACAAAAGTGAGGATTTCTTTAGAAATAACGGTTGGTGCTAGTCTTCATTAGATATGATTGGTTATATGGTGTTTGATACCCATATAAGTCGTAGAAGTGGATAACTTCTTATTGCACCGCTATGGAAATATTCTCATGGCAAAACCATTTCAAGTCCTTGGTTAAAACCAAGCAGATTGAGATGTTTGATGAGTAAGCAGGAGCCTTTATGTCTTGTAAGGAGCATATTCTTGACCTTTCCGGTTCCCGCTGTTTCAAGTTATAATTAAATGGTTTGCGTTAGGAAATTTGTGCTCACGTATGCAGAAGGATGCAACTGATTTCATTGATACCATCCAGAAGGCATAAGAAATCTTTGTTGGAAAGGATGGTGATGGATTAGATCTTACAGATCATAGTTAGCTTAGGAGGCTCTGTCGTTATGACAGCTCAAGGTTATTTTCGAAGGGGCTGATAGCAATAAGAATCTAGAAACTTATTGCTAGGAAAATTACCAGAGAAGGGAAAGAAAATCAATGAAACAGTTGGTTGATTAGTTTGTTTTTCAAGTCATTATTCATTTGACTTATTCCAGGGGAAATACTATATTCGTCTTTTCTACAAAGGCAATTTATGGTCAAGGTAGGGATCATTGAGAAAATTTGTGAATAATTTAGCTATATATGCTGGGCAGACCTATTGATCTGATAGATTTACCTGGTAAATTCTTTCATATTCTGTTTCTATTAAACCAATTAATAAAGCACAGCCTAGAATGGCCATAGTGCCTGGCATTGTGTAACGCCATATTTTTTAACACCCGAGTGTTGAAGATCAAACTATATCACACGTGTCAATAACCAGCACATACACACAAGTGATAAGTATTTGAATCAAATCAATGCATTGTCACTCCACTTTGAAATTAAAAGTCCTTGACGCCATTAGCTACCAGCTGTGAGTAGTCAATATAAATAAAGAATATAATCTTCTTATAGATGGAAAAAATCCCAACAATTGTTTCTGGTGTTTCATATAGAAAATATTTGGAAGCCTCAATATAAAATGACGAGAATTCAAATATGAAGTGACATTTGTGGAAACGGCTGTGTCAGAACTAGCCAATTTTTTAGCAACCACAAAAAAGAGAGTGTAAAAAAGATTTACATAAGATACCTGTAAATTTTTCAGCTTCGCCAGCTTGAGTAAATTATGATTGTTTGTCATTTTTGATCGCTTTCTTGTTAGCTGTCCCTCGTCTATAACGTCATGCTTAAGAAAAAGATATCTACCAACTGCAAACTTGAGAAAGGCATCACCAAGTATTTCAAGCCTTTCAAAAGAAAAGTTCTCATTACATCTTTCAGTCGTAATTGCTTCAAGAATCTGCATCCAAGTGAAAATCAATGATTAAAGAATTCTGTCACAAAATGGTGGAAAATGGAGATATGATGTTAATCAATTGTAATAAGCCCGACATAATAATGATAACATAGCACTTACTCTATCAGTTGTTACTTCTGCCCCCTCAGGGAATGAAACACTTAACTTGTCCTTCAATTCAATGGCGACAAGGAAGCTTTCAAGTCGGTGCATGATTGATGGTAAGAGGGACAAGGAGCTACCGATATCTTTAGAGAAACCAACAATTTTTAACTCACAAAGCTCGGGGGGTAAGTCAACGAAGTATTCCTCTTTTTCTCGCCACTCTCCTGATGTACAGATATAAGTAAGTAATCCAATTGTCTAAAGTATTAGTAGGCAGAGAAGGATAAATTGAAATATCCCAAACATCAGAAAATGATGCTACTAACAAATAATCATATTTTATTAAGAAGGTTTAACATGAAAGTCGAGCCAATGCACTTACACATATAAGGAAAATATACCTGATTGATTTTTCTTCCTCAGCAAATTTTTCAGGAGAAAAAGTGATTTCGCTTTCAGAAGAGGTTGATCTGGGTACTGTAGATGAATATTGTACCTATAAACAAAGTGTTGCCATCACAAAGAGCTGAAAATAAAATCACAGTCATAATATACTTGTATCATGAATAAGTCGAGTAATAGGCATACAATAACTTAGAAATATTCATATCAAAAATCAGGCTTGAGACTTGCAGTTTAAGGCATGGAAACTCAAGTTAAAGACTTTGACTAACTAAAAAGAAGATAGTTGCAAAGTACCACTGTTTTAATTACAAGGACTAGACATCAATATTTGCCGCCTAAGTTGATGAAAGAAAAGGATGCTGTTCAAAGAAAAATCCATTAAAAACCTGATAGATTTTTTGCTTCTATAAAATGGGGGAAAATATTGTTGCCTAAGTCATTGAAAAGTTTGAATTTAGTAAAACACGACTAAGGTACTATAGGACTAAAAAGAGCCAACTCTTCCGCAGCTTACTATCATTTTCAAGTTTGGTATTTAAAAGAAAATTGGGCTTCTTGTACTAGATCCACTTATCCATCTGTAGTTAAGGTCAAAAGATTATGCTACATACAACCTAATAATCATGCAGTTCTAATCAACTATAATCATCTTACCTAAGAGTGTTTGTTAGTTTTATGTGAAAGAGATGGGAAATGACAATTAATTATCAAATAGAAACAGTAGACGAATAACTTACAACTCAGAGTAGTGCTCCAGATGACTTTGTGAATCATTATATAAACTGAATGAATTTTTCTCTGTCAGGATATCTGAAATAAAGAAAAAAGTGTCTTTGCATGGGAGATATACCAAACTACTTAATGTATCATCTAAACTTGTGCAGCCATTGGCAAGATGCAGTTGCCCCGTAACTTGATAAATATTATCTTTCATTGCACTTCTTGCGCATTTGAAAGTTAGTGAAGACAAACATCTAATTATTAGAGTCCAGTCTACAGAAAATCCGTCATGGCCGTGCTCCTTAATAGGAAGCAATAGGTAGAAGGTCAATGAGTTGGATTCAGAGACATTATTATCTTCTAGAGACACGTATTCTGATTTAAATTGATGCCGATCAAGAAGAATCTTGAGAAACATCTTCTGGAATTTCTCTGCTGTTGCAATCTGTTAAATTCAGATGTCAGATTATGAAGCAGATAATTGCAGAACTATGTTGAGCACAAAGGAAAACTTTACCTCAGATTTATGAAATCTAGAACCTCCAAATGGAATAAGCTGTGTTTTCACAATTCTACCATGATACAAACAAATATCAAGGCTCAAATTACCAGCCTCTTCTGGGAGTGGCTCTTTCACAAAAAGACCAAACTTTCTGTATGTCCTATCTGCCGGAATAGGATTTAGCTTTACATAATAACTACTAAAAGAAGAAATATTATCCTCTTCTGTCCATGGTACTCTGAGTGCAGCAGGAACATGCATCTGATGGAGTTCTAATCGTGATTCCAGATCTGCAATACATTGAAAATAATTATTAGTATAATGTTCTTAACAAAACGTTGTGAGTGTATAAATATTGATGTCCACTTACCATCCTCATTGTCCGAATCAGATAGGTCTAGATCCTCATAGATAATATCTTGCTCCGGCAAAAGATAATCAGTTAGTGCTCCTACTTCATGCAATGCCTGACATGCTTTCAGACAAGCATCTCTCATAGCTTCCTTCTTTGAAGGTTGCGGTGTGCTGCTTATATGGTAAATGGGAGCATTCGTTGGCAGAACTAAGCTGCAAATATTTCCATCTGGATTCTTACGGTAAAAGAACTGCGGCTTTGGATTGAAATACCTAACAAATATAAAATTTGAGATTATAAACAATAACTCCAGATAGACATGCAACAAAATAAATTCACTTTTTGTTCAGTAATTAAGAGGTAGCATTTAGTCCTGTTATAAGGCAAGGTACAATTTTACTCCTAAAAACTTCAAACATCAATCAATTTCAGTTTTATTTGCATTACTTCAACTTTTCCTGCTAGTAAACTAAATTTTTTGAGCTGTTCAACATTTTTATGATTTCAGGAAAAAAAATTACAAATAAAAAAAAACTGAATGGATAAGTCGTGCCATTTAAATCTCAATTATGTTATCCGGAAAATCCAAAATTTTATGTGTTACGGTAGAATATTGAAAGTAGCACAAATATGGCTAAAATGTATTCTTTTTTAAGCTTTTAGGACTAAATTGCTACTCCCTTTACCTATGGGACTAAAATTGCACTCCCCAGAACAATTGAAACATATTAACAGTACAACAGAATCATACTCGTCACGTGGAAGTGTTGAGCAATAGTGATGCATCAGTGAAACACTCATCACAGAACTAATAATTGCACCAGTGACGTCCACTTTATAGGTTGTCTCCTCAAACTCGTTCACTTGCAGACGAGATAGCCTGGACGAAATTTCTAAGTTCATCAGGGCTTCCTCATTTCTAAATTGCTGAATTAGGTTAACTTCTCCAGGGTTGCTCCTGTTGTGACAGAAGTATAAGATATTTAACGATGTCCAATAAGAAAATAAAAATAACTTCGCACAGAGCAAGTTTTTAATGAAAGCACCTGTTCACTAAAAAGGCATACTCAGACAGGGGCATGCGGGCACGGCCTCTTGATTGTATAAAACTAGCTAGTGTCTCTGGAAGATCAAACCGTATTACAAGAGAACATGTGTGAATATCAAGTCCCTCTTCACCTACGCGGGTAGCAACCAATAGGTTCAGCTGCCACAGAATCAATCAGAAAACATCAATTAGAGCAATTATAGTCAAAATACCTACAAATAATTCTCTTGTATATATATATGTGCCTTGTACTGTGATAAATATATACTACTACTTTTCTCCAATATCTGTATACTTCTCTATATGTGTCTATATTTTATGATTCTACATGGTATCAGAGCGGGTTCGAATCCGTCTCTGACTTAGTCTTCGAAAAAAAAAAAAAAACGAAATTAAGGTTTCCCTTTTTTCTGTCGCTGCCCGTTCTGCCCGTCCTTTTTTTGCCGCTCCCGTTCAATGACTCTGCGTGCTGCTCTACTTAGGGTTTTGCTATCTACCCTATTTCTCTTATCATGTCTGATTCTAAACCAACTATCGGAACCACCATTAAGTTGAATGGTTCCAACTATATGCTATGGTCCCATGCTTTTCTCCTCTTTTTGGGATTACAGAAGAAACGAAGCCACATACTGACTGCCCCGCCTGCTGATACGGATGCTAAATACGAAGCCTGGTTTGCTGATGATTGCTCCGTCATGACTTGGCTTCTCAATAGCCTCGAACCGTCTGTGAGTCAAAACATCATGTGCTTGGACAGTGCCAAAGCCATGTGGGATTCCCTCCAAGAGATGTACTCTAATGACAAAAACGTCTCTCGGGTATTTGAGTTATATGAGAAACTTTTCTCTCATACTCAAGATACTCAGTCCGTCAATGACTACTTCTCTACTCTTAAAGGAATTTTTGAAGAAATTTTAGTTTATCATCCTCTTTCATGTGATGCTACGACAAGGGCAAAACAGTGGGATGAATTTATGGTGGCAAAATTTTTATCAGGTCTTAATGCTGATCTCCGACCGCTTCGAGATAGCTTGTTGTCCAGTGATAACATCCCAACGTTGTCCAATGTTTTGTCTCGCGTTCTTCGTGTCACCACTGGCCGCACTGAACCTACCTCTTTTGATAATTCAGCCATGTCTGCTCGCGGTCGTGGTTCATATAGTGGTCGTGGACGTGGCCGAGGCCGTGGGTTTAATGATCGACACTGTGATCATTGTGGTCGTTCGAATCATGAGTCTGATAAGTGTTGGGAGAAGTTTGGCAAACCTGATTGGGCCAACAAGGCTTCTACTGCGCCGAGTTCTTCATCTGCTCCTAATATGATCTCGGCTCCACGAGACAATTATGAAACTCCGCTGCAATCTGTCAACACTTCCTCTAATATTGCGGCCTCTTCCTCTGTAGGTGCGTTTGCCGCGTCTCCTAGTAAGTTTTGGATGTTGGATTCGGGTGCCTCTGCCCATATTATTGGCACAAAATCTTTTTTGGTATCTTTTTCTCCATCCTCTCTTCCATCTGTTCGTCTTGCTGATGGCACCTATTCCCCCGTTACCGAAACTGGTGTTGTCAAACCTACTACTCATATCACTCTTGATGATGTTTTGTTTGCTCCTAAATTCCCAGTCAGTTTATTATCCATCAGTCAGCTAACAAAAACTCACCATTGTTCTGTAACCTTTTATCCGTCCCATTGTATCTTTCAGGATCTGCAGACGAAGATGACGATTGGTGGAGGACATGAGCGTGGTGGTCTGTACTATTTAGATCCCGTTTCTCCAGTTTGTTCTCGTGCTCTCTCAGCGGTTGTGTCTCCATATCAATGGCATTGTCGTCTTGGTCACCTGTCTTCTGCTAGTCTTCGAAGTCTAGTTCCTGTTGCGTCTGTTGATTTTAACTGTGAGTCTTGTGAGTTGGGCAAGCACCATCGCACTTCCTTTTCCTCTCGAGTCCATAACTGTAGTTCTTCTGCTTTTGATCTAGTTCATTGTGATGTTTGGGGTCCTAGTAGGATTGAGTCTAGAGGGGGTTTCAAGTATTTCTTGATTCTTGTTGATGATTATTCGCGCATGTCATAGTTGTATTTACTTAAACAAAGAAATGAAGTCCCTGATGTACTCAACTTCTTTTATCATGAAATAAAGACTCCGTATTCTGTTGATTTGCGAGTTCTTCGCACTGATAATGCTCTTGAATTTACACAGAAGTCTATTTCATCTTTTTGTGAATCTCATGGTATAATTCATCAAACCTCTTGCTCTCACACATCTCAACAAAATGGGATTGCCGAGCGCAAGCATCGTCATATCTTAGATGTTGCACGCACTCTTATGTCTCACATGCATGTGCCTAAGTATTTGTGGTCTGATGCTGTTCTCACTGCTTGTTTCCTTATTAATAGGATGCCGTCTAGTGTGTTACATGGTGATATTCATTTTTCCTGTCTTCATCCTGATAAACCTCTTTATCACATTCCTCCTCGCATTTTTGGGTGTACTTGTTTTGTTCATGATCTTACTCCTGGGTTGGACAAGTTGTCTCCTCGTTCCCTTAAGTGCGTTTTTCTTGGGTATTCTAGAACCAAAAAGGGTTACCGGTGTTTTGACCCTCTTACCAAACGTCATTATATATGTGCAGATGTTACTTTCTTTGAGTCTCAGCCTTACTTCTCTCATAGTCAAACTATACCAAATGACCTGTTAGTTCCTACTCCTCTCCCTATCCAAACGACTGTGTCTCCCGTGCCTCCTGCTCCACCTTTACAGGTTTATGAACGACGTCGTCGTCCTGAAACACCCCGAGCCACTGCCCCCGAATCAGCCCCACACACAACCCAAGCAACAGCCCCTGATACAGCCCCTGAAACTCTACAGGAGACACCCTCATGTCCACTGCCACAGTCGTCGTCTTCGCCTCCAGCTTATGAAAATCCTCCTACTAGTCCCGGACTACCCATCGCTCTTCGCAAAGGTAAACGCACTTGTACTACTAAACACCCTATGTCTGTCCTTTGCTCGCTTGGGTTCTCCTTTTCGTGCCTTTGCTCTTTCTCTTTTGTCTACAGTGATTCCAACTTCTTACCAAGAGGCATTCAAACACCCATTATGGCGAGCCGCTATGGATGAGGAGATGCGAGCTCTTTTGAGTCGTGGTACTTGGGTTCTAGTGGCTGCCCCACCTTCAGTGGATATTGTATCTTGTCATTGGGTATTCACCATTAAATTTCTTGCTGATGGTAATATTGATCGGTACAAAGCTCGTCTAGTAGCCAAAGGGTACACCCAAACTTATGGTATTGACTACTTTGAGACGTTCTCACCCACTGCTCGCATGAACTCGATCCGTATTCTGTTTTCCTTAGCTGTCAATCTTTCTTGGCCTATGTATCAGCTCGATGTGAAGAATGCTTTTCTCTATGGTGATTTAACTTCGGCTGTTTTTATGGAGCAACCTCCAAGGTATGTTGCTCAGGGGGAGGATGCTACTAAGGTCTGTTGTCTTAAAAAGGCAATATATGGCCTTAAACAAAGTCCGAAGGCGTGGTTTGATAAGTTTAGCAGTGTTCTTGGAACTATCGGTTTTAAGCAGTGCAAGTCTGATCATTCGGTGTTTGTGCGACATCAAGCATCAGGTATTGTCATTCTCATTGTATATGCTGATGACATACTCATATCTGGAAGTGATATTCGTGGAATTGAGGAAACTAAGGAATACTTGCAGCAACATTTTGTTATTAAGGATTTGGGGCGTCCTAAGTATTTCTTAGGGATTGAAATTGCACACAGCAAATCTGGTGTTTCTCTATCTCAACAGAAATATGCTACAGATTTATTGAAAGAAACTGGACTACTTGGGGCAAAGCCTGTTGACACTCCTATGGAAGTTGATCCAAGTGTTTGGGATGACAGTGGAGATTTCTTGGTGGATAAAGCAAAGTATAGACGTCTTGTTGGAAAACTTATCTACTTGATAGTTACAAGGCCTGATATTTCCTTTGTTGTTGGTTTAGTCAGCCGTTTTCTAGATAAGCCTAAGCAAGTTCACTGGGATGCTGCTATTCGAATTCTTCAATACATCAAGAAATCTCCGGGGAAAGGATTGCTATTTAAGAAGAATGGTCATCTAAAAATTGAAGGATATTCTGATGCTGATTATGCTGGTTCTAAGTCTGATAGCAAGTCTACTTCTGGATATTGTACCTACTTAGGAGGAAACCTGGTAACCTGGCGAAGTAAGAAACAACATACTGTTGCGAGATCTTCTGCCGAGGCCGAGTATAGAGCTATGGCTCATGCTGCTACTGAGATGATCGGGGTTAAGAATCTACTTGGAGAATTGGGGTTCACTTTCAATGAACCTCTACCTATGCAGTGTGATAACCAAGCTGCTATCTACATTGCAAATAATCCGTTTTTTCATGAGAGGACTAAGCATATTGAGGTTGACTGCCATTTCATTCGAGAGTGTGTTTTGAATCAGACGATTACTACTCCTTTCACTTCTTCATCCAACCAGATCGCTGACATCTTTACAAAACCGTTGGCTACGAAGGGTTTCTCAGAACTTTGTATCAAGCTGTACATGATTGATATATATGCTCCAGCTTGAGGGGGAGTGTTGTAGAATAGTATCCCACATTGGTTATGTTTATGAAGTCTTAGCTTATTCTCTTGTATATATATATGTGCCTTGTACTGTGATAAATATATACTACTACTTTTCTCCAATATCTCTATACTTCTCTATATGTGTCTATATTTTATGATTCTACAACAATATTACAAGATCATATAATTAGAAAACTTTCTTGCAAAACTATTAACGAATAAACAAAACATCACCCAGCAGAAAAAGTTACCTGACCAGAACGGAATTTCTCAAGAATGACACCCATATCTTTTTGTGACATGTGTCCTGAGCGAATTCCGACAAGGAAATCACATTTCCAAGAAGACAAAACCTTTATATTTTGAAGGATCCTGGAGAGGGATCTTGCAGTGACAATTCTATTGACAAATATTATGCAGTTCATATTTTGTTGTAACCTGTAAAAAAAAAAACATATCATGCTTGGCTATAAGAAATAAACATTGTTATCTTAAGTGTATATAACATATCAAGATGAGCGGAAAAGTACATTCATCATGAGAATAGTACACATATATATACAAACTATAATAAACTAAATAAGGTAAATTTACACTCTAATGAAACAACTACCAAATGTACATTTTAACACTCTCCCTCAAGCTAAAGAGTAGATTTTAATCATGCCAAGCTTGCTACAAAGCTAATCAATCCTAACCCATTAAGAGCCTTTGTAAAAAGATCTCCTAATTGATCTTTAGCCTTCATATATCCAGTAAAAATCAGCCCATGTTGAATTTTCTGACAATGTGACAATCAATATCAATGTGTTTGTTCATGAAAGACCGGATTAGAAGCAATGTGAAGAGCAACCTGATAATCACACCACAACTTAGCCGACATTGAAACTTTCAAGCCCGCCACACTCAGAAACCCATGGAAAGACAAAATCTCACATATAGATTTAGTCAATGTTCTATACTCCGACTCTGCACTTGAGAGAGACAAGACACCATCTTTTGTATCTTGCTTTTTCATGAAGCCAAATAATCACATCCTGGTAGGGATGGCAACGGGGCAGGTATTGCTTACCCATCCATGTACCGTCTCAAAAATTAACTTAGATACCTGGATCCATACCCATTTAAATCGGGGTGGGGTTTTTTAGAAAAAAATTAATTATTTCTTAGAAAGTAGATGATTACTTATACCAACATAAAAGGGAAAACAGGTGAACTCTCCATCCTACTCCAGACACCCAAGTGGACAGAGAGAGATGGGTAGGCAGAGATGAGAAATTTAGTGTCTTTAAAATTGGAAATAGGAAACCAACCTAAATCTGGAGAGTACTTCAATAAGACGTAAAATCTTTTCCGAGAAAAATGGCTCTTCTAAAACCTCTATACAAGTCATGTCAACATCCAAGCCACCTGCGTGATAACATAAAGAATTTTAAATCAACATAAGAGAATTCATAAACTCATCACACCGTGTATGTATGAAGTTAATCCTTATTATAGTTCTGAGCAAATGCATATCAATGTTACTTTAACATCAAGGGTTTAAATCAAGCAGAACATGCATAAACATAAATACTACAAATGGATTGTAGCTTCTGGAGACCATATTTATTAAGAACCTCTAGTACAATCAGAAGCTAGGACGGAGAAAACTTCATGCATATATGTTTTCTGTAAATTGTAATTGCTGCAGCTTATTTCCGCCTCCACAAGTTCTGCAGCTTCATATTTGTCACCAGCTAGAGAAAAGTAGGTTGCCTTCAGAATGAAAAAAGAAAGCAGTTCAAAAGTTCAGTAGCAAGCCATCAGTGACTAAATAGCATTGAACATGCCTTTTGGGTGGCAGTTCTTCCATGGACTGAAAAGGAAAGCAACATGACTTTCTGTCAAAAGCTTTTCAGACTCATATGACCTAATATAAACTAGTTTCACTGGTAATAAACAAAAAAATGTAATATTTTGTTCCCTATATTTTCATTTGGGTTACAATCTAGTCCCTAAAATATAAAATGAATCAATGTAATTGTATCACCATCAAGCATGGGTCCTCATGCTCATAATGATGACTGATAAGGGTACAATTTTAACACAAATGAACATTAAGGAACATGATTTTAACTTATAGAAAGTATTTGAAATTGATTTTTACCAGCAAAAGTACAGTTATGAATTGAGAACAAAACATGTTCAACCTTGAATAAATCAAATTACCTACGTTCAGATATTACAATCTAAAACAGTGTACCCAATTCAGTTATAAAAACCTTATTGGTGCTACTCATATTAAAGCAAAGAAACAGAACAGAATTCAATAATCCTAACAATGGAAACTACTTCTACATAATTATATTAGACCCATAACTATTTTCCATATCCTCGAGTTTCATCTAAAAACCTATAGCAGGACACGTAGTCATAAACCTAACATAAGTCTTAGCACCAAAAAGTGCGTTCTTTAGGGTAAATGTCTATTCAGAGTCTTGAAGAAATATGTTGGTAATTAGTATCTTTCAAATTGCATAAAGTATTAATAATATAACGTTATTCAATTGGTGTATCACAGACTGGCATTCACAAAACCTTGTTAAGGAGCATAAATAAATTGTTCGAAGATTTAGAAGCTATCTAAGACTATGTTGTCGTATTCAATTAGTAGATTTAAAAATTAATCATTTTATTTAAAAAACAATAATTCTTGAAACTACTGATTTAGTATCTTTATGCTTTGGGTTATTCCAATCTCATCATGTGATTATAAGGATGAGCTACATCATTTGATAGAGTCTGACATGGCATGCTCTCGAAATAAGCATCAAAAAAGGTAGAAGACATGATACATATAACCCTGTAAGTGAAAGAACTATAAGAAAGTAGGTAGGAAAATACCAACTGTTTAACATTGAATCAACTTAAAATCGATGAAGCAAATGCAAAATGGATAACATTACATAAGAACATACATTATTGTCATAATTCTTACCTGCAATGCTCCCCAAATTCCAAGGTTTTCCAGAAAAAATATTAAATCAGAATGTAGCTTTTGGAGCAATTTCCTGGTACTCTGATCAACCTCAGAATCCCCAAGTCTCAACATACACTATAATGTCACAGAAGGATCCACTTAATATTTGATGAAGCATAACAATGATCAATGAAATCAAAGTATCTCACAAACCTTGTCTCTTATCTCCTCAAATTTGGTAGTGTAAGCCATGTGAGGGAACAAGGCGCTCTTCTCAGTAAAGCCCTTCTCAGTAAAGCCATACTCATATACAGTAACTTTAGGAGATGTAACAAATTGTTCCACTTCATCCTTATCTTCAAGAGTATGCACCTATTAAAGGCAAACAACCAATAATGAAACTCTTAAGATTAGTAAAGGATGGATAGATAAAGATATATGGATAGCTATTAAGAGATAGATTCACATCGAGTGTGAGAGAGGGGCACATCTAGCATCTTAAACAGCTATGCTATCCTGCACTTGTTAGCTTTACAAGACTTATCCAACATTGTTATTTCTCTAAAGCAAAAAAAAAAAATAGAAATAATGGTCACAATTACATCCTCCAAACGTACCTTCGAGTGCATTATTGCCTCGAGACCATCAATTGATCCTCCTGCATAAACAAGAAAGATCATTATCCATATATAATGCAGAAAACAAGTATTGCATGAGCCACCGAAATATCAAGATTCCTAAGTAAATAGATATGCTTGTGCAGACAGAAATATCACGGACAAAAACTCAAGAGTTATAAAGAAAGAAATAGCAGAAAGAAAGAAAGAAAGAGACAAAGGAATTGAATTGAGCAGTTTGAAGTTTTCCATGCATGAAGGCACACTCCTTTAAGATGCTTATCTTATTTGAAAACTGGTAGACGTCAATGATAATGGTAAGATTGATTCAAATAAACATCAGTTTTACAAGTCCAGTCTTAAAAATGCTTCTCATCTATTACTTTAATCCCTCAAATTTTTGTACTGATCATAAATACGTTTTAACTTTTAAACTGGGTCCAAAGCTACAAGCTTTCTCTGAACTAAGCTCCAAAAACATGAGATTACCTTTCCCCAACTTTGGCGATGCTGTCATCCCAAAAATACGGGGGCGTTTCACGAGATCCGGTTTATAGAAGATCTGGACGATGCATTTCACCAGCAAAATCATAGATTACTAGAAATCCAACAAAATGATCCTAACAACTCGTAAACCCAATTCAATGAGTTAATTTCAAGTAATGACCTTCATGATTTGAGCATACTGATGATCGCAATCAATCTGCGCATGGTGGCATTCATCGAAAATGAGAAGGGCAATCTGCTCCATCTTGATGAAGCAGTGTGCCAGATAATGTAACATTAGCTCAGGTGTCATCACAAGAACCTGTACAAATATAAACAGAATCTGTTGTGAAATTAAATCCATGTCCATTCAACCATATGCTTCCCGCGCGAAAAACGGTAAATTCAATCCCAACATCAGAGATACTTATTATATAATCTCCAAAATCTTATCACAGTTCAAAGCTATTTCCAGTGGGCAAATATTATCACGTAATTCGTCAAGCCTTTTGTGTTGTATCGTTCCTTCTCAATCTTAAAACGAGGGCTTCTTGTATGAGTAGTGACTAGTGGTGAGTAATGAGTATTGAGCGAGCCCAATAATTAAAAAAAAAGGAACTTTTTAATAGTTATGGGCATCGTTTTCACAGACTGACCTCATATTCCTCGATTTCTTTCTCCCAGTCTTCGTGGGTCCTTGCGCGAGCTGTACGGCCACAATACACTCCCACTTTGAAGTCAACTGAATTTTCTATGACCTTGGCTTGCTTTTGAACATGTACAAAAATTCAAATAAACATGTTTTCTTTTTTAGTCAATCAAATAAACAGAACACAATTAATTAATTAAGAAAAAAAATAATAGGAGTAATATTCTAATACAAAAGCGATTAGTGTCCCAGGCCAAGATTATTAATTAGTACGAGGAATGGTGAAACAAACCTGGTGGACCAAAGCAGCTGTAGGAGCGAGAAAAATGCATATACTATTTTGGGGATTCTTGATGAGGTGGCCCATCTCATACATAACTAGAACAGCAATATGTGTTTTTCCTGCACCTGTTCCCAAACACACTATTATATTCTCCTCCAACGCTTTCTTACACAGCTCCATCTGGTACCTGCACCATCACCATGCGTGTAATTATTTTATTATTTTCATTTTACGACAAACAAACTGATTAGTATTTTACTCATTCCTGCTGAGCTGGCATTAGTTAGATTCATCATGACGCATGCATATAATATACTAGTAGTTTTTATTTGGTCTTTTAGGTTGAAGATTGATACTACTTTTGGGCTTCGGCCCAACTTGAATCCTTCGGCTATTATCTGTTGGGCTCAAGCCCGTACAATTTTTACTCTGGTAATTTTCTCATTCATGTCCAACTGCAATTTCCATATGGAATACGATCACGTGTAATTTCCATGTAGATAGATAGATAGAGGTAGAGGTAAGAATTGGGAAATCAATAAAACGGACCAATATTTTATTAACGAAACCAAAATTTTCAAATTTTAAAATAAATTTCAAGAAATCGAAACTCTTGAATTTTAAAAATTTTCAATTTCTCAATCCCGACCATGTCCCAGTCCCGAATCCCGTCAGGACTCGGGTCAAGATCAGGAAAGTCTCGAGTCTCCATCTCAGATTATCACCCTAAATAGAGTTAGTTAAGGGGATCCTGCTTCTCTTTTTCTTTTTAGCTCTACAGTCTGAATGAGTGTTAATATTGATGAATTTTATACTTTTATAAGAAAAATAAGAAATTATTATCACGATTTTTACCACTTTAGAAACTCCTAAAGCCTTATATGTCGTATAGATTTTTGGCATACACACGTGATATTAGACCACTAGACGAAGCATATAGTATTAATTTGGATCCAGCTTATTAGTTTTTAATTTTTAGAATAACTTATTAAATTTCATTACAAAATGACTTTCCCCTCAAGTCACTGGCTGCTGGCCCCACACGGGTACCTTCCTTCCTTTCCCTCTCTCGGACACGCTCACAAGCTGACGTGTTCACACTTGAAATAAATTTCTCTCACTCGCAGATGGCGTCAATACTCTTCTTCTTCACTCTTTAACTTTCAGATCTTACTCAGTCAGAAAGAAAAAGTACTTCATTGGGAGATAGAAACAGAGACAAGTCGACACCAAAAACGAAACAGAAGCGTCCAAATCCAAAATTAACTGAATATCAGAGCACGACAAATGCTACTAACTACATGATGCAGATAAATTAAATAAAAAAATCTATTTAGTGGTGAGGAAGAAAGCTTACTTTCTAGCAATTCTCCTCGGATCTTTCGCCGGTTGCAGTGAATCTTTCTCCTCTCCGTCGCCGCTGGGAGATAGAGAAGAGAGCTGCTGAAGAACCTTGTTTTCCGGAAAATCGATCTCCATGGTTGAACTGAAGTTTGAAGATGGTTGTAAGGAAGAAGAAGTGAGTTTGCGACAAGAGTATCTGGGCTGAAGAGAAGAAACAAAATTGTGTATATAAGTCGAGAAACGAGTGACAGGTTTTAGCTTTCTATATAAGCAGAGGGGGCTCATATCTGTACAGTTTAAAGCATTAATTTTTATATTTATCTAGTTATTTATTTAAAGCATTAATTTTGTATAGAGGCTTATGGTAAATAAATACAATACTTTTTAAATATGAAAAGTCTTACCAACTATATCATGGTCCATGCGATTATAAGGTCAAGTCAGCTTATACAAATCATTCAAAATAAATGTAGCTCTAAAGATGTAGTAGCAATTAATTATGTGCTTAAAATTGCTGATCTTGATAAGTTGTTTTTTGAAAATAAACTATTAACTTTTTAATTACTCACGCACATTGCATATTTAATTACGAATAATGTGGAACTATCATTTCACTCATAACATATTATTTATTAATCAACCACAAACTTTTTTTTAACTCGTATATATACACATATTTAATTGATAAATAATGTGAGACATTTATTTCACACACAACACATTCAATTCATTTGTTAAAACTCATGTCGACACAAATGTGCAAATTCTTTCATATGGATATAGTAAATAATATACATTAATATTATGACGTAAATGTATTTTAAGTCCAAACACTCTTTTTAAGCCTGAAATTCGATTAGCTCGTAATTTTTTTAGACACACTTTTTGCTCATAGATTTTTTCGGGCTTACGTTATAGAAACCCAACTCGATCCAAATCATGAGAACCTCACGCGGGATAGTCATGATTCACTTTTTTCGGCTCTGATCATATAATATCATCTTTGATTAAGTATATCTCGAAACATTCTCAAAAAAAAGTATATCTTAAAACAATATTATTATAAAATTAAATTTAATTAATTTGTACATTTCAATTCATACTCCAAGTTGTTACTAAATCGATCACGCCTAATTTTATTAGTTTATTAAAGATCATTTAACCATAAGACTATTGATCGATCGTGGGTTTTTCAGAGTGGATTTACGGTGAGGGAATAAGATTTAGGAACGCGAGACTTACGTGGTTCGATCGTTAATGAGATCTACGTCCACGGGGAGAGATTTTTGTATTAATATAATCAGATCTCTAATTACAGTGAATGAACCCCTCATCTAGCTTTAGGAACTAGTACTTATAGTCTAATCATATGACAGTTGCGGTTGGAGAGGCGCCAAATCCGGTGTAGTGGTTTTGACCGAGATGATGGGCCTTTGGACCGAGCCGATGGGCCTCTGGGCCGAACTACTCTTGTGGGCCGAGGTCGAGTTGCGTTAGGCTGGCCTTTGGACCGAACTGATGGGCTCTGGGCCGAACTACTCTTGTGGGCCGAAGTCGAGTTACGTTGGGCTGGGCTGTTCTTGGGCTCGGGTCTCGTGCTCGGGTCTCGTTTGGGTCCGGTAGTGAGGCCACATCCTATCAACTATTTTATTCAGTATATATACTCCATACGTTTGTCTTATTTTTTTTGAGAACATAAATTAAAAATAGTGTATGTTGGTCCCGAAACGAGTAAATAAAAATTTGAAATGCGGAATTTGGTGGTAAACTCGTTTTTATAAAAAAATCAATCAAAATCAAACTTTCAGTTTGAGAGCCAAGTGTTCTTTCTATCGAACAAGATTTTACTATGAATATGAAATCTATAATAACTTGCTCGATTTTTAAGCTCTAGATATGAAAATATTTTGCTTAAAATACACGGGGAAAATATAGCAACTCTAATTATGAAACACTTGAGAAATGAGTGTTTCACTGGATAAAACTTTGAGCTCGAGTAAGAATTGATTTCTTGTAATTCTTGAGTTTTCCCGTTAGTTGTTCAAGTGAGGAATGCTCTCTTTTTATAGTTGATGTAGATCTGAACTAGCTGTTGAGTGTAGCTATTTGAATTTTGATCTGATCTATCCGTTGAATTCTTCCCGTTGAAGTCGTCCTTTTTACCATTTTTGGTATCTGTCATTTTAGACAAATTATGCAATCTGCAGCTTTCCATATCTTAAGTATTGGCCTTCAGATTTGGACCTTCAGGCTGCACTGGGAGTCCGGGACCTTCAGGCTGCACTGACCTTCAGGCTGCACTGGGACCTTCAAGCTGCACTGACCTTCAGGTTGCATTGGGACCTTCAGGATGCACTGACCTTTAGGCTGCACTGACTGGTCCTTCAGATTGGGACTTTCAGGCTGGGACTGGTCCTTCAGACTGAGACTTTCAGGCTGGGACTTCAGGCTGGGCTGGTCCTTCAGACTGAGACTTTCAGGCTGGGACTAGTCCTTCAGACTGAGACTTTCAGGCTGGGACTTTAGGCTGGGCTGGTCCTTCAGGCTGACTTCAGGGCAGGACCTTCAGAACAGACTTCAAGCTGACTTTCAAACTTAGTTTTCCAGGCTTGGTCCTTCAGACTTGCGCTACACATAATCAAGTTTTGGAACCAAATCAAAACATAATAAATATCCCAACAGTGTAAAAAATAAAAAGTTGATAGTTTCATAATTTCTAATGATTTTTTTCTATTTATAAAAAATATATCATTATTAATGGAACGATTCAAAAATAAAAACATTCAACATTAACAAAACGAATAGGATAAATTTTAAATAAAAATTTAATCTAATAATCATTTACATGTAAAAGTGTGATATATCTTAGAAATTTTTAATATGTATTAAAAAATTTAGTTTTAAGTATTTAAAATATATAAATAAAATTTATATAAAAACCACAAAATATAAAAGTACAAGTTTGGGCCATATTTCCAGAAGCCCTGTTAGCCACGAGTCTGCCCATAGGAAAGCTCAACCCAATTATCATCCTTATCATCAATGTTATTCTCACTTTGACCCGACACGTGTTTTAATAAAATAAGTTGACTTAAGTTAATAAAGGATAAAATGAGGGTAAAATGTAGTGAGTGGAGAATAATCCTACAAAAAATTAGATCATGTGTAATGTATTGTGAGTGGATAATGAGACTCACGTTAAAATATTGTGAGTGGAAAAGAGTTGCCAAAAATATAAAGAATATTGGGAAGAAACTTGGTGGACGGACTAATATGACAAAGTGATAAGAAACTTGGTGGACGGAGATAGTATTTTTTTTTCTGATCTTAAATTGTATTGTTATCAATCAAGTACATCGGACGTGAATTGTGGTTATCCATGCCCATACTCGTGATGGGAGACGGTAAGGTACCCGTCATCCGATCCGTCACTTGTTATGTATATCAAAACATATTTAAACCCGTCATTTAGGGGATACTCGCAAACTCGATGCTCGTTAGATATTTGCAATTTAAATCCAAATTAATAAATTAATCCAAAATCAAACATAGAAATTTTTAAACCCGTCACTTAGGGGATACTCGCAAACTCGATGCTCATTAGATATTTGCAAACCGCCACCTAAGTATAACTATTACCGCAAAACATAATTTAAATCCAAATTAATAAATTAATTCAAAATCAAAAATAGATTTTTTTTAAGAGAGAATATGTATTGTTGTATTATTAATAAAAGAAAAGAAAAATATAATCACTTTTAGACCGTAATTCGCACCTATTTTACAGTGATTTTCGCAAATATATATACTAACTATTTATAGTTATATCCTAAATGAATATTAAATTTCATCATAAAACTAGTTGTAAATATTAAATCTCTCTCCAATTTACATTTATTAAAACCGAATGCCCCCGTGGATATAAGATACTCAACACATGACAGTTCACCTATATTTAGATTTTTTATTCATGTTTCTAAGCAAATAATTATTTTTTATATGTAATTTTTAAAAACAAATATTTTACCCATCAACACAAATTTAAATACAAAATTATGAATAGAATTTGACAAGCACCAAGATGAAAGTTGAAACAGTATACAACATCACAAATTGGGTACTTTTCCGTTTCTTGGTCGCAAAGTTTACAATTTACTATCACAGCTCATAAGTCATAAGTCAGTCAGATCGAAAGTCGTTTCCTATGTTTTTATATTCATTGCTTCAGGACATATTTCTTCGGTCAATGTTTTTATTATTAATTTTCTACTTATATTAATTATTCTATACACACGATTCAATTAAAAATTATAAATCATGTGAGACCCAAACTCCACTCAATACACACCTTTCAATTAAAAATTACAATAAGTGAGACTCAAAATCCACTAACTATATTTTTTCTATGCAAAGTCAAAACACTACATTAAAACGGGTGTCATGTCAAACTATTAAAAACATTCATGGACGGAGGGAGTATTGTTCTTTTTATTCATTAATTTAACGTGAGGGATTGTTTTAATAATTAGATACTATAACAAATGTAAATTATAAAATCGTGTTACGAATAATTTAATTAGAGAATTATTATCTCAAATATTAACTTCTTTTTTCTTACTACTATGTAAATAAATTGCACATAATGTGAGATTGTTTGTTGAAAACATTGCTTCTCAAGATATTATATTAATTTATCACTTTTTGCAGCATGATTAATATATCGAAGTAGTCTATATTCAAAGAAAATATATATATATAGTAAATTTTAGTCATTTATAAAAAATAAATATAAAATAGAGTCACATTTTTGTAAAGTATTTTATTATATAATTAAGTTTTTAGGAAATTCTCTCTATCTACACATGCCAATATAATCTATCACCACCGCCGCCGTCGCCGCTGCCCGTCACCTCCTTATCTTCTCTTATCTTTAATATGCATTTATTCATACAAATTGTTTGTGAAAAGTTGACAAATAATTCTATATTACACAAGCACGACCACTATAGTCGTGATCTTGTAATTCCAAATAATCAAATAAATTTATACAAATTAAATGAGCATGATCAAGTGACAATTGTGCTCATATAATTTCATTTTTACAATAACACATGTAATTATATGAGCATAACTAGTCGTGCTCATGTAATTTTATGGAACTATTACGATAAGAGTTATTATTATTTTTTAACTTTTTTTGTATAATTATTTTTATTTTGTTTGGAGACTGATTATTTTAAGAGTTACCTATTCACCATATATAAACTCTCGAGTCAAATCGTAATTGTCCTCGACGGTTCGATTTTGAATCATAATAGTGTATGAAACGGTTTGATTTCGTAATCGACGGTTCCGAACCATAGATTCATCAATATTTATTTTAATATATATTTTTATATTCCTAATTAAATTTTTTCTTATATACTTATTATATAAATTCATTGTTTATAACTCATTAAATTAAATTTTAACTTGTAAATTTATATAAACTTACACATTTTTTAAGGAGGTTTTTAAAGAACTGGCAGTTCAAAATCAAAACCGTCTTACACGATTTCGATTCTCAATTATGAACCGTTATAATTACGGTTAGATTACGAATTACGATTCTAATCGTAACGTAACCGTCACTACACTAGATTATACTATTATTTTTATGTTTATGGTCTTGTCCCGCATACTAAGCGGTCCCTAATATCATTGATTAAATAAACTTAGGGGTGTTTGGCTGAGCTTATAAGTTATTTCAAAGTATTTGGTAAATTAAGTTCTTTAAGAGCTTATAAGTTTTAAAAATAAGTTATTTAAAAAAATAAGTAGTTTTATCCCAACTTATTTCTCTATAAACTTATGAGCTGCAACAAAATTACATAAATAACTTTTTATATCACCTTAAAAGAACTTATAAGCTCGTTTATCTAAACACATTGACAATTTATAAGTTTCATCTTATAAGCTCTTACAAGAGCTTATAAGCACCAAGAACTTATAAACTATTTAAAATAAGTTTAGCCAACCAACCTCTTAAAATTGACCAATATAATTTATGGTCGAACTGTATTGATTTTCTCTCTATAATTCCACAACTACAAGTCTACAACTACAACTGCTTTTGTTTAATTGACGCAGTCTTTATTAAAAAAAACACAGGCAGTGTTCAAATAGGGTTTGATTTTCAAATTTCTCAAAACAAAAAAAAGGGTTTGATTTCAAATGTCTGCATTGCCAAAACCCAAAATGATTGCGAGAGGTACACCATCGGGTGAGATTTATATATATAATTCCTAATTGCTGTAACTTGCTATGAAGTCCCAAATTTTTGTCGATACTACTATAGCTATAGTTTCGTACTTAGTAGAATTTGTATGTTATTTTCTAGACTGTGATTTGATTTACCAATTGAGGATTGGACATTTAGACTATCGCCGAATAATTTACGAATAAAAGGGAAAATTGTATTAATCTCACTTTAATAATTTACGAATGTGAAATATATCAAACTTCAACTCTTCAGCAAAGGCATTAAGCAACAGCATATATACATTTATGCAATAATATGAATTAAATTTAAATGGAGTACATAGATAGAATAAGATATAATTAAGATGAAGTATTGCTTAGCATGGAAAGGTTCTGTAAAATTATTAATATTCTTTCAAAAATGTTTTGATTCTCCTTTCATTACTACATGTTAAACAACAATTTTGAAAGTGAAGTTAATTAAAAAGAGTATATTATTCGTTAATTACACGACTAAGTAATTTAAAGTGTTCTGTCCTTTTTTACTTAAGCAGGCTTAAGCATTTGATTCCTAGATGTGAGAACACTCTATTCGGATACATTAAGGAACAGTAATAGGCTTTGTAGACTTGTAGTAAATTATTGTATTGGTCAATGCACTAAGCTAAGCATTCTTCTTCTTATCCAACACTCAGAAACAAAAGTTTGCTCCGTAATCGGTGATTACATCAAGATTGGGAAGGTCGCAATTTTCCCTACCAAATCCCCTCCACCATCACTCCTCCGCGATGGCAGCCATGGCGGCGCGTGAGCCGCCGCCTACCTACGCCGCAACAGTGGAGGAAATCACCACAATCTACAAGTCTCTGCCGCCGCGACCGTCCATCGAGGAGGTTGCCGCGGCGAATTCCGTGCTCCAGACTGTGGAAACCGAGCAGAATCTCCAGCTAGAGGAGATCTCGAAGCAGCAGCAGCAGCCGCCCTCTCAAGAAGTGCCGCCGGAACTGTTCGCCGTGCTGCAGGAAGTGAAGAAGGCGATGGTGTCGTTCCGGAGCCACGAGCAGCGGAAAGAGGCGGCGGAATTGGTGGAGCTCGATCGGATTTTTCAGGTGTTCGATGGCCTAATTCAGAAGGCTTCTTCGCTGGTTTCTGGGCTTCCCTTTCCGGAAGGAGATGGAGAAGAAGATGATCGAGAGGTGGATATCGTCGAGGAAAAGAGTGTGGATTCTACTGACGATGATGATTTTGAGAGCGATGCTGATTTCAAGAGTCTATATCCTATAGCTGTTCCTTCTTCGAAAATTAATGCTTTAGCTTCAGGTTTGCGTTTACTCCTTGCTTTCATTGAATGATTAGTTTTATTGATCCATGCTTTTTTGACTGTGAGAGATGAGATCATTTGAAAAATCACTTTTCCAATATGTGTTTCGAATTCATATTATTGTTTGAACTTGGATTCGTTTCATAAAGTCTGAAATTGTTCTGTTGGAAAAGGAGTGTATTATTGTACATGTCGGAAAACAGACATGGTAGTTAGTTCCATATTAACACTAATGCTATTCTTAGACTGTTGTCTGCTATAATAACAACCCTAATATACCTTATCCAATTTGGTGTCTAATTCTTTGAAACATTGACTTTTTGGTCGGAATCTTGTTATTTCCAGATTAAGTTATAAGTTTTAACAATACTTGTTTCTATTAGTTCTGCTCTGTGATGTGCAGGATTTATTCGATAAAAATTACTTTTTTGCTAAGTTTTTGGATGCAATACAACTCTAGAGGAAAATGAAATCTCTACAGAAAGCTTTTTTTGAGCTAATCTAAGAGCTTGGAACATATATATGTTGACTGCCTGAACTTTTGTTTTTGTATAGAATAAGACTATAAGATTTATCAAGATCTGATTTGAACGGCCTGATTTTTGCTTCAGTTGCATTCCCTGGAGATGGACAATCAGAGAAACTGAATTTAATGGACGTGGCTGCAGTAATTGAAAATTCATTCAAAACGGGTGCGAGTGTCTTAGATCTTCGAGGCAAACTGATGGACAAGGTTGAGTGGCTTCCTTTCTCTTTGGGGAAGCTATCAACTCTTTCTGAGCTGTATTTATCCCAAAATAGGATCATGGCCCTTCCCAATTCCATAGCTGACCTCAAGACCTTAATGAAGCTTGACGTCCATGGCAACCACCTCATAAACCTTCCAAGTTCATTTGGTGAACTGCAGAGCTTAACTGACCTTGACCTTTCTTCAAACCTGTTCAAATCTCTGCCCGAATCTTTTGGAAACTTGAAGCTCTTGATCAATCTTGATCTAAGCTCAAACCGCTTCACAAACTTACCTACTCTAATTGGGGATCTCTGTTCTCTACAGAGACTTAATGTTGAAACAAATGATCTTGAAGAACTGCCTTATACGATCGGATCATGCTCGTCTCTTCTAGAGCTGCGATTGGATTTTAATACGCTCAAAGCTCTTCCTGAAGGAATCGGAAAGCTTGAACAGTTAGAAATTCTTACTCTGCACTTCAACCGAGTGAAGAGATTGCCTTCGACAATAGGGAATCTCTCTCGTTTGAAGGAACTCGATGCTAGTTTTAATGAACTTGAGAGCATACCGGAATCACTGTGTGATGCTGTTAACCTTGAAAAACTGAATGTGGGGAAGAACTTTGCAGACCTCAGAACACTGCCCGAATCACTTGGAAATCTGCAGATGCTCGAAGATCTTGACATATGTGATAATCAAATAAAAGTTTTGCCCGATTCTTTTAGACTATTGTCCAGGTTGAGGAACTTTCGTGCTGATCAAACTCCCCTAGAAGTTCCACCGATGAGAATCACAGCATTGGGAGCTCAGGTTTGTTATCTGTATTGTATCATGTTCGAATTCGGACCACATTTTTGGATGCTAACGTGCAGTCTTATTTGTTTCTAATTTAGGCCGTTGTGGAATACATGAGTAATTATGTTGCTGAGAGGGATGAGAGGTTGGTGCAGAGAAAGAAGAAAAGAGGGGTGTTTGCTTTTATATGTCCGATGCTGCTCTGTTTTGGTATTGGGAAAGGTTGATTTTTGGCTATAAAGATAAGAAGGAAGGTGTCTCCCTATCTTTAATATGTTTGGATTTTAAGGAAGGTGTCATAAATTTACTTCCAATATACATATATAATTTGTGTGAATCAATCAGAAAGACATTGCTCTTTTTGGTGGTGTTTCTGTACATAAAAATGTGTGGAACATTAAGATCTCATTTGCTTGACGTGTAACGAAATGTTGGAAGAACATGTAAATAGATATATACATATTTGTGGTTTGTACTAAATGTTGTAAGAACATGTAAGTAGATATATACATATTTGTAGTTTGTACTGATAAAGGTGAGTGGGATATTAAGATTTCATTTGTTTCATTACAAGATCATTTCGGAAAATGTTTTATTATGATTTTTTTAATATTTTGCGCATTTGCTTAAAATACTTTTACACTTTAAATCAATCTTAATCGTTTTGGAATTGAGTTGTAACGGACAATTTTGAGGTTTGATATTGGTTCCAAAAGTTTAGCACCATGAACTAGCGGTTTCGAAAGATCAATTGCTCAACACATTTTTTTGATTCATTGAGGTTCAGTATCAGTTCCAAAGGTTCGGAATCGTGAACCGATAGTTCAAAACAATATGTTGCTCATGTTTTTATATTTTTCTATCTCTAAGTCATAATTGTTCTCTTATATTATATAGAATCGTTGTTTATAACTTATAAAATTACATTTTAAATTATAAATTAACGTAAAGTTTAAGATTTTTTAATAAGATTGCAAAAGAATTGGAAGTTTAGAACCAAAAACGACAGTTTCTAATCGAAATTGTCTTGAATAATTTCGATTTAGAATTGTGAATCATATTGTTTTGGGGATTAAGCTCGTATCTGGATTTGGAAGAACTGCTTCACACAATATTTGCTTAGAAAACAGCCTTCGATTTCTATAAGAATTTGGAGCAGTATTGGAGCATTACTATATTCCTAAAATGGTTGGCTATTATTACAAGAAAATTTACGAGTTAGTGAATTACGACAACCACCAATACATTGGTATTTTCACTAAACAACTCATGGGCCTTGAATTTGCATTGTCCTAAAAATAGTACTACAGTACTTTACATGTTGTACTTATAATAAATTACTATATTATAATTATATTAAGTAATACTCCAATAAACTTATATAAATTAGAAAAATAAATCTAAATAAAATAGGAAGAAAATCCACAACAATATTTGGTTTTAGATAAATAGGCATATGTTAAGTTTCGATTCTTTTACATTGGAAAATAGGCATCTCTGTTAACTTGGTAGCTCGTTTGCGGTAAACTCCCTAACGCTTCACGTACTTGTACATTGAAGCATCCTACTGAATACTGATTTTCCTCATTCACACAAATGTACAACTTCAAACTCGACATAGTTTACGTCCCGTCGCATGGGATCATTTCTCCTCGACACAAACTCACCTCTTTTAAGAAGGCGATCAAAAATCAGAAACCAAACCGAGAAAAATAGCCTGCTTCGCCGCCTCCTTCCGCCGCTTCATATCTACATCCACGCAGTTTTTATCCATAGCCTCAACCATTAATTATCCATGGGTGGAAAGAGCAGAAAAAAACAGAACAAACCGAGCAGCCGGGGGCGAAGGCCCCGGCCCCCCGGTTCTTCTTCCGGCGGTCGTGGCCTCTTCGTGGACGGTGGATTTCTGACCGATTGGGGTCCGTACAATTCGCCCCCTTCTAGAGGTATCTCTCTCTGAATTCTAATGGTTTCGTGGGAGAGTGATTATTGTTGCTAGATGCGTCTTATTTTCTTATTTTGATTAGGGAGGAAAGCGAATAATGGGGGAAATGGAAAGTCGAAATCTGGAAATGGAAAAGCAAGCACTTCTCATTCGAAATCCTGGCCGGGTCCAGAGAAGAGGGTCGAGACTAATAAGTGCAGAGGGAATGCGTATGGGTTTCAGTACCCACAGGTTTGTAATTGCTTGATGGTTTTAAAAAGTGAGCTGATTTTTTAATATGTTCGTTCAAGCTATTTAAAGTATGAATCGAATGATGCAGTTTCGACAGGAAATGGGTGATTTTATGGTAGGTACATATTTTGGTTGTGTTTGTAGAACTAGGGAGCTGAAATATGTTGTTTCGTTTCAGAAGTGTTGACCTTTTATATAATATCTTACGTTTTGGCTCAATGGGAAGTCTAGAATTCTTTCTTATGAAGCTGAATTCTTGTTATGCTTTTTTGGTCATGGTTCTCTTGATGTAGGTTGTGAAAAGATAAAAATGAATTTTAATTTTTGTTCCAGATTTTAGCTGAAAAATCGTTTTTTGATTGTTTATTTGTATGGGTACGCAGGAAAATGCATTTATAGATCAAGTTGAAAATCAAGACCAGATTTTTTATGCATCAAATCCTCTGGTCTTGATCAGTTCAGAGAAGGCTCCTATTGTTGCTTACCTAGATGAGGGACCCCTTAAGGAACCCAAAACTGTGGAATATATGTATGACTACACAACTAGCTTTACACTTGATGAAAGTTCGCATAGAGGATTGGGGTTCTATGATGAAATGGAAAAGACTGTTAATGGTATTGGATCCCCATCCAAAATTGAAGAGAATGACAGTGATTCTGATGACTCATCTTCCTCTGAGGTAGGTGATGTTGATCCTGAGGCTTATAATGACACAGATGCTGAAATAGGTGAAGACTTGATGGCTGAGATGTCCCCAGAGGAAAATTCAGGTTATGTGCTAATTGGAGGCACTAAAATATATACACATGATATCTCAGATGAGGATGATGATGATGATGGTGAAGAAGAAGATGATGAATTAAGTGATGATGACGGATCATCTCTTTCAGAAGATGACTCAGCAAACTCTGAGAGTGATGATTTATCATATAATTGTTCAGACGTTGATGATGAGCTTGCTGAAGATTATCTTGAAGGAACTGGTGGTGCAAAAAACTTCATCAATGTGGATCGGCTGGCTGGGAAAATTTCTGATGTGTCTGATGAGGGCAGCAACTCTGAAAACAGCTTTAATGAAACTCTGCAGAAGTTAGGCGGGATTGATCTTCAGGAGGCATCAAGGGAGTATGGCATGAAAAAGCCCGCAAAAGGACTAGGAAGGAAAAAACAATCAGAAAATATGAAATCTACATCTGTTCATTATTCTCGGGGATTTGCTCTAGAAGACCTAGAGTTTGTTAAAGATATTAGAACTATTTCTGGAAAGGAAAAACATGTTGGTCGAGCTCCACAGACGTGGCCTTCTGATGTTCGTAAGAGCAAAAAGCATAGAAGGTTACCAGGTAAGGACTCCTGTAAACTCCACTGGTTTTTAAAAGATCATTTCAGAGTCATTATTGGTTAGAACATTAGCACCATATAGACAGTTGCATTAAGGGGTCCTGGTACAGAAAAACTTGGCGGTCTTTCATTCCTTTGTCACCAAGTGGTGATTGAGGTTGGTAAATGAAAATATTGCCTTTCGAGTCATATTTGTGCTTTTAGAGAATAATTTTGGACTTGTGTTACTCACTTAACCTGTTTATCATTATTCTTTCATATGGAGCAAGTTTTCTGTTTCAGGAGAAAAAAAGAAACAGCGTAAGGAAACTATTGCAGCTAAGCGTCGGGACAGAATGTTGAGGCGTGGTGTAGATCTTCAGAAGATAAATATGGTTAGAAAAAACAAATATGCAGCTAAAATATGATTCAGAAATTGAATTGAATTTCATAATTCTTCTAGTTTGTATTATTTTCCTTGTTTCTGTTTGTGTGTGCTACATTTGGAATTCTCTCTCAAAACTATGAAGTACCTGCAGCTGGGAAATAGACTCAGCTTTTCTTGTATTCTACTATATTCTATAGATGTATAGATCAATCACTTTTGACAATGACCGCCCTGATTTCTCTATTGCAGAAACTGCAACAAATGGTTCTTGATGGCGTAGATATGTTATCCTTCATGCCAATGCACACGCGTGATTGTTCTCAGGTTATATTTTCCTGTGAAGCTAGGGACCTACTGTATCTCATTTTTTGTTGAGCCGTCTTCTGGCAAGTTCCTGTTGTTTTTGCTATTTTGGAAACAAGTCAATAATAGTGGACATCCTGAAAAGAAATACAATCCAATAATAGTGGGATGGAGGGAGTGATATATTTATTTTTCTTTTTGTCTTCCTTCTACTATGTGAAAATTTTGACTGATATGCCGCTGCATTTAATCTAACAATACTTAGTTATGTGATGGATTGTCAAAGGTGAAAATATTACAGTGTCCATCTGTTTCCAATCATTTCAACTTTTCTAGTTAGAAAATATTTAGGTTTTTTCATTAGCATTAAACATGTGCATTAAGCAAATTCCAATTGATGTCTCTATGTTGGTATTTTATGAAATTTTACAAGGAGTCTCAATTATATATAATTTTTGGATATTGGGCTTCACAGATGACAAGTGCAACCTAGAGCCAGATCTTCATATTATTGTTATTTGATATTTGATATCGTTTAAAACTACTTCTATATAATCTATGGTTTTTCACTTTATAGGTTCGTAGATTAGCTTCCATTTATGGCTTGCGAAGTGAGTGCCAAGGATCCGGCAATAAGAGGTATACTGTAATCTTTTTTTGGTCATACATATTATCTATTTACCAAAGTTAGAAAATGTGGCTATAGGGTGAATGGGTGATAGACAGTAGATAAAAATCTTAAAAACCATAGTTTTGCCAGTTATTTGGATTTGGTTTCATGTTCTTTACATGATAACGCATCCGTAAATGGACTGACCACAAAGGGGATTCTAAGACGATATACAATGACACAAAAATATGCCTTTTTTTCATTTGAAATTGAGGTTTCTAAAAATGTAGTATAGTCATGCTCTTGAAGAAAATTGCACAAATGTATCTAATTTAAAGTTATTAAACTTGATTTTTCTTTCTCAGGTTTGTGACAGTGATGCAGACACAGCACACATCAATGCCATCTTCATCTGATAAATTTCGCCTGGAGAAGGTATTTTTGTTCTTAGTTCACTTGTTTCCTGTTTCTCATTCAGCATCTCGCAAGTTTCTTAATGATCTCAACCTATACATACTTTTCACTTTTAACAAGCTATTTCTTATGAATTTCAGTTGATAGGAGCTGATGATGAGGAAGCTGATTTCTCAGTTGTTGGTGGTAAGCCTTTTAAGGGACAAATGTACTCCGCAAAGAAAAATGCCAGAAATGGCACCTCCACCACTATAGGCTCACAATCTTCCAGGAGAAAATCAAGTAAGAACTTAGCTACCTACCCTGATGGTAAGGATGGAAAAGGAACTAAAACAGGTAAAACGGGCTCTTATTCCGCCCAGCCCCTCTCTTTCGTCTCTAGTGGTGTTATGACCACTGAAGTACTTGAGCTGAAAGCTACTGAATCAAGTGAAACAAAAGACAAACTCAAGTCCAACCCAGTAGAATATGGTGCATTTGAGATTCACACAACCGGGTTTGGCTCGAAAATGATGGCTAAGATGGGATATGTGGGAGGTAGCGGTTTAGGTAAGGACGGTCAAGGCATTTCACTCCCCATTGAAGTGTCTCAGAGGCCTAAATCACTTGGATTGGGGGCAGAGGTTCCTGAAGATAGTGGTAAATCACCAAACACGCCACTTCAAAACAGATCAGGTGGGCGCAGTTTCAAGTCTGCTGAAACCAATCGGAAATCAGTGAAAAGTAAGGAGAATAAGTTGGGTTCGTTCGAGAAGCATACCAAAGGATTTGGGTCGAAAATGATGGCGAAGATGGGCTTTGTGGAAGGCATGGGACTGGGAAGAGACTCCCAAGGAATCGTCGATCCTGTAAGTGCGGTCAGGCGTCCAAAATCGATGGGCTTGGGCGCTGCAACTGCAAGGTGAAGGAGGAAATCTCTTTCCCTCCCATCATCGTCCAATTCAACTTGTCTTTAACTTGCAGCTGTTCTCAAAGCTTTAGTTATTCATGCGCTGATAGAACAAGTGTAGAAGTTGCCTCTTAATAAAATCTAACTAGTCTGATGATACAAAAGTTTCATCAGTCTTTTTATGAAGAGATAGTGATTGTAAGTTTGTAAATATACATTAATGTTTAAGATTGTATATTTGTTTGCTCAGAGGAATAATTTATATATACTTGTTTGTTTTGGTGTATTAATATTTTTTGCCATGACAGTATTAAATTTATAATATCTGCTTTTTTTATTCCTTTCAAGTATAAAACATTACTTAAGATATAAAATTATAGCTTCTTTTAATATTTAAAATATTGTATTTCTTTTTGTTCCATTATTCTGTTTGTGTGTTAATAATAATAACTTGTTGTTTCAATTTCTTTTTTCAAATTGATCAACTTTAGTTTGATCTATTACTTTATAGACACGTAATGGAGATAATTGGATCTATTACTTTATAGACACGTAATGGAGAGATGAAATACAATTGATTTCATGTGTTAACTAAATTTTAGAAGTTTATTTTGTTAAACTAATGGTCTAGAACAACTGTTTTATGAATTAAAATTTTAAGGATATATTAATATTTAACAAATATATATAGCTGATTTATTCTTTATTTGGTGCGATTTTTTTTTATTTTCTAGTACTAGTATATTTCTAACTTTAAAATGACATGCATATAATTTTATATAGTTAATACTTATTTATTATTTATTTCTAACTACAAATACAAATATAATTTTATATAGTTAATATTTATTTATTTTTCATTTTTTTCTTAATAATTTATATTTAATTTTAATTAACACATAAACAACTGACTCTAATACAATCATTCTTTAAACATATATATTCAAAATTAAATTAATGGAACCCGTGGGGGAGCCACACTATAGACTTGTACCGCCTAAATTTTTTTACTTACTACTAGTCTGGTAATATTTTATGAAAATTATATATAATCTTACAAAAATTATCAACATGTTGGTCCACCAAAAATTAAAAAAAACAGAGAAAACGATTTTTCCCCGTCTGGCTCCGCCCCTATGGGACAGTATAAAAGATATGATTCCTAGTTTTAGAGAAAAGTTTATAATCTTTAGGCTTACCAAGAAAAGCACAAACTAAGAGTTAAGCAGTCGCAATAACGGTTTGGAGAATTATCTCCATCCAAAGATAATTACCACAGACTGGACAGACCCTTTGTATTGAAGCTAATTATAAGTTTATAACCATAGTAACTACTAATTGGTGTTATGGTGTAGCGATTTGACGACTAATCTGTCATTGACGATAAGATATTAAATTTGTACTTAAATATATATGCACTCACTTTTCTATTATTATACGTACATGTATTTTATATAACATCATGTGACTAGATCTGTGATCTACAAAACCGAAAAACTTTTAATATGGATAGTGATGAGATGTATAGAGTTAGTCATAGCAGCAACAAGTAAAGAAACAAACGACTGCGGAATTAAAAGAGAGATTAAAGAATTTTTATTGTATTATCCCACTCTTTCTTACTTACATTACACCATCAATTTCTCATACAAATGTATCATATTTACAATAAATTTGAGCGAATCTGATATTTTTTATGAGCCAAATAGAAACTATATATATATATATATAATAAATACAAAAACGATTGATAAGAAAAGCATGCAGAGTAATCTTATTCTTATGTACGGCTGCAGCATCGACAAGTACAAAGTGGAATATATTGCCTTCACTTCACTTCTCTTTTCTCTCATTTGATTTCCCTCCCACACCCCACTTTCCAAATCTGCTGATATCATTTTACCTCGAGAATCACAATCAGGTTAGATTATTTCTGGTGTACGTTCGCATGCTCATACACACATTCATCCATCCACAATCATCTAATATACCTTTCTCTCTTGCCTTTTCCCACGTTGCATTCTCTCTATTATTACACGCAGTACGTTTGATCTGCACTGCTCTATCAAGATTCATCAAACACATTTCTATTTCATTTAACATCTTGTTATCGTTGATTTCTTGATCCTGGCCGTCTCGATCTGCCAAGAAAACAGAAAAAGATGGAATCTTTCTACAAATTGAAGATTGGGGCAATGCTTAGTTTGGTAGCGCTTTTACAATTAGGACAAGGGTTTTATCTCCCTGGTAGTTATCCTCACAAGTATGGAATTGGGGATTATTTGAATATGAAGGTGAATTCTTTGACTTCAATTGACACTGAAATTCCCTTCAGCTATTACAGTTTGCCGTTTTGTCTGCCCAAAGAGGGGATTAAGGATAGTGCAGAGAATCTTGGTGAGCTCCTCATGGGGGATAGGATAGAAAATTCTCCTTATAGGTTTAAGATGTACACAAATGAGACTGATATATTTCTGTGCCAAACAAAGCCTTTGTCAGGCCACGAGTTTACACTCTTGAAAAAGAGGATTGATGAGATGTACCAGGTGAATGTGATACTAGATAACCTGCCAGCAATTCGGTATACGAAGAAGGATGGTTTTATGCTTTGGTGGACTGGCTATCCTGTTGGTGTCAAGGTGCAGGATGCATATTACGTGTTCAATCACCTAAAGCTAACAGTTCTTGTTCATAAGTACGAAGAGACTAACGTGGCTCGTGTAATGGGTACCGGGGATGGAGCTGAGGTGATCTCTATGGTTGGAAATGATGGATCAGATGCACCTGGTTACATGGTTGTTGGTTTTGAGGTGGTGCCTTGTAGTTTCCAGCATAATATTGACACCATAAAGAAGTTGAAAATGTACGAAAAATATCCATCTTCGATTAGCTGTGATCCTGGCACAGTGGCTATGGCTATCAAGGAGAATGAGCCAATAGCCTTTTCGTATGAGGTCTCATTCGTGGAGAGGGATATCAAGTGGCCATCAAGGTGGGATGCATATTTGAAAATGGAGGGAGCTAAAGTGCATTGGTTCTCTATTCTCAACTCTCTCATGGTGATCACTTTCTTGGCTGGTATTGTGCTTGTTATCTTCTTGAGGACCGTAAGGCGGGATCTCACACAGTACGAGGAGCTTGACAAGGAGGCTCAAGCACAGATGAACGAGGAGCTGTCGGGATGGAAGCTTGTCGTGGGTGATGTCTTCCGAGCACCTACTAATCCATCACTTCTATGTGTGATGGTTGGAGATGGGGTACAGATTCTTGGAATGGCTGTTGTCACGATACTCTTTGCTGCCCTCGGGTTCATGTCCCCTGCTTCTCGAGGGACACTAATCACAGGGATGCTGTTCTTCTACATGATTCTTGGAGTTGCAGCAGGTTATGTTGCTGTTCGTTTGTGGAGGACTATCTCTTGTGGAGATCATAAGGGATGGGTTTCAGTGTCGTGGAAAGTCGCGTGTTTCTTCCCCGGAATCTCTTTCCTTATCCTCACAATCTTGAACTTCTTATTGTGGGGTAGTCACAGCACAGGAGCTATTCCCTTTACATTGTTTCTTGTACTAATAATGCTGTGGTTCTGTATATCAGTACCCCTCACCCTCATTGGTGGCTATTTCGGTGCAAAAGCGCCTCATCTTGAGTATCCGGTTCGAAGCAACCAAATCCCACGAGAAATCCCATCTCAGAAGTACCCTTCATGGGTTTTGGTTATCGGGGCTGGTACGCTTCCGTTTGGGACACTTTTCATCGAGCTCTTCTTCATAATGTCGTGCCTGTGGATGGGGCGCGTGTACTATGTTTTCGGGTTCCTCTTCATTGTTCTGATGCTTTTGGTAGTGGTTTGTGCTGAGGTATCACTTGTTCTGACTTACATGCATCTTTGCGTGGAGGACTGGAGATGGTGGTGGAAGTCCTTCTTTTCCTCTGCCTCTGTTGCCATATACATCTTCCTTTACTCGATCAATTATCTCGTATTCGACCTCAAGAGTCTGAGCGGACCCGTCTCCGCCACACTTTACCTTGGTTATTCACTCTTCATGGCTCTTGCGGTTATGTTTGCAACCGGTACCGTTGGCTTCCTTTCTTCGTTCTGGTTCGTGCATTACCTCTTTTCTTCTGTGAAGCTGGAGTAGATCTGTTTCTCTGCTTCTTAAATTTTTCATTGTCATTGCCACCACCCCTATTTCTTCTGATCTCTTGTTTTATGTTCTTTCTACCTTCTAAACAAGTTGAATAAGCAATAATAAATGACAAGTTTTGTAAGGTTAGTGCCCTAAAATCTGCACAGATGATCATGCTACCTTTCTTTGATTTATATTAATAATGAATGCATCAATCCATCATGCATGTGTATGTGTGTTTCATATAATTACCATTTGGTTTTGGATGTAATGTGATCACATTTTGTGGTTACAGAATTTCAGAAGATGAGATGAAGGGGTCAAGTTATATATAAAGCTCACAAGTATTAATGCTTAATTAAGATTTAGAAACAATAATGCTTTCAGAATGTGATTAATATAACTAATCCCACCCTTCCGAAAAATTTGAAATCTGTCATCCAACTACTTAGTATTGATTAGATTATAACTAAACTAATTCTGTACCTGAAATATTCTTGAATGATATAAACAGCAAGATAGAGCTGTTCTGCAGTTAGCTTGGGTTTAATTTAGTAAAGAATAACTAATACTATCATGAAACTGGCCCATTATGAGTCTGGATTAATAGTCTACTGCTCAAATTAGTGAATTACCAACCAAACGGACTTTAAATAATTGTCACATTAATAATTGATTTGTTTTAAATATAACTATATATATAGTTCCGTTCCACCATCTGTCACAAGTATTTATTATTATATACGCGATTAATGTCACAAGTATTTATTACTCCCTCCCTCCGTCCCATTAAAGCAGACCACATTCTTTTCGATACGGATATCAATATTCTTGTTTATTAGTGTATTAGTTTATTTAAGTGTTGTAGTGTATTAGTGTGACAAAAATATCAATATACATTTCTTTTACTAAAAGTAGAAAGTGGTCTAATTTAGTGGGACATCCCAAATAGGAAACGTGGCCTACTTTAGTGGGACGAAGGGAGTATTATATACGCGATTGATGTGACAATGTTATGTGATGTCATATAAACGAATTATTATATTTTTATTTTCATTGTTTTATATTGAATATATAGTAAATTATATCTTAATTAATAGACTCTAGTTACTAAGTGAAAAATAAAATTTTTTATCCAAAATTTATTATGTATGCATATGACATGTGACATCCTTGGCGAGGCGTAGTAACAACATCCGCTGCATACAAGGATCATTTTTATAACTAAATAGTGGAAAGTAGATGATGCTATTGTTAAAATTGTCTCTTATTTAGCAAAAGATGATCGTTTGATCCTAATTATAAGTTGGTGTATCTATCCCAAGTTTAATAGCTACAAGAATCTAGGTAACATTTGATATAAACCCAAAAATATTTTCCAATTTAGAATGTGCCTACAATAACTGGATATTTTCATGTAAATTTGTGTCATGTAAATTTGTGTCTTAAGTTTAACTAGACTTCTCTAGCTAGAGACAAAGAAAATCAAACTGCATTAAATGTATTAGCCCTATGTTGTGATTTACCTAGTACTTACATTATCATCTAAAATAACGTGTTTTGAAATATTAAAGTAGTGAAAACGTAGAGCACATGGAAATATACATTGGAAGTGAAAAACGTGTTTCATTTAGTATGGGTAAATTTTGTGTACTCTAACCAGATGTTTATTAAGCAATAAAAATAAGTTTAGATAGATAAAAATAATATTCCCTCTATTACATTTATGTTGAAACAATTTTCTTTTTAGTTTGCGCCGTTGATGTTGGCACGATGTCATAAACGAGTTAAAATTAACACAAATGATAATGAAATTAAACTTCATATAGCTACTTAAAATCTCTTCTCACTTCTGCATAAAATTCCATGTCGAGAAAAGTGCAAATATAAATGGAACTGAGAGAATATAAATTAGTCTGATGCTTACTATTTAAAATTAAATTCACAAAATACCCCAAAACCCGTGAATAACGTTACTATAAGAGATTATTATTTTCTTGATATATATCATATTTAAAAAGTTGACATTGGAATAGTATCAAGAATAAAGAATAAATGCAATCAATCATATCCTGTACTACACACCTCCTAAGTCCTAAGATGTTTTAAACATATACATAAGCAATGACATGTTTAATTGGAATTATTTATATTGAAAAATAAATGAAATGATTATTTATAGATCTATAAATTCGAGTATTAGATGTAATGAAATTGTTTTAAAATAAAAATGGAAAGGAAGAGGTAGAGTTAGTGACCTAAAAAGCAGGAAGATAAAGAATGAAGAAAACAATATATATATTATGATGATAGAATTTAATTGCCTTCATCCAATTCAAGTAGGTTGGAAGTTTAGCACTACCTTAAATTGATGGAATTAATTTTATTGTTGCTTTGCTCTTATTCAAAAATTTATTTCAAAAACTCAACGTGTACTTGAAAATTCTACAAATCTTTAATTCCCCAAAACACATATGACATAGTCTATGTTGCAGAGGAAAAATTACTCACAACTCTCCTTTGCTATGTGGATTAACATTCAGCTCTATGATTAATTTGATGTTAGGAAAAATTGAATTAACTCAAGTTAAAATGCAGTTAGAAATTAAATAAAACAAATCAAATTTAAAAAAAATTAAATTAACGGAATCAAAATAATTAAATGTATTTCAATTTGATTCGTTTTATCTGAATATTTTATTTCGTAATAAATTTTTTTATTTTATTTAAATCATTAATTACTAAATATTATCATTCATACAAATCTTCAAGAGCATTCATGTATAAAGTTGCAACTCTGAAAGATAATAAAAATTACATAATTTAATCAATCTTATAATTTCACTTTCCATAACCTACAAAAAAACTACTCTTAAATATTAATCAAGTAAGAAAAATTTTACATTTAATTTTTTACATAATCTTCAGTTTTCAAACATAAGATAAAACATAACTAAAAGAAAAACAATATATATAATGAAATAATCTTCTTTATTAAAATAATAATATATTATGACATTAATAAAGTAATTTAATTTTTCAATTTTTCTGATTTAAGTTTATCTAAATCAAAATCAAACCAAATTAAAATATAGTTAAAAATAGTAAAACTAAATAAAAAAAATCAAAAGAACCTAGCCTAATCAAATTTAATATTTTGATTTGATTTAGTTACTCGGATTAAGTATTTTACTCGCCCCTACCCTACTTTGGTACCTTCAATTATAGAAACAAAACTAAGAATATTGGAAAGTTAATGATGGAAATTTATACACCCATAGCATATCTGTATTTAATTTGAGATGAATTCTAATAAATCTTGTGTCTTCATACACGTTTAATATGCGACAATTAATCCGTTTGAGAAATTATAAACACAAGAAGCAATGAATTAAATAATTAAAACATGTCTACAAAATTATAGATCAGCATTATGGTGAAGAAAGGAAATTGATGAAAGGGGATTCCAAGTTTGTCTGAAAATAAATAGCTTAGGTCAATTAAGCTAAGATGTTTTTAAGGTCCAAGTTTAAGGGAGGTAGAATTGGAGCTAGCTAGAGGACCGGGCCGGGCCGGGCCGGGTATCAATACACGGTTAAGCCCACACAATCAACTAGGACGCTGCCTACTCAGTGAGTCAGTGGTACATTAATGCCGCTTTCATCGCAACCTACTCCTTTATATACCATCAATTTTACTTCACTTTACATCCGCCATTAGACCCCTCCACTTCTCCTCCCTCTTCTCTCTCACTCTCTCATACAAAACACAGCTACTCATTTCCATCTCCAGATCAGAATCTCGATTCGATTTCGATTTCAATCGACAGATCCAGAGATATGTCGCTGGGTGCTGCCGGCGATGGCCTCCATCGCGGAATATTCGAAGGCTGCATCTCCGGTAGAGACATGGGCATCCAGCGGCGCCCCTACCATAAGAACTGCAAGTGCGCCCTGCACAAGGAGCGCGGCCACTGCAGCCACGCCTCTTCGTACAACAACATTTCCTACCCTGTGCGGAGGACGTGGAGCGAGGGCTGCTTATCGCTCATGAATCACTCTTGTCCGATCACCGGCGCCACCTCTCCCTCCGTCGCGGCGCCCGGGGATTTGACGAGAACGCTCACGCATTTGGTCTTGTGCAAGCAGGAGGATGAAGAGCTCGATTAGGTTTTACCCTATGATTTGGGATTTTTTTTTCCTTTCACATTTTTTGGGGGCATATAATGAGATTTGAAATTCATAAATTAACCTTAGTATATAGATGGGAATAGTCATTGATTTAGGTAGTGAATTAGTTCAGAGTTTGGAATTAATACATCCAATGATACTTCAATTCAGTTTCGACTATTAACTATTCGTGATTCTCATATGCATTTTATTGCTTTTTAGACATTAATCAATTAATTAATTCACCCTAAAAGCAGGTCTTATTACGTGATTAAGTTGGTACAGCTTTACAAGCTGTTCCTGTTATTGACTTTTCAATATGATTAAGGAAATGGAACCTCAATACTGTTTATAAAATGAAATTTTAATTAATTATACGCACAAAATTCCTTCCAGCTATAAACTACGCCTAAACAAACTGTTACGATTAATGAATAATGATCTGTAAAGTAGTGGCATGCATGAGCTTACTAGCTTAGGTTAAAGGCCCACATTTCATTCTCTTCTCCACTCTCAACAGGAGAGCTTCCTTGCATGGGCACCAATACTTGAGGCCATTTATTATCAAAATATCCCAATATCATTTATTAGTGTGTCGACTTTGAGTTTTTCTCAAACTCAGATCAATATTAATCATGGGTTCTAGAAACATCGAATTCCCAAAGAAAAATATAACTTATAAATATTATTATTTCTTTAAAATTAAAAATAATAATCGCTGACTCCAAAAAGTTGATTACTAGCGCAATCAATGGAATATCATCTGATAAATAAGCACATACATACATGCATCGTTCGTCCAATCATGACGTTTTATTATTTTTATTTATGATTGTTTTCGTTAATTTGGATTTAATTTAATATCTCATACGTGAAGGTGAATCCATTTTATAAATCATATACTTTACGTACATTAGTAACATTACCATCCATGATTAAAATTAAAAGGAATTACAACAATAAGAATGTGGAGAGTGGAGAGGAGAACATGGGATGCACTATATTCTCACGTGTTAGTCACGTGGTCGGTTTGACAGTATCATCAGATGCCGACTAATTATTTTATAACTAATTCAGCAATGATTCTTTATTCTTTCATAATGTCGGCAATTAGATTTTTTCTTAATCTCAGGTTACTGCCATGTTATGACTACTAGTTTATGCACTATTACACGGAGTTAAAAATAATCAAAATAATTTTAATTTAATTATAAATTTAAATTATATAACCATAAAATAATATTCCACAATGGATTACAGTTGAATAGTTAAACTAATAAAATAATTGATCATCTCTTCATGTATTTTATTTTACAAAATAATTTGAATAATGTCATATGAGGAAATCAATCATATTATCATGTAAAAATGAGTATTTTTTATACTAGTGTATAACCCGTCGAAAATCGAGGAGAAATTATTTTATATTATGATTTATAAATATGAATTTTAAAATAATATATATTGATGAATCACAAAAAAATATTATTAAAAATGCAATAATATGTTTAAAAGTAATATAAATTGATATATTATAAGAAGTAAATATTATTTATCGTATATAGAATGTATTGGTAAAAATCACAATGCATTATATTTTATTAACATAATTGTAAATTAATGCTACATAAAAAATTATATCAGTTGCAAAATATAATTGTTACATGAAGACTTATACTATGTAAAATTTATTGGTATATAATAACTTTATGTTGTAATTAAAATAATAAGTTAAAAAATTTATTGGTTTAAAAAGCTTACTCATTTATCAGAAATCTTAATGTTATATCTTTCAGTTTCCAATAAATCAATATTCAAGATATACATTATAGCGTTAGATAGAAGGAATACTGAAAATAAATAGCGAAGACACAAAGTTTGGTTTGCGTGATTTGGAGATAAAAACTCATACGCAAACGTTTCTCGATGTGACTCGAGGGTTTCCAACTAAATGGAGTGTCTTACAGTGATCAACCTTAAAGGTTTGATTTACAGTGTAGAGTCTGATCACTTCTAGCAGATAGAACTAAATCTAAACAAGAACTATTTTTTCGGTTACAGAATATCGCTAAGAACACACTAAAGATTACAATATAGGCTTAAGTGTTCTAAGATCTGAAAGCTTGAGAGTGATAAGAGCGTATGAAAGTTTGGTAACCGGTGTTTTGAAACGTTTGAAGTGTATAGGTATTTATAGGACACTCTCAAAAATATATTCGGAGCATTTGGAATTCTTACCGTTGAAGTCGTCGTCCTTTTTACCATTTTTGGTGTCTGCAATAAGGATATAATTTACCTGCTCTAAGATCTTTTTCAGAAATGGAAACTCCTACGAAAAGTGGTTGACCAACTCAGTAGCTAGGTTCCAATAGCTTGAACTTCAGTGTAGAACTTCAGTAGACGGAAACTTCACACTTCAACATTTCTTGAGACTTTATTATTTCAGAACAGGACTTCAGGAGGTTGTCCTTCAGTATTGGCTTCTAACTGAGTTAAGAAAACTTCAGTGTTGGGCTTGAAACTTCAGTCTTGAGTTCTTCAGATTTGATATACCTATAAACTGAACTCCTTAATGCATTTTTTTAGGGGAAATTTTGGAATCTTAATCAAAACACTTGTAAATATTTCCCAACATTATATATGAATATAAATATAGATTAATGTGATCTTGCATACCAAAATTAATAATTTGAATTAATGCTGAAAATTCTAAGAATTAAGATAAATAGAATGAAGACTTTTGGTGATGCCACCTAAGCCTTGAATTAAGGTGGTGACTCCAATATGTATTCATTTAATATATAATATAGATTTATTTTAAGAAAATGGATAATTTTACCTCTTACACCTATAAAATTTAGTGTATGTGTATAATAAATGTATATATTGAACTTTTTAAAATGATTATAATTTTTTCATATTAAATTCGTTTATTGCACATCATATATCAAATTAAAACTTTTGTCAAAATCATTTAAGATGTATATTGGATATAGTTACAAAAAAAAAATTGTATATTTTTTTATCAAATTAAAAAAACAGAGGAAAGATAAAAAAGTATATTTTTAGAAATTGTATTTTTTATTATCACATTAAAAGAATAGAAGAAAGAAAAAAAATATATTTATGTAATAATAGTAAATTGTTAATTGGTAAACATGTATTTTGTAAGTTGCATTTTAAAAATAATGTAAATTAATATCGTAAGTGGTCACATTTTTAAAAATAAAAAAAATTACTTTTAAAATATTAAATTTTAATTTTTAAGATATAACACTTTTTTTTTTAATCTTTATTTCTAATTTTTAACAATTTTTTTTTTAATCTTTATTTCTAATTTTTAACAAATTTTAGCGGGACAGAAGAAAATATTAATTTATGAAAATATTAATTTATGAAGGTAGTACTTAAAATTGAAAAGCACTTATACGATAAAACTATGAATAAAATAAAAAATGGGCCTCATGAATATCATTTTACCGATGGGCTTTACAGTTCAACTTGGCCCACATATCCTCCTATATGTTTTAGATATTTTCGGCTAATTTCAACTTAGCCCCATTTATAAAATAATAGGCCTCCGTAATCCTAACTTAAAATTATAGATTCTTCTAGACCTATCTATTTTATGATTTTAATTTATCTATAACATTATTATTTGATTTTTTTCTTTTTAAGTAAATTAATATATTTACAAATTAAATTAATTAAATATAATAAATTAAGTGAGATTTAAATATCAATTCAAATTATTTTTTAAAAAGTGTGTCATATCAAAATTATTAATAGTTTCATAGACGAGCAATGAAAAAACAGTCTTTACTTCATAGCTTTAAAAAATAACACTCATTCCATCCACAAAAATTATCTATGTTTTGATTCGGCACAAATTTTAATAATATATTTTAATTTTAAAATATGTATTATGTGGAGTTTGAGTCTCACTAGATAACTTGTTTTAAATTGAGTTGTTTGAAGGTTGGGTCATACATAATATATTGTTTTAAACTGAGTTGTTTGTAGTAAATGTAGTGAGTCCACTTACTATAAACAATTTTTTTTAAATGTAAATCATTTTTGTAGTCATCTCGAAATAGTAAAACGTAAACCAAACAAGAAACTTCATTTTTTCTCCAATAAATTATTATAAGTCGCAATTGATTCAATAATTGGATTATTGGGAAAATCTGAGTTATTAGTATATGATTTTTCTTTTAACGATAATTTTTTTCTTCTGGAGCAGTATTGGAGTTGGGATCCAAAATAAACTTGGGACTTTATTACTTGGATCATATTTGCAATCAAATAAACTTCACTTTTGACAAATATTGAGGTACATATATGAAAGGAATTGTTGACTATGAGATCTGTATAAGAAAGGAGAACGGTGTGAAATAGTTGGTTATTGTGACGACAACTATGCTAGTAATCATGGCACGTGTCTATCAACAACTGAAAATGATTTGGTGGGCGAAGGGAGTAATATAGACGTAAAATACAAAGGAAAACAAAAAAACCAGGTTGCAGCAAAGCTTCAAAATTTTGTTTATATAGTTGCGAAAATGAATACTAGTCCTATGTGCATTACATAATTTAGAGTATAATAAGCATAACAAACACCCCTTTGATAATTTTTCAAAGAACCCCTTTCATCAAAAAATTGAACAACAATGGAACACACTAATAATTATTGTAAATCTACAAAGAATAAATTTTGTTCAGCTTTTTTCTTCTTCTTCTGTTCTTCTCTTTTGGGGGGTCTGTCGTTTATTTCCTCGTCCTTTTCTTTTATTCTTTCCAGGTTTTATATGTGTGTGTATATATATATATTATAGTTGCTTCTATCTTCTGCTTTATAGGTCTTCTTTTTGATTTATGAGAAGTAAAGATTCATTTTTTATTATACTTATATTGAATTATGAGGGCATAAGTACGATTTTGATGATTTTTATCAATATTTTAAGTTGAAGGTTATAAGAGATTTTGATGTTATATTTGAAACTATCCATTTTTAATTTTCTGGACGTTTAATATAATGAAACACGTAAATCAGCTTAACTCTCATTCCTAATCTTTGTATTAAAATTTCCATTTGATTAATATATGGTTACTTGCTTATCTCGACAATTGCTCATATTGATACTTACAAGTTACAACTACAGTTTCTAACAGGGATCATCACATTTACGGACATATGTTTTTTATAACAATTTTTATTGTTGTTGATTGAACTTCTTCACGATCTTTTGCTGTTGCAAGTCAATTAATATATATATATACACATACTACTAATAATATTATTTAACGTTCCAGGCCAAGAAAGAGAGTCTACGAGAGAGTTCGTTTGCTGCCTGTCTGTGTTGTCTAGGCTCTTGAACAAGCCGACATGACCTAGCTTACTGACATGGATTCCTTCGCCGATCAAAGCTTTTCCGCCGATGATCTTGATCACTTCTTGTAGTTACAATTATCTTTAGAATAACTATCTTTCCGGTACCCATTTTTGTACGTTTATAAACTCTCTATTATGCTGAAAAAGATATCATTGGATTCAACACAGAGATTAAAAAGCTATGTGTTATATTTTAAAAATTAATTTTTTTTAGAAAAATGATCACTTTTAATAAAACAATTCAAAAATATAATGTGACTACTTTTAGCAGGACGGATGTAGTACAATTACTACAAAAATTGAATTATATAACAACGGAATAGTGACGAAATTTTTTTTCGTTTCTAAATTTTAACAGATTAACAACGAAATTGTTATGGAATTGTTGTAAAATTTTAGTAACATAATTAATGACGGAATTATCCGTTATTAAAAATTTAGTAATGAAATTTTATGTTACAATTCCGTTACTAAAATTGAAGAAACCATTCTAGAAACAGACATTCCGTTACAATTTCGTTGTTATTTATAGTAACGGAATATATTTCGTTGTTAAATTTTTTAGCAACCGTCAATATTACTACGAATAAATCCGTTACTAAAAATTTTAGTAACAAAATTTCTTGTTTTAATAAGGGAAAAATTCCGTTGCTAAAATAATTTGTTATTTGTAGTGAATATAATAAGAAATATATTTAATAAACTTTAGAAAACATAATTATATATTATGCATGCAAAAATGGAAGTTTTAATATAATTCGTATCGAGAGAATGAACAATATTTTAACAAAATCTATAAATATTGATTATTTAAATATGAAATAATAAGTACTTCTCCCGATAAACATGTCACTATTTATATTCATATGAGTTTATTAAAATAATAAATTTTGTCAAGCAAGAAAGAGTAATATTTTGTAATATAATGAAATACTATGTATGCATTATTCTAACAATAAGATCCAAGATCAAAAATATAATGCGATTCTTATTTCATTACTAAAAAATTGTATTTCATGTATTATTATGATGCATTCAACTCAACGTACTAACGTAATGTATAATTTAGATAATGTATTTTTAAGTATTAGATTATGCATTTTGAATATGGATAGTAGATTGTACAATAATTAATAGTAATTCATATTGATTTTCATTTCTCATAAAGTATGTTTTTACTTGCATGATCTTCACCTATATATATAAGTTACATTTGTAGTAATTTATAAGAAAAAAGGAACTTGGTGTGTAACCTTGCTTGGTTAAAATAAAATATGAAGAAGCAAAAGTATTCACCATATGACAGACAAATATATAATAATGTACACAATCAACTCCATTTCAAGAGATTAATTAACCCATTTAATTAAAACTGTGAATACTTTATTAACGTTGGGATTTAACTATGATAGAGAAAGGGAGTATAAGAATTAGTCCTAACAAGCAGTACTTTGATCATATGTAAATATCTGAAAACGTGCACAATCTATATATATATATATATATAATGCTGGAACCAAGAATTTATTTGAAGGACTGAAGTTACACCTTAATTACAATAGTGGAGCAGAAACATGTGACAGTTTCATCAGCTGTACTAACTACCAAGTGACAACAATAGAACTATAAATCACTACACACACACACACATATATATATTGCAATCTATGATGATTTCCATTTATATATAACATAATATCAACAATGATTGCACACTTATATATTTCTTCTATAAACTGTACAAAATAACCACTATATATGCAACACTTGTTAACCAAATACTAGTCAGTAACTCCATAAGGAATCCAACTCTGAAATATTAGGGCTAAAACACACATCCTCCTCCTCACCAACTGCCTTATTCCTTTCACTTTCTTTCTCACGATTTATCATATCTGCTGCTGCATTTTCGATGCTGATTCCGGTGTCTTGAGATGGGCTGATAACGGAGTTATTATTCGAAATCGCCTCCGTTTTGTACATTCTGCTCTCAGGCTCCTTTCCACCTATATAAACATGATGAGGTGCAAGAATTCTTGAATTTGGGATCTCATCACCTCCTTTGATTATGGGAATGCTGGTGAGATACCAATGTTCATGAACTGGTAAGAATGAATTGATATTTGCCATTTGGGTAGAGTAAATATCGGATTCCGGGTTGAGATTATAGGGAGTGGAATCATATTGATTTTGGTTGTAGCTATTTATTTCCAAAGGAGGATGGTGTTGCTGCGAGTCTTGTAACATCAAAGCTGGATTTATTTGATGAGTAGGTGCAGAACTCGAACTAGGGTTTCCAGTGGGAGAAGAAGAATATGGCAGCTGTGAAGTTGGGGTATCATTATCATCTACTAGAAAATGATCCACAAATGAGTCGACTCTTGGATTTGTTTGAATATTATTCTTGTGGAAAACTCTGCAAACAACCCATTTGTCCTGGCATCACATGGGAGATTAAACAGCAAGTTCAGATCAGTTTCACATTACATCGAATTGTACATGAAAGGATCGGATATGTAAAATAGTAATTGAAGTGGAAGAAACTAGTTTAGATATAGTACCTTTGCATGAGGGGAGAGGTTGTAGGCAGAAAAGTCAGCATGGAGTCTGTATTCGTGAATGACCCAATTAGTTTTCTCTCCTTTAGGAGCTCTGCCTTTGTAGAAGACAAGTGTTTTTTTCATGCCAACAATATTCCCCATTTTGGCCTTGCGAATTTCTTTATCTTTACCAGTTGCCTTCCAATATCCTGATGGTGTTGCTCTATTTGTTCTTGTTCCTGATGGGTACTTTGTTTCCTTCTCGAAGAAAAAGAAAAGCTCCTTTTCACCTCTATTCTTCCTCCTCATCTCTATAACCATATCAAAAAAAATAAGCTTCCGAATTAATATGTACTACCTCTCCTTGATGAAAATAAACTTCCATGTCCATAGGAATTAATTAGAGGAAATTAAACATATATGCATGCATACACTCAAACACGTACGATCGATCGATCATATGTATTTGGTGTGTATAATTAAAGATGATGGAAGAAGATGATGAAGAAACATTTGAAAGAGGAGAAGGAAAATGTAGAGTAATTACGTGGTAAATCCCAAGGTTCACACTTATTGAGATCTATATCCCCAATAGCTACTGCTCGAAACTTTGTGTTGGTGGCCTTTTTGAGAAGATAGTGAATTATAAGCTCCCAATCGGTAGGGTTAAATCGAAAGCCTGGAGGCATCTGATCCACAGCTGATGTTGCTGATTCATACTCTTCTTCTTCTTCTTCTTGTGCTGCTGCTGCTGCTGCTGCTTCCATTTTTGGCAACAGCCAACAGTGCTAGTTAGTCGAAAGTAATGAAGCGTAATGGTAAAACAAAGGTAAGCGATAATGGAGGCGAAAATAGGGGACACGATTGAGGTTATTATATAGAAGAGGTGTGAGTTGCTTGGGGTGAAAGGAAAGTACATGGAATTTCCTAATTAAACCTCTATATATATACTATAATATATATATTTCAGTTTATAGAGAATTCCTCTCTAATTCATGAATCAGCACAATAATATTCTATTTTATGAGATAGAGAGAAAGAGAATGATAGTTGGCCTTTTCAAGAAAAGTGATGTGCAAGTGCTGCTTTTCTCTGCTGATGTCACCTTTAATGTTGTGTTGGTAGCGCGTGAGTTCACATTCGTAAAGAGCTCTGGCCAAATAGTACCATCGGATCGGTACATTCTACTCTCTCCGTCCCACGAAAGTGGTCCACCTTTTTCTATAAAGCACCCTTAGTTGGTCCCATTATTAATGATACATTTACTTATTGAGGTGTTCTAATAATAATAGCTCGTTTTCAAAAAAATAAAATAAAATTTCTCCATCCCAATAAACACGACACAAAACTTTTGGGCGCGGTTACTAAGAAGAGTGTATAAAGTAGTGTAAAAGTGATAAAGGTGGTAGGGTTCACACCTTTTTAAAGCGATAACTTTTACTATTTTAAAAATGTGTCAAACTTAGTGGGACGTCTCAATAAGGGAATTGTGTCAAACTTAGTGTGACGGAGGGAGTATATTTTACCCTTAAAAAGTTAGTAATTTTATTAGCTTAACCACTTTACACACAAAAAATCATTTTCTTAATACCCGTGCCGAAAAACAACGTGTCATAAATAATGATAAGATAGTGATGGAGTATTATAACAAATATTTATAAAGTTAATTAGCTAGCTTAAAAGATTCTAACATTAGTTTAGTCCTCTCTAAATGTGGATTACTCATTACCTATACAAAGATGTTTATGACTAATTCTGAAGAAATTGGGTAATAAACTATAGTGTGCGATAAAGAAGGAACTTGACTTGGAAAAAAGAAATCAAGAAATTGCGTGTTGGGACTATTTATTTTATATATGTAATATATTCGACCCTATTTTGTTAGTGCAAGTGGGATGAATATGAAAATCGGGAAGGAGGCATCATCACACGCTCTAACTATGTCATGAATACAATATGTAATTAATTTTTAGCTCCTAAGGACATTGCTTGAAAGCATTGAGATTAATTACATGATGATGATGATGATGATGATGAGGATCATCTAGTCTAGTCTAATTTAAAAACCAAAATAATTTCATCACTGCAGGATAATTTATTTTTAATGTCCTTCTTTGGCTTTGGCTTTTGCATGCGATTCGTTGAAATTCAATTGTATGTAATTTAATTAGTGTTAAAAAATTAATCTGTCTGCACCAATATCGATCTATATCGATCAAATCTTGATTGAATATCCTATTTAGTCTTTCCCTTTTTTCGTTTGATTGTATTCTTTTTGGGTAGCTACAAAGTTTTTGCATTTCAAGATATGTACCAGCTGGTTCGAAAATTTTAAAATTGGAGAATGAAACAACATTTAGTCATGATAGATCTGTTATTCTCTTAGAAGGAAAAACCTAAGAATTTCGTTATTATACAACAGATTGATCATGTCTTCAATCTTCATCCATTGAATGGTGACTGCCTAATAGCAGTTACTCCCTCTGTCTTATGTGGTCATGTTTTTTTTATTGGACCGTCATACTAAATGGTTATTTTCTAAAAAAAAAATAATTTACTTTTAAAATATATTACTCCAACTTTTTTAAAACACAACATTTTACTTTCTTAAATTTCGTATTGAACCCTTTGTGGCCCATTTAGCGGGTCTCGGAGGGGTATTATATTGCTATTAGAAATATGATGATAGCATTAAGTCCCATCAAATCCGTGCCAATGATTAATTAGCGGATTTTAATCGTCAAGAAGAACGCGTTATTACTATATTCCTTCCAAGTTTGAATGATCCAATTATTAGGGCAACATCACTTCCAAGAACAGCTTCTTTTTTTCTTTAATTAAGTTTAATTTTAGTTAAATCTTTATATGTTTCAATTAATTCCTTTATCAACAATACTCACATTTGTACTGACTCCCTTTATTATTTTAATATACTCATTTGAATAAAAGAGGAGTCAATACAAATGGGATGGAAGGAGTATAATTCAAGACCAAAAATGATGGATTCCAGTCTCAAATTTATTACCTCAAATATAAGCTGCTCTACATAAATGCCTATGTACCCTGGATTTGTAAACAAATAAAATAATTTTAGTTCGATTTGATATTAAATTCAAAATTTGGTAATTCTGGACTCCTGAGTTACAAAAATTTATAATTTTTCAATCTTGATTCCAGTCCCGAAAAAATTCGGGATTTAGATCGGGACCGGGAAAATCCGATTCTCGATCTCAAATTCTCATCCCTGCTGGAAATTGTTTTCCTTTAAAAGTTACATTAGAAGTTATTTTCGCATTATTTTAGTAATTAACTATAACATGTTATGGAATATGTACTATAGTATTTAAAGGCATTAGCTAAAAATGACGAGAAGAGATCAATATTTTTTTTTTTTGCTTTTTGTCCAAGTCTTCAAAATCATAAAGGAGGCTGATAGACACCAATTCTTCAACTTCAAAGGTAAGAATGATTACGAATAGGAACGTGTTTTGATAAATCAATAACATATATATTTATGTATTGGGCGGTGCAAGTTGCATATAATTAGTGAACAAGCTATACATATTTATCATTACAACAACAACGTACTTTTATGACCTATTCTCTTCCTGCACACTAAATCTCAAGGGAAAGATGATTACGTCGTAAAAAAAAATATTTCTCCTTCGGTCACATTAAACTTGACACATTTTTTTTATTGGGACGTCCCACTATGCTTGACATATTTCAAAAATGGTAAAAGTTATCTTTTCAAAAAAGTGTGGACCCTATCACATTTATCACTTTTACACTACTTTATACACTCTCTTTAATAACCGTGCCGAAAAAAAAGTGTCAAGCTTAGTGGGAAGGAGGGAGTAATATTTACCCTTTTTTAAATAAACCCTATTTACATAAGATATTGAAAAACTGAGCTAACCCTAGCAATAAATCATAATAAAATTTTTTGAATACTAAATATAAATATTCATAAATTGAAGATATACATACCCCTACTTAATGCCAAATTAAAAATGGTAATTCAATTCATAATGATATGGATGAATATCGCATAGTTTATATCTTAATTATTTTTATTTATAAAATCATTAATTATATATTTTTATATGAACATGCCATTATTATAAAAAAATGTGAGTACCACACAATTAAGGACTCTAAGCTGACAGACCAGGCTCTGCAAAGGACCTTTTCCTTAAATGAACTAGGGTCCAAGAAGATAGTTTTGTTCTATTTAAGGTCTGGGACGATGTGTTTTAGAGGAACAAAACACTGTCATGTGTCAAAGCGCTCCTGACATAGTTTAGAATACCTGCTTGCCACGTGAAAAGGTGATAACAACCTGACAGGACAATTGATGTTATTGGAGAGGATTTGGTTAATTGTACCTCCTGTCTGGAGTTGTTATCAATATGGTATGACATTTATACCCCTCGTATATCTAACTATATATACCCATTATTTCATTTCATATACAACTTCTTCAATTATTGCATATTGTTCTAGCAAGTTCACTGCATTACACTTCAAACTTCATAGACTAACTTGAGCGTTGAAGTCTCTTCCTGGAGAAACCCGATCCTTTCTCTGGTCTTGTCTTGCAGGTCCCGACCTCGAGTACAAATACAACCACGTGACAACACTCAATTCGTTAAACTTAAAGTATGAACTCCAAACTTCTTGAAGTTTTCAAACTTTCACTCATTTATTTACTGTGGATTAACCTGTGATCCAACGCAGCTAAGTGTAGAACAAAGTGGAGATAAAAATGAGTTAAAACATCAAAAGTTTAAAGTCTTTCCGTTAAACCCAAATTATAGATGTACTGTAAGCCCAGATAGCTCTGGTCTCAATAGATATAAAGAGTATGGGTCGGCCCAGATAAAAGCTCCAGGCCCAAATTGGAAACTTAAAACATTTTAGCTTAGATTATTACAGATGTTAAGTTTAACGTCCCAAATTGGAAACTTAAAACATTTTAGCTTAGATTAAACGCTTTTAATCAAATTAAAGTTCTTATCAAGATTTTTAACTTAGAATACATATATATTACATATGTTTACGCAAATAATATTGAAAATCTTTATAGAAAAAGAAAAATGTAAAAAAGATTTTAAAAAAAAGTACTACAGTAGTTCTTTTCTGCCAAAAAAACGTTAGAGAAATTCAAAACTATATAATTTATTTCTCTGTAATGGACCGTTAATTTGAAATTGATTGGAAATCACCATCAAAATTGATTTCCAGATTGTAAACTTTATTTTAATAAATACAGATTTATACATATGTACTTTTGTCAATTAAATGAAATTGTAGTGAAGTTATTAATTTTGATAAAATTAGGTGAATTGAAAAACACATTTTTAGTTAGATGGTCCTTTCTCTCCATGAATGTGCACATGTTTAAAGATACTCCTCATAAACTTCCTTTTTCATTATCTATGATTGATGATTTTATTTATGAGCCTCCTTTTAGAATAAAATAAAAAGAATTATGACCTAATCGAATATTGAATAAAAGGCCAACCACATATATTTTTATGTATCTAATTAAAATAAGAGATGCAACATTAATTGTTTCGCAATTTTTTAGCACATAATTTGTTGTTAGCTATGTAAGTAGGGATGAAATCTGGGCGGATATTATCCGCCCGATCCGAAACCATATCCGATCGAAATTTAATTTGGGATGAAAAATCAATATCCGGTAAAATTTGGATTCGAATCCGAAAATTTGAATCCGGATCCGGGATCCGATTCGAATTACATAATATTCGCCCGTATCCGAAATTTCCCGTATTTTGTCGGATATTATCCGCATAATAAATCCGGATATCCGAATTTTTTAAATATTTATTATTTATATTATATATATGTGTGTGTAACAATCTAATTTTAATTTAGTTCCTAAATATTATTTTAAAATTTAATTATGAATGTGTGGAATTATATATATCACTAGAAGAAACTGAACTTTTACCCTCACTATAATAATGTGTGAGCATATTGTCACACATAGTGTCACTTAAACTTTGTGTGAGCATATTGTCACACATAATTGTCACTTAAACTTTGCAAACTACTTTTTGCCAATTTTGAATTCTCGAATTATATTTCAAGATGTATATTTCATTATTGGTAGATATTTTGTGTTTAATTATTTAATTTATTTTGTACTTTCTTGATCCTAAAAATTATATTTTTTTAATTGATACAATTCTTATAATTTGTATTAGTTCTTTTATAAAATATTGCGTCAACAGTTTTTGTATGAAATATATTATCCGATTATATTTATTCAAATCCGATTCGGATCCGTACCATATCCGTCCCGTGTCCGTATCCCGAATAATCTGAAATCGTATCCGAATCCGGCTTTCCCGTATCCGAATTCGAATCCGAGAAAAAAATATGGATTAGGATACAGAACAAGCACTATCCGCCCGTATCCGATCCGTTTTCACCCCTATATGTACGTACGTGTTGATCATAGACAACAGTTGTTGATGGTCCTCTGCAAAATTGCTACCAATTATTAATTAATAATCCAAAAAACTAACCAACTAGTCCAAAAAATATACTCCTATGTAATAGGAATATGAAACTAAGATTATGACTAAAGAAATTACAATCACATGATAAGAAGTTATTATTGGTGACATAAAAATATTTAATACTCCTTTCGTTCCTGTTAAGAGGAGACGTTATTTTTTGATACAAGATTTTAAAAAAGTTGAAAAGTTATGTAAAGTAGTATATGAATATATACTATTTAAATTTATGTGTGTAAAAAAGTATACGAAAAATGAAATGTTTCAATTTAATAAATGGTCTACAAAAAATACGTCTCATCTTAATTAGTTGGGACGGAGAGAATACATTTTTTTGACCAATATTAATTCTTCCTTGGCCCTACTGCATGCTATCCATTCTTAAAACTTTTAATTCAACATTATATATCTCTATAAAACTATTTAACTTTCGTCATTATTTGATAATCATTATTTTCAACACAAAACAAACACTATGATATATATATATACATACTAAGAAATCCCAGTAAATTAAAGATTATTTTTTGATGTAGTGCAATGTTATATATTAATCTCACACCTTTAATATTGTGGATTATTTTAAATTAAACTTTTTTTTTATTATCTTATTAATCACCAAGATGATGATTACATCCAAGATTTGTCACCTAAAAACATGAGACAGGGAACAATGTTGTTACCTTATTGGTCTTGTTACAACAACCACATTATTTAGCTAGCTAGCTTTCATGACTTCTTGTAGATGTACTTAAATATTATAAAATGTCAAAGCTTTCTGTTCATTTCATTAATCATTGTTACTGATAATTATAATTATTAAGTACCCTACTGACTGGACATACACATGTGAAAAATTTCTTGATTAGATATCCTAATGTGACTTTTTTGTAAGAGAACCCACATGAACTTTAACTAGCTATATAGCTAGAAAACAAGATGCATGTCCAAGCATTAGAAAATGTGGACTTACTATCATCAAAGTGATTATACATAATGTGTGTGTTGGTCTACTCATATTGGGATTAATCATCAGAATTGGAGGACCCCCCTCCGGGAGATCTGATACCAATTGTTGGATCGGGAGTGCCCATCAGAATTGACGTACTGGCCCCACACACCAACACTTTCTTTCCCAGCCTGCTTTTGTCCTCACTGACAGGCTAACCCAGGACACTTCCCAGTAGGTCACCCATCATAGTATTGCTCCAAGCCAAGCACGCTTAACCTTGGAGTTTCTACTAAGGGGTCACCTGAAAAGATGATGCACCATGTTGGTATGAATAGTACTAATCAATTTATTTAACCCCTCGTCAACAATGGTAGTGCAGGCCCTTTTCGACTGAGGCAGGCCGCACTCCCATAAGTTCTCTCCGGTACGATACACGGAGGACTCCCCTCCGGGAGATGCTGGAGTCCACTTCCCAACATATATATATATATATATATATATATAATTTATATTAGTCGTTGTCCTCGCATGCACATCCCTTCAATTTTAACAGTACACAACTTGATGGTCGATACTACTATATATACATACATACGATTTAAATAGTGGTAGTATAAAAAATAATAATATCTCAAATCTCTTTAAAAGTAGTCACGTTTTTTATTGATTGTCTTATTAAAAACGGTCACTTTTTTTTATAAAAAAATTCACCTATAAATTTAAAACACAATATTTTATTTTATTAATTTTCCTATTGAATCCATTTTAATTGAAAGGAGAGAGTTCTAAAAGTTTAGAAACATTAAAAGAATGAAAAAGAGAGATGGGGGAGGGAGACGGGGACACACGTCAATCGCACTACTATTATTGATGTGTGTTTCAATTGAAGAAAGGAAATAAAGGAAATAAAGGAAAGCAGTGATCGAGCTGAGGGAAATTAGGGTATATATAAAGGCTTTTTAGCCTAAAAATACATAAATTTTAAATTGTGTTCATAAATACACCAATTTATTATATTATTTTTTTTTATCAGAAATTAAACTGCACAAAGTAGATAATTTTTAAATAATGTAAAAATTAATTAAATATTACTTTTTAGGTATTAATCTAATTCGTAATATATTTTTTAACCCTACACTCTACACTCTTCGGTTAGAGTTTGAACTAATACATTATATTAGAGTTTAGATTGATACTTAAAAAATAATCTTTAAGTAATATATATTTTGTTCCCACAATTGTTAAGTATTAATCTAAACCATTATATTAGCTATAGAATTATATTAATACCGTATCAAAGTTCATATTTAAAAAGAAAATTTGTTATAAGTCGATGTATATAGAGGCTAAAGATCCAGCCGCTGCACCAGCACCACCTGAAACTCCGTAGTGTCTGTCAGTGGGCCCCAATCCATCCAACCCAATTCCATTGTGCGGTGGCCCTCCGCCGCCTGCCACCGTGAGCTAGCAGTGGTGGGAGTTCAGATATGGAGTAGTCCATATTGGAATTATTATCGGGGGGTGGCGCGTGCTTTCATGCGGTCCCCGCCCTTGTTTGTGGTCCATTAAACCACAAGTTGACGCGTGGAAGGTGTACGTAAATCATGTCAGTGTTGCGGGTGATGTTAATAACCTCACTCACTCCCACTTCTCATCCACTTCTCCCTCTCTTGTGCGAATTGTTAGAATCAAATATAGACTTGTGGTAAAAGGATAAGCTTAATCATTTTCTTCATGCAATTATTTGTACTTTGTACTTGAGTATTAATAAATGAGTAATATATAGAAATTTAGATAGAGACTATACTTCCATTTACTTCTCTCTTCACCACATATCAGTCTAGCATTGACTTCTACCGAATAAAAATTTTCACCATTGTTCTTTGTAATTTGAATTGCATTGCCCCTTGTGTTCATATTTAGAATGGAACATATATATAATAATATAAAGTAATTCTTGCGTTTATAAAATTTCGGTACATTTTGCTATTTTAATTTGTCTATAAAAAATATTTACACTTCAAACTTTTTATTTATGATAAGTTAACTCACTCTATTCAATACACAACTCAATTAAAAATAATAAATTTTGTGAGACATAAACTTCATTGAGTTCACCCAATACACAATTACTTAAAAGTACTCCTTCCGTCCCGCTAAAGTAGGTCACGTTTTCCGTTTGGGACGTTCCACTAAATTAGATCACTTTCTATTTTTAGTAAAATAAAGTATATTGGAATTTGTGCCATAAAAGAATACACTAATACACTAAAAAACAAAAAATATTGATATTCGTGTCGGAAAAAATGTGGCCTACTTTAGCAGGATGGAGGGAGTAGTAAATTAGGTGGGTCCCAAACTATAATAATCAAACACTCTTACATAAAATCAACACATGTTATTAAAATTAGTATTGATTCAAAATATCAATATTTTTAGTGACGGAAGAAGTAGGAAAAATTGGAATTAGTAATAGTTTTGATAAAAATATATATTTGAATAGGTGATATAGAATAGAATAATGGGTGGTTGTGATGAATTTGTCGGAGTAGAAAAGCAAAGCCAACGAGGAAACGGAGAAAAGTCCAAAATATTAGCCTTCATATCAAAACAGAACCAACCATATGATATGATATGATTAATGTCCCAACGTCAATCACTACATATATATTACTATTAGATAAATAAAATTGTGCTTATTTAATTTGCTAATAAATCAACCATCCAAAGTTTTTGTCTCATTTGACGTCTGTTTATAATAAATAGCGACTGCTGCAGAGAGAGGACTGACTGGAAAACAAACTAACCTATGATTGGATTCCGGAAATAAAATACTACTCCCTCCGTCCCGTTAAAAGCGGCCACAAGTGAATTGGCCCTAAAAGTATGAGAATAAGAAACTAAAGTATTGTGTGTGAATAAAGTAGGAGTGATATATTTTTAAGGTAAAACATTTTTCTTTTTAGGAAAGTGACCACTTTTAGTGGGACGGCCCAAAAAGGAAATATAACCACTTTTAACGGGACGGAGTTAGTATTAATTAGTGAAAAAAGATGGAGTAATTTAATCCCATGTTAGTTTTGATCATTACCCGCCGGTTCTTCCATTCTCGTCAGTCGTGAACCGGCCGCAACGACGTCGTTCCCGATGATTCCAAATTTCCGCTGCTGCTTACATAATTACATTACATTACATTACAAGAGCAAAAAGTCCCGCTTTTTAATGCTGTACCCTCTGCTGACATGATTGTACTTCATTCATTTCCTGCTTCTTCTACTCATTTATCGTATCACCTGCCTGCATCAAATCCTTAACTATTTTATCATTTTCATTAAATCTGGGAAGAAATGTTGTCTTGTTATACCTATCATAATCACAATAAAATATTTGGTGAGATATTTGAGTCCATAAAAGCCTGCATAAATAATTGAAGTTTTAGAAAATAAAAGATCCATTTTTTTTTAAATAATAAAATAGAGAAAAAGATATTTAACGTGGGTAATGCCTTTAAATGAATAGATGATAATGTGACTTTTTTTTGGTTAAAATGAATAATGAAAGTGAAGCAGATAAGATAATAATATATTAAATTTTAATGCTATAAATTCATGAAATTTACCATTTGTTAGTTAAACAATTTTTAAGTTTTAAAATTTTGGCAATGGGTAAATCAATAAACCCCCAAGTCTAAAGTTTGACTTATTACTAAATGACATTGTGTTTATTTCAGGTTGATTTTCTGAGTCATTAGTTCACCAAGTAAAATAAAATAAAATAAAGAGATATTAGATCGCAAAGACAAGTAAGGAATGTGTATTTTCTCTTACAGTTGCAGTGAATGTCTCGAGAAAGGATTAATCGTTCTAAAAAAGTTGGACCAAGCACGTATTTTAAGTAAATAATGATTCGATAGATAGAACATTTATGATTCATGTGCGGTTGATTTGGCATAAAAAAAAAACGGTGGCACAACACAAAATAAAGAGTTGAAAGTACAAATTAAGTTAATATTATTAAATGTAAGGAAGAATTGATTGGGGTGTGCAATAATTTGGAGGAGCATGTCATGGTGATTATTTGCAGTGGAAGTGCTTCCCTTTCCTTCCCAAACCTCCCTATATATACACATATACGCTGCAGTTTTTGGAAAAAGACCCCTCCTTTCCTCATTACAACTCAAACATGGCGTTCCATGACCACCATGACCTCTCCCAACAGATTCCCCTCCACCTCCCCCGCTACTCCGATCCCCACCACCCCTCCTCCTCCGCCGTCTTCCACTCCATCCTCCCCGATCACCACCCTTCCCCGGACGACAAGCCGCCCCCCACCTCCTCCGCCAACACGTGGCTCAACGCCTCCACCCAACACCACCAGTGGCTCCCCACCCAAAGTCAACCCAGCCCCACGGACAACAGCGATCACCGCCAGGACAGCGGCGGCGGAGACACCAGCAACGCCTCCTGGGAGAAGGAGAGGTCCAAGGCCGACATCCTTAACCACCCCCTCTACGAGCAGCTACTGTCGGCGCACGTGGCCTGCCTCCGCATCGCCACGCCGGTGGACCAGCTCCCCAAGATCGACGCCCAGCTAGCTCAGTCGCACCAGGTCGTCGCCAAATACTCTCTTCTCGGACACGCCCAACCTCCCCTCGACGACAAAGACCTCGACCACTTCATGGTACACGCGCCTTTTCTGAAATTCCCCCTCTCCTCGTCAAAACCGTGTCTTTCTCTTTGGGCTTTTGTTAGATGGGTTGTTCGACGGAATTTGGTTTCCTGGGCTGTGTGTTTTGATCTATTTTCCACGACTGATTTCACGTTTCATATGGAAAATTCATGACGTATTTTACTGAAAAAATCGAAACTTTTTCTGTCCGCCACATTGTGTCCTTTTATCCCTCACTCTTGGAGCAAGCGCTTCCTGATTTTGCTCAGATTTGAAGTTTTTAAAGAAATCGTGTTATATATATATATTGCTGATTCTTCTGTATGTCCATGAAATAATTTTCTGTGTCAGATGCCTTCAACGTTCAAAAACATCTCCTTTTTAACAGTTGCTGTTAATTGTTAAGATTCAGTACTTTTACAGCTGAACTGCATGAAATTAATGCTTTTGCCGAAATTAATTCTTGCAAGTAAAGCAAGACAACCTAAATGGTAGATTAAAATACCCCTATTGCTTGAGCTATCAATATATTCAGCTAAGAATATTCTGATCAGACATCCTTGAACTACTACCACAGTTCAGTTGCAGAGTTCAGCAATAAATCTGTTTATCCACTTACAGCTGCATTTGTGGAGATCATTAGTTAAGAACATATGGTCGCCCTTGTGTTCGGAAATACAGTTTCACCCTATTATTCTTGCTCTCGATTCGTCACATTAAGCAAGTTGAACCATCGTCGACGTATTTTAGAAGGCTGTAAGTATAAACCATTAAAGATGTGTTAGGAGAGGAGGATTGAAGATGATGACTTATCCATGGCCGCTTTGGTTTGATGATATTTGTGCGCGCCGTGATTCTTGGAGTAATACGGTTGTTGCTTGGTTCCTTTAGTGTAGGGAATATCTGGTTGTCTCTACAAAAGAGGAATCTTGTTGTCCTTAGTCAACTAATAATTGAAACTCTATATTTTAGTGCTTTGGAGAATCTCTTTCTTGATGTAGCTCCACTTTCTGCTTTATCTCCTTCTGATTCTTCAAGTTTCTTTCTTCTGAAATGGTATTCATTAAGAAATTCCCTCTACTCAAATTAGCATCTGAAAATGGACTAGAATTATGGGTGTCTGTTATTAAATAAATATTTATACAAGCAAGCTCACCCAATGTTGCTGTTCCTTTTAGCATTGATCTTCTATGTTGTCTTACCTCTGTTTCTTATTTCCTTTGGTGTAGACACATTACCTTCTCTTGCTGTCCTCTTTTAAAGAACAACTTCAACAGCATGTTCGAGTCCATGCAATGGAAGCAGTCATGGCTTGTTGGGAGCTTGAGCAGTCATTACAAAGCTTGACAGGTTATAATCTTATTGCTTCTCTAATTTTGATTTTATGTAACTGTGGTAAGGACACACAATCAGAATAGGCAACTTTAGCTCTACATTGGTATTAACCAATCTTACATCATTGCAATTTGGATTCTTGATTCTTTTCAAAAATATCTTCACAGGAGTAGCACCAGGTGAAGGTACAGGAGCAACCATGTCTGATGATGATGAGGACCAGGCAGAGAGTGAGATTAACTTGTTCGACGAAAGCCTAGACGGGCCGGATAGCATGGGATTCGGCCCTCTCGTCCCTACTGAGAGCGAGAGATCCCTCATGGAACGAGTCAAACAAGAGCTGAAACATGAGCTTAAACAGGTGAAGAATCACTCGTCTCAATGGTGGTGCTTTACCATAATATAGGTTTTATTTATCCCGATTCGTAACCGTCTTTTCTTTATAGGGTTATAAGGAGAAGATTTTCGACATCAGAGAAGAGATTCTTAGAAAACGAAGAGCCGGAAAACTGCCTGGTGATACTACATCCTTGTTGAAAGCTTGGTGGCAGTCACATTCCAAGTGGCCATATCCAACAGTAAGTGTTTGGCCTCAAAATCTTAAATCCATTTTAACAATATATGATGCAATACCTTGTGTTAAATTCTATTTTACATTCTCTGTTAGGAGGAAGATAAGGCAAGACTAGTGCAGGAAACAGGGTTACAGCTTAAACAGATTAATAACTGGTTTATCAACCAAAGAAAAAGGAATTGGCACAGCAATCCTTCTTCTTCATCATCTCAGAAAAGCAAGCGCAAGAGGTAACCTAATCTCTTCTTTTTATCGATGTCTAGACTCGTTAATACGATCACTTAATCATTGGATGTAACAGTTCTGCAGGTGACAAAAACACCTAACCAGCATTTTGGTGGATGAAGAAGAAACACAGTTTACGAATTTGGTTGTTTATAGCAGTAGGCGCGAAACCTGCATTATTCTCGACTAAGGATGGAACGAGAAACGATGATCGATGTGCCTGTTAACAACAAAAACAAATCTGGCTGATACTATAGATCCTTCAAACATATATATGATCAGCCACTTTAATTAGAGTGTTAGTTTTGAGATATTTTAGGGTATATATATAGTAGATGAAAGTTTGGGGCATGAAAAAATTCCTATGTTCTGTATATTGATCACTTTCTGTATAAAATTCTGATTTTTGAAGCCTTGCTTAGATGATTGGGTAATCAAGATCAACCACATTTTCTATACAAACCCTAATTGGATTGAATCACTTAAATCAATGTTTGAGTATTTATGTTCATCAAAGAGAATTGATTGGAATATTTGAATTATTATCTGAAAGGTACTTAGCTGCAGCAGATCTTAGAGATTAAAGATGGTGAAAGTGGAATAGGGAAGAAATTGAAAATTGATCAAAGATTTGACATAAAATTGTGTGGGGGTTATGGATATATTAAGGGTAAAGGTGTAGGATATTGAAGATAAGATGCAGAGAGATGGAAGAACGCATCCATATAATTGGGGATACCAGACAAGTGACATTTGTGAGATTAATTTTAAAATTAATCAAAATAAATTAGAATGATGACGTGGCATGGAAAGTGAACACTTCAATTTGAAAGACCAATATACATAAATATAGAGTCACAACCTTTGAATTTTGATGATCATTGATGGAAGCGAAGCTCGTGGAGGATGTGTGCAACAACTCGCAAACCCTCTTCATGATCGCCGGCGCCGCCGAAGTTGAGTGCATATCCTTCCGGGCAGGGCCGGCCATTAAGGTGTCTGGATGTTATATAGAATAGGGCCTAAATTTTTATTCATCTCCAATTATTTTCAGAATAAGAAGCAGCATACATGCAGCAGAAACTAAAAAAGCTATTTAGCAATCCTCGACGTCTAATTTTGCACTAACTTCACAAAACAATTTGCATATTTGATTTTATATTTTGTAAGACATTGTCGTAATATATTATTATTTGTAAGTTATATTTTAATAAAATTTAAGGACCTAATTTTATAATTAACACGGGGCCTCGGTTTTGATTGAGCCGGGCCTGCTTCTAGCGAATACTGAAACTTCACGGAGGCGCTCTTGTTCTGTTTCTTGCAATAATTACAAACTTTCTCATCAAATTCTTCCATTTAGGCAGCCCTGCCACCACCTCCGGAAACTCCCTCATTCCCACGACGGCGATTCGCCAGCCGTCGTCTCGTCGTATTTTGAAGGGTAGGCTTGTGTTTATTGAGGTCTGGCCATGCATAATTAATAATGATATTCAAATAAGAGAAATATAAGCTTTGGAGGGAATTTGGAGGGAATAATGTGTGTGTATATGTTAGGTAAATATAATATTGAAAATGCATATGAAACGTTGGGCGTGTGAATTGAAGATATGGGGATAAGGTGAAATATCTAAGAAGTTGTGAAGAGAGTGAAAAAGGAAATATCGGAGCTACAACTTCAACTTATTATATAACATATGCAACTAATTAACAATTTGATAGACTTGTTTTGTGACCACTTCATTGGGGGAAGAATTAAATCCAAACAAATAGTAATTACATATTATTATAAAAGACAGCGTGCATGCATATATCGTGTTATCATAATTTATGGTATTATTATAATTTTATTTTAAAGAAAATTCGAGTTGTGTTTATTGAGAGCTCAACACAACAAATGGTTTAAGAAGCCACAACGTTTGTATATCGGGTAAGATCTTGCTGTCCGAAAGACCGCGCCTGAAGGGAGACGTTCGCTGCGGATGGAGTGGTCTTCCAAGGGAGAGACGGAGCGCATGAGACCGAGTCAGGCCGCGAGCCGCATTGTAGCGCACGGTCTCGGTATCTCTTCCTTTTTTCTTTTTCTTTTTTAATTTTCGTATATATTTTTAAAAATTATTTATTAAATTTATATCTATAAATATACCACACTACATCTCATTTATCCCACAACTCATTCTTCATATTCATCTACTTTTCATCTATATCATCTCCTATATTCAACCCACAAAATGTCTTCTTTCGATACCGATTCCGATGACAAAGTTAATGCCCGATTTATGGAGGTAACATGAAATTTTATCGAGGTGGCTTGATAATATTTAGCATCCATTAACACACGCTTCCCCCGACGTTCACTCAAAAAGAAAAAAGAAAAAACTATGTCCACCGGGATCGAGATTATATTGGAGAACGTTTCTACAACGATTACTTCTCCGAAAATTCAACATGGGGAGACAACATGTTCCGACGTCGCTTTCGTATTCAGAGATCGTTATTTCTTCATATCCTCACGATATTGGAGAATCGTGAAAATTACTTCCGACAATGGGCGAATGCTACCGGCCGTCAAAGGTTCACGCCACTACAAAAATGCACGGTTGCAATAAGACAACTTGCAAATGGAGAAGGAGCATATCAATATGATGGGTATCTTAGCGTCGTCGTGTCAACATGCATCGAATACCTCAAAAAAAATTTGTGGTGTCGTTGTTGAGGCTTTTGGTTCTCAGTATTTGAGGCGACCCAACCAACAAGAATCCAACGGCTAAACGAGCTCGTTTCAAGGTTATGCAAGAAGCGGCACGCACGGGCGTCGGACGAGCATTCGGAGTATCCAATCTCTGTGGGCAATTATCAAAGGTTCGGCACGCCTTTGGTTTCGCGAGCATTTATTCGACATCATGTATGTTTGCATTATTATGCACGATATATTGTACTCCTATATATTTAAATTATATAAAAACATTATTTTAAATAAATTACAATTATATTTATCAAATTAAACAGTTGTTATATTAATATTCTCTTCATTGATAAAAAAATATGTACTCCCTTTGTCTCATTATTTATAGCACGTTTCATTATTATAATACATTCAATTGAATATACAACGTGTCATAATTAGTGGGACGGATGGATTACATTTTTATATATTAGTCCGTTAACGAAAAACTTGCTAGAAATTAAGTAAGAACGTTACATGTCAATATGTCATACTACTTGCTAGAGTATTCACATTAGCAATCGAACTGGGCCTATCAATAGAAAGGGACAGCACAGATTAATTCAAATAGGCCTATTGATTGTTGTGGAACACATTTTGACAAAAATATCCCCTGCCTACGATTCATTTGATTAACAAACTGGTTTGAACCCAGGTCCTCAGATATTCATCATTTAATCTTGAAAAATTATATGGGGATATTATATTTATATTTATTTACATGGGCAACTAAACATGCATGTGGTACCTACCTTTCAAATAATTATTATAAGAACAAGACAAGTGTGCAATGGTATATATTCTCGATGTAATTATAAACATCAAATCGAAGATGCATAAGTTTTTTCTCAACTACTGACTTGTTTAATTACATGTTCACTTAGGCCTTGTACGAAATCGTCTGAAGAAACAAAGAAGATATCTCTACTTATTCGACTTAACAAAAGTGTTTTTCGATGCCTTGAAATTGTCGATCATCATCATTCATTATCTACTTAACGATTTTATTTCCTACGAAACTAAAAAGACAAGCTAATTATAAATAAGATTAGCTACAGTAATTTATTTTTGTGTTCCACACTAAAACCCCTTATTTCGAAATCGGAAACGTGCAAGACAGTTTCGATGTCAAACCGATGGTGTTTTTAGAATCGCCTTAAAAAATGATAAATTTTAAATGAATTGACAAGTTAAAATATAATTTTATAGGTTATAAACTATAGTTTTATATATTGTATGAGATAAATTGAATTAGGGATAAAAAATATTATTATAATAAATGTTGATGAACCAATAATTCACGGTTTTTGAACATTTAAAATCAGAATCGAACTATTCCCTACATAGTTATGGTTCGAAATCGAATCATTGGGGATGATTACGGTACCTAAAACCGCCGGTTATGATTTGGTTCTATCGGTTACGCTTCTTTTGAACATCTCTATATCTTACTATCAAATTCTAATTAATTAATTAATTTTTTTACAATTTCAATTTTATATATTTTAATTTAATATTGTTACTTAATTACTACTACAAGTTCTCATCCCATCAGATAAGAGTATATAAATGTCATTTTTAATTAATTTTTATGGTCAATTAAATTCAAAAACAAAACACACATCCACACACACATATATTTATATATATATATAAATGTATTTTTTTTGAAATATATAAATATTAATTAGTGACACTAAATCACATCCCAACTAATTATTCCCCTAACTCTATACAATTAAATACATGTTCCCTTGTGTTTGGCTAATTAATATTGACAAAATATAGTTTAATTATAATTTGTTTAATTAACAGCTTTTAATCTTCAATATTACAGAATAACTTAATCTTCTTTTATATATAGATTTATAAGTTCTTTCATCTTAAAAAACGAAATGAATTATTTGACAGAACTCTTAGTATATCTTTCTTTAATTAGTTATGCCGGTGATTGGTCTTTAACGGATGCAATTATTGATGGTTATTCTGCTTCAATTGAATCAACATGATCTACTGTAAGTAAGGATACGTTTTCTAACATTATCACTCCAGTCTTGGATTGTGTTGTCTGATATAGGTTGTCTTATCTAATATCTCCCAAAGATACATGTCTTGGGTGTCACGGATATCCCTTCATCAAGAGTTGAAATTAGAGTCTACGTGGAAGGCCCTTCCAGCTCATTGAGACAAGGTTGCACCTAAAGATCAAAAGGTATCACGAAGGCAAATTACATATAACGAACCTGTGAATTTATTAGTAAAACGACATGTTGCAAATTAAAATTATAAAATGTTTGAATTCAAATGAGAGCAAAGTACCTAATTAATTATAATAAAAACAGTTATATTTCAAATTAGGCAGTCAAAAATGGAACTAATTTTATCGGATAATATATAGTGGGCAAAACCTAAAAACCCTTTCCTTTGTTTTTCATAAATAACATTGTCTGTTTCTACAAATATTTCAAAATAAGTTGCGTCTTGATCAGATAAATAAACGTTGCTTATTGTTAAATACTTTCTCAACTAAGTAAAGGGACCATGTTAAGAACTCTTACTCGTTCTATAATTTAGGAAAAATATACTGCACTTGTTTATCTTGAAAACATCCATTTTTGAGTTAATTGTAATAAAATGGAATGGTTATCCAAAACATTACAAAATTAATGTCTTAATAGGTGTTTCTCTCATTGTCAACGTGTAAGGTAACAAAGTAGCACTATATATTAATTAATATATATAGAGTATTTACAATAATCCCTACAAAAAAATAGAAAGAAAGTTACCACTCATAAAGAATGACGATTAATGCACGATTTGTATATGTGGTGAGTGAGTCACCAAGCGATTGAATGTATTACTCTGTCCCTCCGTTAAAAGTGATTACGTTTTTTTATTGGATTGTTCTATTAAAATTGATCATTCTTTTAAAAAGAAAAATATTTACCTTTAAAATACATTATTTTTATTTTTTTAAAATATAATATTTTACTTTTTTAATATTCGTGTCGGATCCTTTATGGCCGTATTTAGAGAGACTGACATAGTATAAGATTAGATTCATCAATAGTTGGTAGGTCCCATCCATTGTCTCTCAAATAATTCATGACCCCACCTCTATTATTTCTTGATTTTCTCCACGTTGTGGATCTTCTTTTTGGTTTTAAAATTTATTAGTAGAGTAACTAGTAATAAAAAACTTACAAGATCTATTCAATTTAAACTCGACCACGGATACTATTATTAGCCTGTCAAATGTTACATGTAGGTGTTGAATATTACATCAATGTAATAAATCTTACCACTTGTAAGTAGTATGCAGTATGAAATGTAATACTCCCTCTATTCATGAAAATGGTTAACGGTTTGATCCGAAACGAGTTTTAATATTGTATTTTGATTTTAATGGGGATATGTAGTGAGTGGAGTTAGGGTCCCACTTTATATATAGTTTTAAATTGATTGTGAATAGTTAGCGGAATTTGGGTCTCACTTAAAGTATTGTTTTAAATTGAGTTGTGTGTAGTGGATATGGTGGGTCCACTTACTATAAAAAAAGTTTCAAATGTAAACTATTTTCATGGATATCCCAAAATGACAAAATATAAAGTATTATGGCAAAACGTAAAGTATTTTGGTGGAGGGAGTGAATAAGAAAATACAAAGATAAAACCAAACCAAAAAATAAGCTAACACCACTACTCGATCTCTATATAACAACTAAGGAGGCCTATTTTCACTATCATTAATTGAACTTCTCCGCCTTAAATTCCAACACTATAAAAACACACACACAATATTTGTTTATTTTATAATATCGAAAGAAATGGCCGGTATGCTTCCCGGAGTTGAATCTGCTAGAAGAAGAAGATTCCACCAGAATAGCAGCAATCACAATCACAATCGCAATCACGGCGCCGCACCTTCTCCCACCGCCACCGGTTACGGCGGCCGCTCCTCTCTCTGTTTATACGTCAGCAGCCACGACTTCAATCTCTGCAGCGCAACTTCTTCCACGGTACAAAACTGCCAATTCTAATACATCAAAACCAGATTCATTAATTCATAAACCTTTTCTTCCTTTCTGGTTTGAGTCATAAATCATTCAAATTTTTTGATTTTAAATGAATAAAACAGCAGAGAAAGCACGTAATGTGCGATGAGAGCAAGCTTGGGACAGAGGCGAGAGAAGCTAAGAAGAGATTGGATGAGAAGCTGCAAGCGCAGTGGAGATCAGAAACCGCCAGGTGCACTATGTAATTACCGATAATTCTGTGCCCAAACTGAAATTATTTATTTTCATTTCTTCATAGTTAAAGTCGGAGTCGTGCCTGAAATTTCGTGATTTTATTCTTCATGTTCCTTCCGGTAACTTTCCTAGCTTAGATTTTTCTTACATGCTCTCGACTTGTCGTTATCGTGGCAAATTAATTGCATAACCAGTCCTCTGCTTTTAGTATATTGACAAAATCATCCTTTAAGTTTTCAAAATTTATTAAGTATGGAAAATATATGATGATGAATTAGGAAAATTCAGAGCGAGACAATGGAGAAAGTAAAGAAGAGTGGATCGAAGAGACTGAAGTGGTTGAAGCTGAGCTGGAGGTCATCGGAAGAAGCGGAGTGCGTGGTGTGCTTGGAGCAGATCAACGGCGGCGGCGCCGCGCCGGAAAGTCTGATGCAGTTGAGGTGTGGGCATAGGTTCCACACGCAGTGTTTGATGCCTTGGTTAGAGGCTAATGCACACTGCCCTTGTTGCAGAATGCAAATTCCTCCTTCATAACGTCTTGTAATGCCTTTTTTATTCCGAGGGAAATTAAGTAAGGTTAATTTGAGTGTTTTCTTTTGTTGATAAACTGGTAGTGACTTAATTATGTACGTTGCACGCATGTAAAAGATGTAAATTCTATATTAAGGTGAAGTAGTTTTGTAATAATGTACTATTTGATGATGATTGTAGAAATAATTTATCGATTAGAGATAGAAGAAGGTTAAAAAGAGATGGACTATTCGAAATATCTAGTTTAGTGGAGTTTATCATTTACTTTCAATTGAGTGCCAATAATTTTGAAAAGCTTATAAATTATTTTAATTTTTCCAAGAGAAGTGGCAAGTGCCAAGCCAAACGCCACTCAATAATAAGAATTTTTTCTTATATAAGCCAGCAGGTAATATAGTACGTGTATCAATGTGGTCCAAAATTTGAATGCCATCGGTATCAATCACTATCTCATTTTAGTTTTCTTATTTGCCAATTAATGTATAAAAAATATACTAGACTGGAATGAATAATCTTCTGGAAGAAAGTGAATAAATTAGAAATTAATGAAATGCTTCTCTTATTCATACACACGCACTTATTTCCTATAGAAATAGAAATAAATCGACTCGTTCAGCATATATAATCTTATTTATTTTATGTGTCTTCCTTCCTTCGCCTTCTGTTCTTCGCTATCCAATTTTTATTTTTAAAAAATAACCATGAAAAGGCTACACGGCTTATTTCCGACCAAAAAAGGAGTTAAGGTTATGTTATTCTTTCTTAACTTTGCAAGGAAATAAGACAAAAATTATTAATAAAATAAAATTTTGAGTATAATTACTTCCAATTGAATTAGTCTTCTGCATTTATCTAGAAGTTTGTTCTCTTAACTAGTTATTTATTTTTCATGAACTAAATCGTGATAAATCTTGTAAAAGGATTTTCAATTGTTACCTTAACCAGGAAAGATCAATTCTGGTTTAAGAGATACAAATATATGTTAGGAGTTACTAAGGATATATCCAGCTTCAGTAGCGGACGCAGAAAATAATGGTGGTAGGGGCTCCACTGTTATATATTTATCAAAAATCATAACAAAAATAGCGATAAAAATGCATAAATATAATACATCAAAACTAGTCTAACACGTCAATCTAAATCAGTGGCAACAGAATTCTACGTGTTCTCATTGCTTGAAAACGTTGCAAGATTGGCTCGTTTTCAATCGTTGAAAAAAAGATCTTTTTTAATATACACAACTAGACAGTCATTCATCCACTCATCTTCCATTCGGTTTCGCAAGTCCGTCTTGATAGTCTTCATAGCAGAAAATGCTCTCTCGACAGAAGCAGCGGCAACAGGTAAAACCAATGCCAACTCAATAATTCGGTAGACCAATAGAAAAACAGAGTGCTTACCGGTTTCGACCATTTTCTTAGCAATACTTTCCAAATTGCTTACATCAACAAATTGAGGATCACACCGCACATTAGCAATGAAATTACTAATTTGATGTGGAAGAAGTAAACAATCGCTTGCTGAGAAGTCCTCGGAATATAAAGCAGCAAGACGCATGACTTGATGATCATTGAATTTAGAGAAAGAATTCTTTGGATCAAGACACGCTATGCATTCTAGCAATTCAGTACCAATTTCAGAAAAACGATTGGCCATCTCTTGTATAGTTAAATCAACAACCTTGACATTGCAACAATGATAAAATTAATTATGAATTAAATATATCGATACACAATAAGAATTAAAATATTTAAATATTAGAAGTAATACCTGATAAAATATCTCCACACGGTAATGATGCAAATTCGTGATAAGTTCTGCTCCATGTTTTTTGCGTCCACGTCGTGGTATGATGTCTTCCATATCAACTTTTGAAATATTGTACAACTCACAAAATCTATTTGCTTGATCAAATATGATTTCCCATCCATCATCTCTAAAATTGCTCAATTGACCTTTCACACTTCGTGATATTTTGATCTTTCCATTGCAAGGCAAGAGACAACTCATTGGTAATTCCTAACAAATGTTTCATCAAATGCAAAGTAAAAACAAACTCATAACTATCCATCATCTCAATCAAGCCTTCTACAGTGCTTCTATTATCCGAAGAAGTGGCATCATCGCTTACATTTTCCAACACTTTCTCAACTGAAGGCCACATAGAGCATAGACGGAGCAATGTAACATAATGTGATCCCCAACGAGTGTCTCCGGGTCTTACCAAACTAGTTTCTTGATTCTTGCCTCTTCCACTAGTCATTTCTTCACCGTTGAGTTGCTCAACTAATCTTTCATGTTGCAACTTTCTCAGTTGGTCCTTCCTCTTACAAGATGCTCCAACCACATTCACAATCATGGATACATAGTTAAAGAAATCCTTTACAACTCTAATACCCTTTGCAACAACAACAATCACTAATTGAAGTTGGTGAGAGAAACAATGGATATACATAGCATATGGATTTTCTTGCAATATTAAGGATTTCAATCCATTGAACTCACCCCGCATATTCGAAGCTCCATCATATCCTTGACCTCTCACTTTAGATAAAGATAAATTATGCTTGGCAAATAGATCATCAATAGCATATTTCAAAGAATGAGAAGAAGTATCCGCCACATGAACAATTCCCAGAAATCGCTCAATCACGCATCCTTTATCATTCAGAAATCTTAAAACAATTGCCATCTGCTCTTTTATTGTAACGTCACGAGCCTCATCAACCAAAATTGTAAAATTTTTATCTCCAATATCTTTGACAATGGAAAGTGTGACTTCTGAAGCACAAGCATTTGCTAATTCCTTTTGAATTAGTGGGGCAATCATTTGATTATTACCAGGAGCATTTGTACCCAAAACTTTGGAGATCTCATCATTATGTTCAGCAAGCCAATCAAGCAATTGAAGAAAATTACCTCGATTTGAAGAAGTACTTGATTCATCGTGCCCACGAAAAGGCAACCCTTGCTTCAAAAGAAAACGAGTCACGTCCAACGATGCTGTCAAACGAGCATGATATGCAACTCCCTTCTGGCGATCATTTGATCGAAACATATTTGACACACTATGCCTTTGATCCTGAAAAGCTTCAAATTGAATTCTAGCATTGTTGTGACAACTATTCGGGAACCCAATATGACAATTGAACTTTTCTAATGCATTTTTCCAGTTGTTACAACCTGTCTTTGTAAAAGCATCTTCTGCATATCGACCCCCTTTATCTGATTGCTTAAATAGATAGCACCAAAAGCAAAAAGCTGCATCTTTTGATACACTATACTCTAACCATATAAATTTTTTATACCAAACATCTTGAAAACTCCTTTCTTGAATACCATATCTCTTCTTCGGATACATATGTCCAATTGGTTGACACGACCCCTTGATCAAATACTCCCTCCGTACTTGATCCCGAATAGCAATATCGAACTCCTCTATTGGTTTTCGTAGTCCCGGATCACCAACAATCTCATTCAAATTTAGTTCAACTCGGGTATGATTTTCTCCTGATTCAACAATATATTCACTTGGAGAAGAAGATGATGCACCTTTGCGTTTTTTTTAAAAAAAAATGCTCCATCTTCTGCATAAACAAATTTAATCCTTTTTATTAAAAATTTCAATTTTCAATTTCAATCATAATCTATAAAATACCCAAATAAAACCCTAGTTCTAAACTCTAAGTCTATAACTGAAACTATAATTAATTAAACTAAACTTAAAATAGAATACTTATATTATCATGATTAAATGATAACCAACTAAAAAATATTAAACAAATAAAGTTTACACCATTGAATCGAAAAAAAAATAACAGAAGAAAACTTACCGAAGAAAGCGAAAGAAAGAAGTCAGCGCGCGGGATTTTGTATTCAGAAGAAGAAGACAATGAGATATTGAGATGAGATCACACGTTATTTTTCTTTTTGGAAGTACTTGAATATTAAAATATTAAATAGTGTTTTATCACTTTTTAGAAGTGCCAATGTAGAAGTTTAAAAAAAGCGTGTATTCTCTTAGTAGCATTTTTTTAAAAAGAGCTTTTTTGACTTTTTATTTCTTGTTGACTCTTTCTTCTTCCTCCACCCCCATTTCGCAGGCAAATACAGTAAATTGATTCATTTTTCTTCATCTCTCTCTCTACATTTTTGTAAGTTCAGCCCCTGTCATCTTCCATCCTCTGGCAAATCATTCTTCAACATCTTCAACTTTGCAAGGGCTGAAGCTAATTTTTCATATTTTCAAAAAAAAAAATCAATAGTAAATAAAATAAAATAAAAACTTTGGCAGGGGCCTTTCCCCTCCTTACTGTATCCGCCTATGTCCAGCTTTGGACAACAAAACAAACAAGATGGAAAGGTCTATGGATTTATTAAATGGAAGAAGGCCAATGTCGGGGATGAAAAAACTCCACTGTCCCTAACTGCAAAATAAGATTTAGCCAACAATTTTGAATCCATGTTCTGCATTATTCACTTCATTATACCCTTTTACTTTAATTTCTTTTTTTTTCTTCCGAACCTTCTCACAACTTCTACTATTGAATAGTCACAGCATGTCCTTAAAATTGCAAACAAATTTCAAACTCCATAGTTAGAAAACACAGCCTGTAAGTATTAATAGGTCGGGTCGGGTCTCCTTCGGACCAGGCTGGAGATTTTTGTGGCTTTTGGTGGGGACAGTTTGGATTGGGTTCACAAAATCTCTTTACTTAGAAAAGACAAACTCTTTCCCTATCATATCCACAAGGACCACAACCAATGCAGATAGAATGAGTTAATCGTAATTTTCCAAGGTCGACTTCCCCAGCTGCTCCACACCATGCCATAAAATCAACGAGATGCAAGCTTATCCCTACTCGTGACAACCCCACCAGATATTTCTTCAAAATCAATACCCTCTCCAAATTGGATTTGAGGGTGCTTGCTACCACCTATAAATACAAACACTACAAACTCTCTAGCATTGTGCACATGAAGGTGTGTAGGCTCAATCCTACGCCATGTCTAAAATTCTTACACAAAAATACACTTTGAACATCTTGTACATTACTTCCACAGGTAATGCTTTTAGGGAATCATTATTGGATTTCAACATGAAAGTAACTCATCTCCAGCAACAGCTCATTGTTGGAAATGATGTCATGAACCTGCAAAATCACATACAATAAACTACGAAAATTTTGAGTTGGAGAGAATGTGATTTAGTTGAAGATGAATAAACAAAGGTTTTGGTAAAACGTGCAGTGTACGTGTAAGAAATGTCAGAAAAAACGGTTTGGAATCTAGGTCAAAACTGGCCAAACATAGGTCTAACCATCGCTAACCACTGCTTACTATCCCAAACAAAATCAACTTAACGGCGGCTGACCTAAGCTCTCGTAAAATCTCGCAAGGCTAAGTCAACAGTCTCTGACTTCACTCCAATTCAAACACCTCTAACTTATAATCTCGTCCAACTGAAAAAAAATCAAAGTCCTCTGACTTATATGTTAATTGAATAAAAAAATGATGGAAAAATTGAACGGTGGTTAAGATATGACAAGTCAAGCTTTCCATTTCCAACGATCTCGCAAAAGGAAAATACAGATCAAAGAAAAAAAAAATTGAGAACAATATTAATGCATAAATACAAAAGTCATACAGATTTTGAATTTGCATTAGTAATACAAAAAAAACATACAATATTAATTGCGGATAAATTTTACCGGCGATGAACTTACAAACAATTCTTATGAATTTATAGGCTGAATATGTATGTATATTTGAATTGTGTAATCATGTTTCACACATATATCCAAATTTGGATTTACATAATTCGACAATCATAAGGAAATTCATTAAGTAACATTAGGGCTGCAAACGAGTTGAGCTACTCGGGACTTACTCGGTGCTCGATTCGGTAAAAGCTCGTTCGAGCTCGAAATCGAGCTCGACTAAATTAACGAGCCGAACTCGAGCAGTATGGTATTCGACTCGTTTTGCTCACGAACATGTTCAACTCGTATATTAATCGAGCCTGTTCGCGAACAAGTTCGCGAACTCTTAATCGAACCTCTAATCGAGCTTATATTTTCATTGTAGTTTATGTTCATTTGGAATGTTAAAATAATATGTGTTTAAATAATGTATTTTGGAACGAGCTCGAACTCGAGCTTTTCACGAGCCAAATTCGAGCTCAAGTCCGAACCGAACATGAGCCGAACTCGAGCTCAAATATTTTATCTCGAGCCGAGCTTGAGCACGAATTTAAAGTTCGAGTAGAACTCGAACCCGAGCCCGAGCATGTATAATATTAAACGAGCCGAACCCGAGCAGACCACTACTCGGCTCAGCTCGGCTCGTTTGCAGCCCTAAGTAACATTATCTCATGGATATTAAATTAGTAATATTACTAATCTGATATAAATTTATTTTACGTGGTCTATCCAATTTAAGGGATAATTTTTGTGCGGAGCGAAGGAATAGAATAGAATACCCATCCATTCCTTAAAAAGACGCACATTTGCTATTTTCGTCTGTTACTTAAAAACATGCACTTTTTATTTTTGACTATTTATTACATTTGTGGGTCTCAATCTCTATTATTATTCAAATCAACTATATTTTATATTTAATAATATATTTTTATGGTCCCAATCTTAACTACTATTTAAATTAATTATATTTCAACAATTAATAATATTTTTATCACTAAAATCAACTACATTTTATTAAAATCTCAAATGGTGCATAATTTTAAGGAATTGAGGGAATATAATAGAATGGAATGAGGGTTACCCAATCTAATCCAATTGTAACAATTAATTAATGAAGCTCAAATTGAATTGAGTTTTCGAATGAAATTGAATTCATCAATTCATAACCACGCTTTCCACTAATAAAAACGCTTCATGAAGAAGACCATAACCCCTTCTTCAACGCCACAATCGCCCCCGGGATTCAGATTGTTCCCCGCCGTCGCCGCCGCCGCCGCCGCCGCAGAGAGAGGCCGTAAGTTCCATCAATTTCTGGTTCTCGTCCTCACATTTGCCGCCTACGCTGCTTTCCATGCTTCCCGTAAACCCCCAGCATAGTTAAAGCGGTTCTCACTTCCCCAATTAACCAGACCATACTCATCGATGCAGCCTCTAAATCCACCCACTCTTCAGTTTCGGATTCTCGATCCGCCCGGAATGGCACCGGGTGGGCCCCGTTCGATGGGCCCGATGGCCCGCACCGTCTGGGTGAGCTGGATATCTCGTTCTTATTTGCTTACGCTGTCGGCATGTACTTCGCGGGTCACTTCGGCGATACGGTTGATTTGAGATTTCTCTTAACTGTTGGGATGGTGGGAAGTGGCATTTTTGTGATACTATTCGGGTTTGGGTATTTTCTGGATTTGCATTCTTTTGCTGCTTTTGTGATCATTCAAATCTTATGTGGGCTCTTTCAATCCATAGGGTGGCCTTGCGTGTTGGAGTAAGGATTTGGAGAAGAAGGATGAAAAGTGTCTGGTGACGATGGAAGCTTTAGCGCGATGATATACAGAAGTTTAGCGCGTTTACCTCTTTTAAATAATGACCCTTAGATCATTTTATTGATCAATGGTCCAGATGTATTTGTTTCTTTTAGTTGTAATGAACTCGTGTTTACGCTTTTATTAGTTTTGTTACGTTTCTTTGGTAGTTAATAGAGACCATGCGTTTTGCATGCTTGTATATATGTGTTCTATACACATATACAGAAAATAATCGAAGATAATGAGATTCTTCTTCGTTTACATTTCTCTCGATTCTTCTACTCAAATTCAGTTTCTTTGATTCGCAAACCACAAAATTCTTCATGGTATTAGAGCGAGGTCGCAATTCCTAGTTCTCGTCATGCCAAAAGCAAGAAAGCTTCCATGGAATACACTGGTAAATGAAGCACGGGCAGAAGCTGGCGATCACCGCGAAGATGATATCGCGATCGAGGTCAAAGGCAACGCTTCACACCAGACAAATCGTATTCCAGTAGATGTGGCTCGCAATCGAGCCTCAGATTCTGCTGCTGATGAGCTAGGTGTGGATGAGAAATTATTGAAGAAGGTACTACATCTTAATCCCAACGATAATCCTGGTATGATGTTAGGTGTTTCAACCCTTACTCCTGATAACTATCTTAATTGGAATAGAAATGTGACTCGTGCGTTGATTGCTATGAGTAAATTCCCAATAGTTAATGGTACAATAGAAGAACCCCATCCTACGTCCCCTTATTATGAAGATTGGGTGAAAGTTGACTATATGGTATCATGCTGGATTCTAAATTCTATTTCTAAGGATATTGTTAATGCTTTTAACAAAATCAGCAGTGCTAG